>JASDDO010000016.1:135587911-135937765 GCA_030015575.1 Agapanthus africanus
TGAATAGCCGGGGGTTTTTATGTGAGATGAGAGTTTTTATTTTTCATTCATGTATAAATCAATTATATATTATTTACTTTTCCGCATTAGGATAGACCCAAGGAGGGGAGCACAAGTGACCGGGTTCTAAGGTTCAGTGGGAGGCCATCTCGAGGAGTCGAGATCGGGTCTCCTAAACTCTAGAATTGGCGGGATCACTTGCCGCTCTCGTAGGGGTCTAGGGGTGTGGGCTTGGCTATTCATCACGACCGTGGAATCCGTATTTTCTATTGTTGGCTTGATACAAAATACGGACATCCTAGATATCCTTTTATATGCTTCTGCTGTTGATATTCTGTAATGTGATTACTTAGTATCTGAGACGAATGGATTATTATTATATATATGATATATAATAAACGTTGTTTATATTTTACACCCGCGCTAGTCCCGCCCCGCTATGCCGTTAGTTAAGTAACCTAACGGTGCATAACGGGACACTGTGGCGAATGCGGATGGTATAAGTATACGTTCTATTCTGTGATGGCTTAGGAACTTAGATGATGGGATCACATTAATGAGATTAATGTAAAGAAAAGAAACCTAATGATGTTGTAGAATCGGATTTGAAACAAACTCGGCTTTTTATGAAAAATGCAAGTTTCAAGAAGATGCGGAGCTTAAGCCACTCCTTTTCTTAACCGTTTGATTCTACAACGAGATCAAGTTCAAAGCGTTAAAGGTTTTCTTAAAAACCATCCGCAACCCTCCGTCATTTTAGGAAGCAGAGTACTTAGTATTCGTGCTGCGTATGTTGATTATAGTCAAGGCGTAGTGTACGGTAGCTAAGTGATGTCTTCCTACAAAGCATATGATGCGATTAGTTAGGACATTCATGTGGTTATGTTGATCATAGTCAAGGGTCATATGGGTGGGTCTAATTAATCACGAAATGACGGGTAGAATTTGACTAGTACTTATGATATGTTGACCATAGCCAAGGTCATAAGTGACTAGGGGTAAAAACCATATCGGGAATTTCAAGAGTTAAAATTTGCAATGAGATTGCATACCATCTATGTGATAGTTGGATCTCGATCTCACTGTGAGTAAGTGTTACTTCCAGGAAAATTATTCCTGGCTAGTTTTCTTTTCAGGTTTTGAAAGAAAATTTGATAAAAGCAGTGGGAGACATTGATTAGATAAAATAATAACCAATTTAATTCTTTGCAAGAGCATTTCGCTAAGTGTATCCTTTTCTCTCTCCGAATGGCAGTTACAGATGTCAGGACTTAAGCTTCTACTTGAGAAAAATAAACTTACAGGACCAAATTATAAAGAATGGTTGAGGAACTTAAACATTGCACTTTCATATGATAAGGTATCATATGTCCTCAATACTGAAGCCCCACCCGTCCCAGGACCTGAATCATCTGTCTCGGATAGGGAGATCCGAAAAACTTGGGAAAATGAATGCAACACGGCCAAGTGCCTCACGCTCGCTTCTATGGACAATGTCCATCAGAAGCAACACGAGAATATGGATGTGCAATCCATCTTTCTTCACACAAAGGAGTTGTATGAAGAGCAATCTCGTACTTTGAGATACGAGGCATCTAGAAAGCTGCTTCAGATGCGAATGGCCCCTGGTGCATCAGTTGGAGACCATGTTTTGAAAATGATTGGTCTTATTGAAGAACTTGAGGGACTGGGATGGACTATGGATAATGAGCAATATACGGATATTGTTCTACAGTCTCTCCCCCCTGCCTTTGCTCCGTTCATAGTAAATTTCAATATGAATGATTTGAAGAAATCATTGCCTGAACTTCTCAATATATTGTGAAGTGCAGAGAACACGTTGAAAACGGCAAGGACTCCTACTCTGCTTGATGGGCCATCTTCCTCTTCATTCCCAAAAGCTAAGGCCAAGGGAAAGAAAAAGAAGAAGTCCATCAAACAGAAAGGTGGAGTTAGAAAGGCAAAGGGGAAAGACAAAGCCGGGGCTATGGGAAGTGGAAAAGGAGAATGTTTTTACTGTAAAAGGTTAGGACATTGGAAACGCAACTGTGCTGAATATCTTGCTGATCTCAAGAAGAAGAAGCATGCTGATGCTTCCACTTCAGGTGTGTTTGTAACTGAAAACTGTTTTTCTTTAAACTCTGCATCCTGGGTATTGGATACCGGTTCTGGTTCTCACATCTGCAATTGTATGCAGGGATTGAGAAATAGTAGAGTTTTAAAAATTGGAGATCATACTCTGCGGGTAGGAAATGGTTCCAATATACATGCTGTATCCATGGGAGAGTATCATCTAGGGTTGCCTTCAGGAAGTATTTTGGTTTTGAACCCGTGTTATTTTGTACCAAGTATGTTATGTAATATAATATCCGTTTCTTTGTTGGACAATGAAGGATATCATTTTATGTTGCAAAATAATGTTATGAACATTAACCTGAATCAAGAGTTGATTGGGTTTAGTACACTAAATAACGGTATTTACGTCCTGAACCAACACACAGTTTTCAATATACAACATACTAGTAAAAGAAAGTTTTCAGATATAAATGAAGCTTTTCTTTGGCATTGTAGACTTGGTCATATTAATGAAACAAGACTAAACAAGCTACATAAAGATGGATATTTAAATTCGTTTGAATATAAATCTTATGCGACTTGCCAGTCTTGTATCAAAGGTAAAATGACCAAAACTCCGTTTAGTGGACACGGAGAGAGAGCTGGTGAACTCTTAAGCCTCATACATAGTGATGTATGCGGACCAATGTCTACACTTGCAAGAGGTGGTTTTTCATACTTCTTCACTTTTACTGATAATTTCTCAAGATTCGGACACGTGTTTTTGATAAAGCACAAATCTGAAGCCTTTGAGAAATTCAAGGAGTATAAACTTGAAGTAGAGAAGCAAACAGGCTTGAGCATCAAGAAACTTCGATCGGATCGAGGTGGAGAATATTTAAGTACAGAGTTTCTAGACTTCTTAAAAGAGAATGGGATTCTCTCTCAGCTCACTCCTCCTTACACACCGCAGCACAATGGTGTGTCAGAACGGAGGAATCGTACCCTATTGGATATGGTACGATCCATGATGTGTGATGCTGAGTTACCGCTTTCCTTTTGGGGACATGCATTGGAGACAGCAATGTATCTATTGAACAGGGTTCCAACCAAGACCGTGTCTACCACTCCATATGAGATGTGGAATGGAAAGAGACCATCTCTTAAAAGGTTTAGGATTTGGGGTTGTCCGGCTTTTGTTAAAAAGCAGAATCCAGACAAACTCGAGACACGATCAGTCATGTGTAAATTTGTGGGGTATCCAAAACATTCGTATGGATATCTATTCTACCACAAAGAGGAACAAAAGGTGTTTGTTGCTCAGCATGCCACATTTTTGGAAAATGAGATCTTTACGGAAAGTACTAATGGCAATGTGGTAGAACTAGAAGAGGTTCTAGAGACACAAATTACTCAGGAGGAATTGGTTGAAACTGATGTTGCAGTAGAACTTCAAGAACCTCAGCCGCTCAGGAGGTCTAGTAGAACTTCTCACCCACCAGAGAGATACTATGGGTTTCTCATAGATGGTGATAGAGAAGATTGCATCATGGATGATGATGACCCTACTAGTTTTCAGCAAGCTATCATGAGTGGTGACTCAGTGAAATGGCTGGAAGCAATGAGATCCGAAATGGAGTCAATGTACACCAACAAAGTATGGACTTTGGACGTTGCGCCTCCTGTGATAAAACCTATTGGGTGCAAATGGATCTTTAAGAGAAAGATTGGTGTAGATGGACAGGTGGAGACCTATAAAGCAAGGCTTGTAGCGAAAGGTTTTCGTCAAAGACCAGGCTTGGACTATGATGAAACTTTCTCTCCGGTAGCAATGCTTAAATCCATTAGGATCCTACTTGCTATTGCTGCTCACTATGATTATGAAATCTGGCAGATGGACGTGAAAACTGCATTTCTAAATGGTGATTTAGAAGAATGCGTTTTTATGGATCAGCCAGAGGGCTTCATTGATAGTGGGAGCAGCGGGAAAGCATGTAGATTGCTTAAATCCATTTATGGATTAAAGCAGGCCTCAAGGAGCTGGAACATCTGCTTTGATGATACAATCAAAGAGTTTGATTTTGTCAGAAATGAAGATGAACCATGTATTTATAAGAAGATTGTAGGGAGTACTGTCACATTCCTCGTATTGTACGTTGATGACATTCTCCTGATAGGAAATGATGTTCCTATGCTACAATCGGTCAAACTATTCTTATCACAAAGGTTCTCCATGAAGGACCTGGGTGATGCCTCGCGCATTTTGGGCATTAGGATCTATAGAGATAGATCCAAGAGGTTATTGGGACTGTCCCAATCAAAGTACATAGACACCATTCTAAAGAGGTTTAGTATGGAAGATTCCAAGCGTGGTTCCTTTCCTGCTAGTCATGGAATCACTCTCTCCAAGGACTTCTGTCCGAAGACTGATGAAGAGAGAGCTCACATGAGCGTTATACCCTACGCTTCAGCCGTGGGATCTATAATGTATGCGATGTTGTGTACTCGCCCTGATGTAGCTTATGCACTGGCTGTACTAAGCAGGTATCAATCCAACCCTGGGGAGAAACATTGGATAGCAGTGAAGAACATTCTTAAGTACTTGCGAAGGACTAAAGAATTGTTCTTGGTGTATGGTAATGGGGATCTCCAGATGGAGGCCTTTACCGATTCAAGCTTCCAAAGTGACAAGGATGACAGTAAATCAATCTCAGGGTTTGTATTTACCCTAAATGGAGGAGCAGTTAGTTGGAAGAGTTCCAAACAGGACACCGTTGCAGACTCCACGATGGAAGCTGAGTATATTGCTGCAAGTGATGCTGCTGTTAGTTATATGTATGCCCTAGAGGCCATTACTGTACATTGGATGTATATTGTAGTGGATGCTGGGACATATATAGGTAGGACTTTCTTGCTCGACATGATAGTACGCTATCTGGTTGCTCTTTATCTTAACATGTATACTTTCTGTCTCTCTGATTACATGTTGATAAAGCCCATAGGATGTGTACTCGACTTCCAGGACTATGATGTAGATCATACTAGTGGGGCCTGGGTAATCCATGAGTACATCCTTGAATTGTTCCTAGTCGAGGGAATATCGAGACGGGGCATCGATATTCCAGAGTAGACTAGCGCATATCTTCTCGACCCATGCGATGGGCGATGGATGATCCCATATCCATTGGTGTTTGACATCGGAGATGGTATGCGGGTGCTCAGTGGAGACTGGGTACACTGAACGGACTCGCCGAGAACTCCCAGATGGTATTATACCTCACGTCAGATGGCAGTTCTCTGGTGACACTGGTACAGCTTAGTCTGTTGACCCGAGATCGTCATAGAGTCTTGTGTGTCTCCCACTGTGCTTTGATTTCCACCCTACCACGGCTCTACTGAGTTGTGCAAACAGGTGGTTTTTGGGTACAGTCCCGATTCACATGGAGGCAATGAACGATAGGAGGGGATTCGTCTCTCCCGGTATTGGGGGTTGATGTTGTGCTATGCTCGACTGGCCATAACAGGAAATCCCTGGCCAGGGTTGCAGTGATATACTGGTAAGAGTTATCAGTAGTTTCACGAATGTTATGGACCCTACGTCGGCATGACTTATCGAGCTATTGGGGTCTGACGTTTACCACCCCTAGGCGAGATATGCGACATATCAGACGAACAGACCGGACTATACGGTAGTGTTACTGGTCGGATTCACTGGAGTGTGAGCGGGCTTGCTCGTCGATCTTCAGATCGCTCAATACCCGGGTGGCCGTTACGTTTAGCAGACCGCTTGCGGCTTGTGGGTGTTTGATATGATCATCATCTGCTGCCGGCGTATTGACGAGTCTTTAGAGTCCTACACAGAGGTTTCCTGGCTCAAGCGAAACGAAATAGGAGCGCATATGAGATATGTGCGGGACCGAGAATAATACGAGTATGTGATACTGTATTCGATTCTCGCGATGTGACATTGATCGGTTATATGCGATATAGCCGGGTTATTGGATCAAGTGTTGATTCGATAAGATGTTACTAAAGATACCAGTCGGTTATGTGCGCATGACCGGATCATTGAATCAAGTGTTGATTTAATGATTTAATGCATAATTATATATTTGATATATTACTTTGCATTAACTAGTATCGGTTCACTTTAGACGGATTTTCTCACTTGGTTCGTGCGCATTGCATATGCGATATGTTTTTGTGCACTTGTATGTATCATGTTTGATGATGCATGCTAACTTGAGTTTGTGTAAAGATTAAACCATGGTTATTCAAATGGTTAGGGTTTTGTTTTTCATATCTATTTATTTATTTATTTTCTTTTTGGAAAATGATATGAGAAGAATGGAGGCTTTCTTTGTTTTTTTCATGAAGATTCATGAACCTTTGACTTTGTCCACCATTCTTATCTCATGCTTAACCTAACCATTTGATTTAACCCTAGTTCAATCTCTACACATAACCATGGTTAAGTTATGATAAAGATTGGATTATTCTTTTCTTTTAAAAAAAAAACTTATCATAACAATTTCCTTCTTCTTCTTCCTTGCTTCAAGTGAAGAAGCTTGAGGTCATCAATGGTGGATTGATGTTTTGAGTGAGAAATCCATTTCCAAAGTTTACCCACATCCTATTTCTTCATCCTCTACCTCTTGCCAAGAAGTAGAGTGTGTTTCCTTCACAAGATTTTAGGGTTTGGTGAAGGTCGAGCTTGATTTAGCGATGCCTCGACGTAGATCATCTTCGGCATGGACATCGACGACCTAGCTCGCTTTCTCTCCGACGAAGCCGACTTTAGAGCCCGGATTTCTTTTGGACAGCGGAGACGACTTCGTTGCGGAGCTATGGAGGTGGAGCAAACGGATCTACAAAGGTTGTAATTCCGTATTCTCATTAGCTAAGTTGTTAGCTAGTTCGTTTTTCGCCTAGACATCTAGTTATAGATCCGTACACTAGGGTTTGTAGGCACCATAATTTTTGAAATTGCCATGGTTGATGGCTTGAGAGACCTCACTAGGGTGCCTAGGAACCCTGCAGCTGCTAAGGAAGCCGTCTGGATGAAGAAGTTCATTGCGGAACTAGGAGTAGTTCCAACCATTGTTGATCCAATACCATTGTATTGTGATAATAATGGAGCTATAGCATTAGCAAAAGAACCAAGGTCCCATCAGAAATCCAGACACATCCTAAGGAGATATCATCTGATCCGGGAGATAGTAGATCGCCAGGAGATCGAGATTCGGAGAGTAGATACAAAGGATAACACATCGGATCCATTCACTAAGGCACTTCCACAGCCTCAGCATGAGCGACTGTTTGAAATGTTGGGTATGAGATACGCCAATAACTGGCCTTAGTGCAAGTGGGAGATTGTTAGTAATATGTATGCCCTAAAGGCCATTATATGGATAGTGGAAACTTGGACATATTATCTATGGAGATAGATGAATTTCTTGCTCAACATGATAGTACGCTATCTGGTTTACTTTATCTGTACATGTAGATTTAATCATTTACACATGTTGATAAAGCCCAAAGGATATTTGCTTGACTACTGTGATTATGATGCGGATCATACTAGTGGGGCACATGTAGTCTATAAGCATATCCTTGAACTGTTCCTAGTCGAGGGTGTATCGAGACAGGGCATCGATATTCCAGAGTAGACTAGCGTATACTATTCTTGTCCCATATGATGGGCGATGGATGATCCCATATCCATCTGGTGAGGAGACACCAAAGATTGTAAGCGGGTGCTCAGTGGAGACTGGGTACACTGAACGGACTCACCGAGAACTCCTATGTGGTATTATATCTATCGTCGGATAGCAGTTCTTAGGGAACACTGGTACAGGTTAGTCTGTAGACCCGAGATCGTCATAGAGTCTTGTGTGTCCTCCCACTATACTTTGATCTCCACCCTACCACGGCTCTACTGAGTCGTGCAAACAGGTGGTCTTTGGGTACAGTCTCGAGGCGCATGGAGGCAATGAGCGATAGGAGGGGTTTCGTCTCTCCCGGTATTGGGGGTTGATGTTGTGCTATGCTCGATTGGCTATAACATGAAGTCCCTGGCCAGGGCTGCTGAGATTTACTGATAAGAGTTATCAGTAGTTTCTCAATCTGTTATGAGCCATACACCAGCATGACTTATTGAGTTACTGGGGTCGACGATACCATCCCTAGACTCGATATGCAGCATATCTGACGAAAAGACCGGACTGTACGGTAAGTGTTGCCAGTTGGCTCGACGGGAGTTTTTACAGCTTCGCTGGTTTTCTTCTGATCGTTTCAATACCCGGGTGGCCGTTATGTTTAGCTGACCTCTTGCGGCTTGTAGATGTTTGATATGATCATCATCTACTGCTGGCGTATTGACGAGTCTTAGAGTCCCACAATGAAGTTTCCTGGCTCAGGCAAAAAGATGTGGTGTGCATATGAGATATGCGCGGGACCCGATTAAATACGGTTATGTGATAACGTATATTAATCGGGCATTTTCTATTTGTCCGATCGTATGAGATATGACCGGTTTGCTAAATCAAGTGTTGATTTAACTAATTACATTTAGATTAATTCTTTAAGTAAATCCTTTTGTATGCATGCATGTATGCACATGATGATGTGCATGGACACATACATGCATACATAGTATCATGGTTGTTGATACAAGAATGGTGGCAATGCAAGACTTATATTGAAGCTTTTAATTGTATTTATCATTTTAAGTTAATGTAAACAATATCCACTCATGCTCCTTTATTCTTTAGTGGGTAAGCTTTACTTAACTTAATGAAAAGAATTTCCACCCATGCTTAATTCTTTATGAAAAGAATTTCTACTCACAATTATGGTGGTAATGGAATAATGGTGATTATTCCTTCTCATCACTATAAATAGCTTCATATGTGATATGAAACATACAATGAAAAACCAAGAGAAAAATTGTGAACAAGGGTATGAAAACAAGTTATCATATGTGATATGATAGAAAGCTCAAGCCACCATTATCTTCTTCTTCCTCTCTTGATTTCTCTCTTGAGTGAAGTTGACAAAAGAAAGGATTTCAATTGAAGAACATAAACCACATTATCATACTACACACATCTAGCCGATTTGCGTAGGGTGTTTGCTCTACTTCGTTTGCGAAACAAGTAAGGCAAGGAGATTTGGGCAAAGGGACTTCGGGTGGATCATCGTGGACAAGGAAGGCTTCCATCGATCCATTTCTAACTCTCATAGTGCCAAGGAGTCACCGAGGGAGATCTACAAAGGTTGTAATCTCTACTCTTAGTGATAGTTTTACATTTGCATGTGATGCTTATTTGTATGAATCCCTAAAACTTCTAGTTTCGATTCTTGTCGAGTTAACTTAGCACCTCTAAAATTTTGATTATGGCATATGTGATGCTACCGAACCCTTGACGAGGTGCTAGGCTATCCCTACAGATAATACTAGCGGCTTTGGTTTAAGCCAGATTCTTGTATTATACAGATGGATTTATTCAGTCAAAGATTATCCGTGTTTTTTAGAAATACGGATGGGAGGGGCAGTCTCGTAATTTGTCGGGAAGTTTCTAGAAGAAGGTGACTCATTTGTATTTATTTCTTTGGATTAAACACAAATGAGGTGGAAAGATGAGGTGTAGGTTTTCATTAAATGCTTAATGACTCATGAGGTGATTCACCCTTAGGATTAAATGAAGCTTACAAGATATTTCTAGATATTTATCAAGAGATATTTGTATGCTTCATTATATTCTTTCATGAGTATTATTCATTATCATTACCACAAAAGCTTTCTCTCTCCACAAGTTATCATCTTCTTCCTCAAACCCTAAAAGCTCTCATGAGTTGAGAATCCTAGGGTTTAAGTGACTAAGTAATCCATCTAAATACTCTACACCCTCTAGGACTTCTAAATTAGCAAACTAGAAGTCGTAGTTATCTCAGATTTGAGATTGGAGCTCGGACTATAGACTCTCGGGTGGATCGTCTTTGACTCGAGGAGGCCGTTGAGGTACCCATTCTCCATAGAGCCGACGAGGTGTGGAGGACAGCGATGAAGACCCGAAGGACAAGTAACGTGAGGTATAACTTCAAATCAGAGTAGTTAAACCTCTCTTAGTTTGCTAGTAATGGTTTAGATACGATCCGTGTGCTCAAGTCCGTGTTACGAAACTTTGATAATTTTTTTTCATATATTCCGCCTCCCCACAAACATGTGGGGTGCGTGACATGGAATTATAGTGGTATCAGAGCCTACTAAACCTTTACTAGCTTGTTAGCAGCTAATTAGAACTTCGATCGTCGGAAAAACACGAAAACTTAACCCCGAACCCCTCAAGTTTCTGTCAATTTTAAACGTGTCGAAAAAATTATTTCAGAGGTATG
Organism: Agapanthus africanus; assembly: GCA_030015575.1. Taxonomy (NCBI): domain Eukaryota; kingdom Viridiplantae; phylum Streptophyta; class Magnoliopsida; order Asparagales; family Amaryllidaceae; genus Agapanthus; species Agapanthus africanus. The sequence goes on from JASDDO010000016.1 coordinate 135,598,364, forward strand.
AAAATTCATAGCAGGGAATTCTAAGAATACTGGAGAAATACGAGATCCCAACTTGGTGAGACTGCCGCGGAAGCGCGGTGGATTGTGCAATCCGGCGCGGATCCGCGGCCGAGTCAACTCCGAGTTGACTCGTATTTACACAGTAACTCTTAGTTTTGGGTGTTCTGTTTTCCTGTATATTTTGTTTCTGCCCAGGTTATTTCAGTGCTGGCTTGCATTTGGGGTAGACTCGGAAAATGGTTGCCGATCGAAATTCTAAGTTATTTGCTAATTGTGTTGTTTGATGTGTTCGTAAACCTCCCCTAAATGTTAGTATGTCGGTTAGCAGGGGGTTGCACATTTCTGTAATGGTTTTTACTGGTTTGTGAATGTGGACTTGTTGGATTGTCGTGAATGAATAGCTGGGGATGTGAGATGAGAGTTTTTATCTTTCATTCGATGTAAATTGTAATATGTTGTAATATTCTTTTGCGGGGCACATCCGGGTTGAGGTTGTAGCCACCGTTGTATTATTTCATTTATTGTTTTCTGCTCCTAGGATAGACCCAAGGTGGGGTGCACAAACTACCGGGTACTTTGAAGTGCTTAGTGGCCTACTCACGTCGTTGAGGGAGACCACTTCACTTCGGGTACTTGGCGGGTAGTTTGCCGTACCCATAGGGGTCTAGGGTGGGGTTTGGCTATTCATCACGACCGTGTAATCCGTCTTTTGTTGCAGGCTCAAATGAGACGCGGATTCCTAGTATATCCAATATGTTCATCTGTGATCTGGAATGCCTATTATTGCGTCTGACGAATGTACAATATCTATATATGATATCTAGTAGGCGTTGCTTATGTTTTACATCCACGCTAGTCTAGCCCCCGCTCTGTCGTTAGTTATGTAACATAACGGGTGAATGACGGGACCCAGTGGCGAATGCGGATGGCATAAGTGGACATTGTATTTTCGTTGTTTTCTGCAATGATAGGATAAATGATGGGACGCATTATATTAATGCAAAGAAAATAATCCAATGTTTGAATCGTTGCAACAAATTTAAAAGAAACCATTCGGTTATTTTAAAAGAGCAGAATTTTTAATTGCAGAGCTTTAACTACTCCTTTTAAAAAGCTATCAGGTTCCTTCGATTATATCAAGTTCACTACGTTCACGGTTTCGCCAAAACCATTCGTAGCCCTCCGTCATTTCATATGGATGGTCAGTAGTATTCAACCTATGTTTATTGGCCTTCGTCAAGGCATAGTGTTTGGTAGCTGCTAGGTATTCATTTATTGCATAGATAGATGAGTTGGTTTGGAACAGTCGTACTGCCATTTGGCCAACGTCAGGGGTATGTACGGGTGGGTTCAAATTAACAAGATAATGATGGGTAGAACTTGACATATGACTTGTGATTGGTTAGCCTTCATCAAGGTCATAAGAGCATGGGGAAGAAATCCACATCGGGGGTTTTTAAAGAAACTGAAACTTGCTAGAGTTGCATACCATTTGGAGTGTGATAATTTTGGTAGGATTCCTTCAGCTTTATCACACGATGATATTTAGATCCCGATCCTACTGTGATATCCGCTACTCATCAGGAGATTCGTCACTTAACGATCAATGCTATAAACCAAGTAGGTGTCTAGAACAGTGTCAGCGGGGCTACGCCTCCAGAGAAAAGAGGTTATTTAATTAAGGAACTTCGCGAAAGCGTCGTAAAACCTCCCTCGAAGTACCGACACTAGCCTGGCTGAACGGTTAAGCAAGTATTGTATGGTGGGATCAGTCCTGACTAATTCTTCTTTTATGGTTTGAGGAAGGATTCGAGAAACAGTGGGAGCCATCCAGTTTAGATAAACTAAAAACCAATCTAAACTTTCAAGAACATCATGCTAAAGTGTTTTCTTCTCTCTCTCAACTGCAGCGACCATGTGACCATGACTAGGTTACATCTAGATAACAAGTTGACTGAATCTGACTTTTATGACTGGCAAAGGTCTGTTCAGATGTCCATTACCTATTACAAGCTGGACCACTCTATTACTACTCAAGCCCCCACCGTCCCAGGTCCAATTTCCATAGTCACGGATATGGATATCCGTCAGACTAGGGAAGAGGACAGTGCGAAAGCCAAGTGCCTCGTGTTGGCTTCAGTTGATGGTGTATACAGAAGCATCACAAGAAGATGGACTAATTTTCCATCTTCCTCCATAACAAAGATTTATATAGAGAGCAATCTTGTATCGCAAGATATGAGACCTCGAACGAATTGCTTCAAGCGAGGATAGCAGTCGGGTCATCTGTAGGGGACGACATTCTTACGATGACTAGCTATATTGATGAGCTCACGGACATGGAGACTACGTTGGGAAACAGGTCATATACTGACTTATTTCCACAGTCCCTACCCTCTACTTACACCCTGAAAGGAAACTAGGGAGACACCCGCTCTGCTTAATGAGGGATCTTCTTCTTCTACATCCAGGGCGAAAGCAAAGGGTAAAAAGAAGAAGACCTTCACAAAACCGATATGCGGTGTCAGTGAAGTAGAAGGAAAGGGAAGAGCAAAAGTTTTAGGACTTGGTGTAGGTAAGGAGGGATGTTCCTATTGTTATGGGAACGGGCATTGGCAAAAGGATTGCAGGGCTTTGGAAGCTAGTAGCCAGGATTCGAAGCATGTTGTGGCTTCGGCCTCGAGTGTGTTTGTAATTGAGAATTGTTTGTCAATTAACTCTACTTCCTGGGTACTAGATATCGGAGCAGGATCTCATATCGGTAATTCATTACATGCTTTGAGAAATCGTAGAGTTATCAGGGTAGGCAATTTGTCTCTCAGAGTTGCGAACGGAATGAGCGTGGACGCTGAATTCGTGGGAGAATATCGCCTAGGTTTGACAAGTGGGCAGATATTGATTCTACGCAACTGTTTGTATGTACCTAGTTTGACTTGTAATATCATAACTTGTAATATCATATCAGTGTCCTCACTTTCGAGAGAGGGATATGATTTTATATTCGTAAGTGATGTGGTTCACATCCACCTAAATCAAGTTCGGATTGGGTCCGGTACATTAGATAACGGTATATACGTATTGAATCAAGCTTAGGTTTTCAATGTCCAGAACACGCTTAAAAGAAAGTCTCCGGAAATAAATCAGGCTTTTTTATGGCATTGTAGACCAGGTCACATCAATGAAATACGGTTGACTAAGTTACATAGAGAAGGATATTTGAATCCATTCGAATATCAGTCTTATGCTACTTATGAATCTTGTCTCATGGGAAAGATGACAAAGACTCCGTTTACTGGACACGGAGTAAGAGCGAGCGAGCTCTTGGGACTCATACACAACGATGTGTGTGGTCCAATATCTACACATGCGCGAGGTAGTTATTCTTACTTCATTACTTTTACGGATGATTTCTCTAGGTATGGACATATCTTCTTGATGAAGCATAAATCCGAGGCTTTTGAGAAATTCCGAGAATACAAGAATGAAGTGGAAAACCAAACAGGCAAAAGTATCAAGACACTGAGATCTGATCGAGGTGGTGAATACTTAAGTGCCGAGTTCCTGGGTTACTTAAAAGAGAATGGAATTCTCTCTCAACTTACTCCTCCATACACACCACAACACAACAGTGTATCGGAAAAGCGGAATCGGACCCTATTGGATATGGTTCGTTCCATGATGGGTAAGGCTGAGTTACCGTGATTTTTCTGGGGTTATGCACTAGAATCAGCTGCATATCTTTTGAACAAGGTTCCAACCAAAACTGTGCCTACCACACTATATCAGATGTGGAGTGGGAAGAAACCCTATCTTCAGTACCTGAAGACATGGGGATGTCCAGCTTTTATAAAAAAGCAGCATCCGGACAAGCTCGATGCATGCTCAGTACAGTGTAAGTTTGTGGGATATCCAAAGAACTCCAAGAGGTATTATTTCTATTACGCATAGGAACAAAAGGTTTTTGTTTCTCGTTATGCCCACTTCTTGGAAGCTGGATTTTTAGAAAATCAGAAGAGTGGGAGCGTAATAGAACCGGAAGAAATTCCATAACCACAAGCTGTTACTGAAAGTTTGGTAGAACAAGAAGGTTCAGAAGAAAGGGACATCCCAGCGCCTATCCGCAGAAGTAGTCGGCAGTCTCATCCGCCCGAGAGATTCTACGGTTTTCTCATAGACAGGGTTCGAGAAGATTACATCATTGATAATGATGACCCTACTAACTTCCAGCAAGCCATTCAGAGCAGCGACTCGGTAAAATGGATGGATGCAATGCGGACCGAAATGGAGTCCATGTACACCAACAAAGTATGGACTTTGGACATTGCTCCAGATGGGGTAAAACTCGTAGGATGCAAATGGATCTTCGGAAAGAAGATTGGTGTAGATGGACAGGTTGAAACCTATAAGGCTAGACTTGTTGCAAAGGGTTTTCGTCAAAGACCTGGTTTGGACTATGACGAAACCTTTTCTCCAGTGGCTATGCTCAAATCCATTCGGGTCCTTCTTGCTATTGCTGCCTTCCACGATTATGAGATCGGCAGATGGACGTAAAGACGGCTTTTCTAAATGGTAATTTGGAAGAATGCGTCTATATGGACCAGCCAAAGGGATTTATTCAGAGTGGGAGCAGCGGTAAAGTGTGGAAGTTGCTTAAGTCCATTTATGGACTAAAGCAGGCATCGCGGAGTTGGAACATCTGTTTTGATAATACTGTTAAAGAATTCGACATTATCAAGAATCCAGATGAACCATGCATATACAGTAAGATTGTAGGGAGAGCTGTAGTATTCCTCGTCTTGTACGTGGATGACATTCTTCTAATAGGAAATGATATTCCTATGCTACAGTCAGTCAAAGGATTCTTGTCACAGAAGTTCTCATTGAAGGACCTGGGTGATGCCACCTACATTCTGGGGATCCAGATCTATCGTGATAGATCAAAGAGGATGTTGGGACTATCACAGTGCAGGTACATAGACACCATATTGAAAAGATTCAGTATAGAAGATTCTAAGCGCGGTAACCTACCGGCTTGTCACGGAATCACCCTCTCCAAAGTGATGTCTCCCAAGACTGATTTGGAAAGAGCTCGCATGTCGATTATACCCTACGCTTCTGCGGTAGGCTCTATAATGTATGCGAGTTATGTACCAGACCGGATGTAGCATATGCATTGAGTGTTGTAAGCCGGTATCAGGAAAACCCAGGGGAGAAGCACTGGATAGCAATAAAGAACATTCTCAAGTACCTGAGGAGGACTAAAGAGATGTTCTTAGTGTATGGCGGAAAAGACCTCCAGATTGAGGCCTTTGCTGACTCCAGCTTCCAGAGTTACAAGGATGACTCCAATTCCATGTCGGGTTATGTCTTTACCCTCAATGGAGGGGCGGTCTGTTGGAAGAGTTCCAAGCAGGACACCGTTGCTGACTCAACGATGGAAGCGGAGTACATAGCTGCTTGCGATGCCGCAAAAGAAGCTGTCTGGATGAAGAAGTTCCTAACAGAACTTCAGGTGGTTCCTACCAGTGTTGATCCAATACCTCTGTATTGCGACAACAACGGCGCTATAGCTTTAGCGAAGGAACCCAGGTCCCATCAGAAGTCCAGACACATCTTAAGGTGGTATCACCTGATCAGGGAGATCGTAGATCGCCGGGAGATCGAGGTGAAGAGAGTAGATATGGAGAATAACACTGTTGATCCATTCACTAAGGCCATTCCTCAGACGCAGTTCGAGAGGCAATTCGGGATGATAGGTCTAGGATATGCCAGTACATGGCCCTAGTGCAAGTGGGAGATTTCTAGTGTTTATGCCCTAGAGGCCATTACTGTATCATACTAGTTTGCATATCACTTAATGGAAGCTTGGGATATTCACAGTTGTATTAACAGTCTTGCTAAAAATGGTAGTATACTACTTGGTTTGTTTCTACTTTAATATGTGCATGTGTTTCTTTTAACATATCGCTTATACATATTAGTAGAGCCCTTAGGATCTTTGCTTGATTACCAGCGTTGTGATGGCAGTCACACTAGTGGAGGCTGGGTAGCCTATAAGCAACATCCTATACAGGTCCCTGGTCGTAGGATTATCAAGATGGGGCATCGATACTCCGGAGTAGACTGGTGTGTACGCTTCTCATCCAAGTTGGGGAGATGGTCTGTCCCACAGCCATCAGTACGTCGTACTGGAGATAGTATGCAGGTGCTCGTTAGGTTACGAGTACATCGGACAGGACTCGCCGGGAACTACAGGTTGGTTTTATACCCATCGTCAGATAGCATTTCCCAGGTGACATGAGTACAGCTTAGTCCGTCGACTTGACACTGCTACTTCGCCTCGGGTGTGTTCCCACTGTTCTTAGATTACTACCCTACCACGGCTCAAAGGAATTGTGCAAACAGGTAGTAGTTGAGTGCAGTCTCGAAGCACTTGGAGGCAGTGGCGGTTAGACAGGATTCGTCTCTCCTGGTATTGGGGGTTGATATCGCACTGTATATGGAGAGCCATTACGCAAAGTCCCTGGCTAGGGCAATCGAGATTTACTGGTAGGTTCCAGTAGTTTCTCAAGGTGTAATGGGCTTAACTCCGACACGACTTATACCGCTATTAGAGGTCTGACGTTTACCTCCCTTAGGCATGATATGCGATAGTCCTAGACGAACAGACCAGACTGTACGGAGATTGTCACATCAGGCTCAGTAGGAGTTCGGATGGGTTTCCTCATCGTCCTTCTTATCGACATCTACCTGGGAACCGTTACGTACAGCTAGTACCTCTTGCAGCCTATGGTTAAACCTACTGCCAGCATAGTGTCGAGTCTTTAGAGTCCCACACAGAGAGTTTCCCTGCACCGGGAAAAAGATGTAGAGGCCGTATGGTTTTACGACAGGGCCGCGATCACTTATGTACACTTGTGCACGTACTATGATCGGACAAGTAATACTAGCGGGCTTTGGTTTAAGCCAGATTCTAGTATTATATAGATGGATTTATTCAGTCAAAGATTATCCATGTTTTTCGGTAATACGGATGGGAGGGGCAGTCTCGTAATTTGTCGGGAAGCTTCTAGAAGAAGGTGACTCATTTGTATTTATTTCTTTTGGATTAAACACAAATGAGGTGGAGAGATGAGGTGTAGGTTTTCATTAAATGCTTAATGACTCATGAGGTGATTCACCCTTAGGATTAAATGAAGCATACAAGATATTTCTAGATATTTATCAAGAGATATTTGTATGCTTCATTATATTCTTTCATGAGTATTATTCATTATCATTATCACAAAAGCTTTCTCTCTCCACAAGTTATCATCTTCTTCTTCAAACCCTAAAAGCTCTCATGAGTTGAGAATTCTAGGATTTAAGTGACTAAGTAATCCATCTAAATACTCTAAACCCTCTAGGACTTCTAGATTAGCAAACTAGAAACCGTGGTTATCTCAGATTTGAGATTGGAGCTCGGACTATAGACTCTCGGGTGGATCGTCTTTGACTCGTGGAGGCCATTGAGGTACCCATATTCCATAGATCCGAAGAGGTGTGGAGGACAGCGATGAAGGCCCGAAGGACAAGTAACGTGAGGTATAACTTCGAATCAGAGTAGTTAAACCTCTCATAGTTTGCTAGTAATGGTTTAGACACGATCCGTGTGCTCAAGTCCGTGTTACGAAGCTTTGATAATTTTTTTTCATATATTCCGCCTCCCCGCGAACACGTGGGGTGACATGGACTTACATTATAGCTGTTGATATATGCCCTAGAGGCCATTATTGTATCATACTGGATTGTATATTACTTAATAGAACCTTTGGATATACACGGATATAGTAACAGTCTTGCTCAAAATGGTAGTATGCTACCTGGTTTGTTTCTACTTCAATATGTGCATGTGTTTTCTTAGCATATCGCTTATACATATTGGTAGAGCCTTTAGGATCTTTGCTTGATTACCAACGTTGTGATGGTAGTCACACTAGTAGGGGCTGGGTTGTTTATAAGCACATCCTATACAGGTCCCTAGTCGTAGGATTATCGAGACGGGGCATCGATACTCGATAATAGACTAGTGTATACGCTTCTCATCCATGCATGGGAGATGATCTGTCCCACAGCCATCCATACGTCGTACTGGAGATAGTATGCAGGTGCTCATTAGGTTATTAGTACACTGGAAAGGACTCGTCGGGAACTGTTGGTGGGTATTATACTTGTCGCCGGGTAGTAGTTCCCAGGTGACATGAGTACAGCTTAGTCCGTCGACTTGACACTGCTGCTCCACCTCAAGTGTGTTCCCACTGTACTTTGATTACTACCCTACCATGGCTCAAAGGAGTCGTGCAAACAGGTAGTAGTTGGGTGCAATCCCGAAGCACTTGGAGGAAGTAGCGGTTAGATAGGATTCGTCTCTCCCGAAATTGGGGGTTGATATCGCGCTGTGTTCGGAAGGCCATTACACAAAGTCCTTGGCCAAGGCAAGCGAGATTTACTGGTAGGTACTCCAGTAGTTTCTCAGGGTGTTTTGGGCTACTCTCCGACATGACTTGTTGCGCTATTAAGGGTCTAACGATTACCGCCCCTAGGCCCGATATGCGATACTCTTAGACGAACAGACCGGACTGTACAGAGATTGTCACATACATGCTTAGTAGGAGTTCGGATGAGTTAGCTCATCGGCCTTCTTATCGACACATACAAGGGCAGCTGTTACGTGCAGCTAGAACCGCTTGCGGCTTGTGGTTAAACCCACTGTCAGCGTAGTGTCGAGTTTTTAGAGTCCCACATAGAGAGTTTCCCTTGACCGGGCAAAAGGTGTAGAGGCCGTATGGTTTTACGGCAGGACTTCGATCTCTTACGTGTACTTGTGCGCGTATGATGATCGGGCGGATAATACTAGTAGGCTTTGGTTTAAGCCGGATCCTATTATTATATTGATGGATTATTTTCGTCTCTTTGTATTCATATTCTTCTGAATACGGATGCAGGTATGTATATACGGATGAGGGGCATTCTCATAATTCTTGCAGGAAAGCTTCTAAAAGGGACACCTCATTTAGGGTTTATTTCTTTTTTGGATTAAACATAATGAGGTGGAGAAATGAGGTGGAGATATTTTCTATAGATGGCTATGAGTCATCACTTGACAAAATAGATATATTTGAACCATGGTTAATTGTTGTGAGATATTTATCTCAACAATAATTCATTTGGTTCAACTATTCATTACAAATGAAAACTCAATTTTCATCCAAGCTCTCTTCTCCTTTATCATTTTCTCAAGCCTTTTCTCTTCATAAAAAACCCTAGACCTCTCATGAGTTGAGAAACCTAGGGTTCCAAGAGACAAATCTATCCATCTTCTCACTCTATACAATTTAGGACTTCAAGTTTAGCGAATTAGAAGCCATAGTTACCTCGGATTTGAGGTAGGAGCTCGGACTATAGACTCTCGGGTGGATCGTCTTTGGCTCGAGGAGGCCGTCGAGGTTGCGTCGATCCGTTCCGATCCTTAGAGCCTACGAAGATGAGGAGGACAGCCATGAAGACCCGAAGGACATGTATCGTGAGGTATAACTTCATATCCAAGTAGTTAAACCTCAAGTAGTTTGCTAGCTATGGTTTATGTTCGATCCTTGGTTCTAGTCGGTGTTGCGAAGCCCGTAAAAATCTTGTTTTGCAATTTCCTCCTCCCCACAAACATGTGGGGTGTGAGAAAATGGCTTACAGTGGTATCAGAGCCCCTCATAAACCCTAGATAGCTTGTAGCGATGTTAGAAATCCGTCGTTTTTGTCACGCAAAAACTGCCGTAAAAACAGTTTCCAAAATTAATGTTTTGAGTTGTTTGCACACCCCGCGGTCTCACGGTTTGAACTGAGAAGCCGCGGGATGGAGCGTGCGCACACCGGGGACCCTCCGGGGGGCCCGAACGGATAGGCCCACTCCGTAAGACCACCACAAGGCGGTCTTGTCGGTGGGGACCCGAAACTGCCCCACCTTGGGCAGTTTCGGGTCTGCCTCACCCCCTGACCACCTCGTGGTGGCCTCGGGGGTAGGGTACCCCCTTCAGGCCCTCCGACTCGAAGTTAATTTCATGCTCTAACATCTCGCGAAGGTTCGGGCGCGTTTCGTTTTGATTCGGACTTCCGAATTGGCTTAAAACGATCGGTTTTGGAACTTTAGCTCACTGCATTTTTTGTGTTTTGGAAAAAATGTTTTAGTTTGCTAATTGCATGTGGAATTCTAATATCGCGGTTACTTTACAACCTTTGTGATGTGTATATGTGTTTAGAAATGTCGACTAATTGCTATGCGTCGATTAGTCGGGGTTGCACATATCTGTGATGTTGTTATGATGGTTTGTGTATATGAACTATATTGGATCGTCATGGATGAATAGCCGGGGATGTGAGGTGAGGGTTTTCATTCTTTCATTCGATGTAAATTTGTAAAGTTATGTAATATTATTTTTGCGGGGCACATCCGGCTTGAGGTTGTAGCCACCGTTGTATTATTTCTTTTTCTGTTTTTGCTCCTAGGATAGACCCAAGGTGGGGTGCACAAACTACCGGGTACTTTGAAGTGCTGAGTGGCCTACTCATTTTGTTGAGGGAGGTTGCTTCACTTCGGGAATTTGGCGGGTAGTTTTCCGCACCCGTAGGGGTCTAGGGTAGGGTTTGGCTATTCATCACGGCCGTGGAATCTGTCTTTCGTTGCAGGCTTAAACGAAACGCGAAATTCATAGTATATCCAATATGTTCATCTGTGATCTGGAATGCCTATTATTGCATGAGACGAATGTATATATCTATATATGATATTGTCACGTCCCGAAAGTACGGAATATGACCGGCACTTAAACTACGAACGTCTCGAGGCGTACGTAATCTAAGTAAACCGAAAACCCAGAAATCCAAACCAAGAAAAGATGTAGAGTGAAGGAAAACCAATTTAAAACAAGTAGTTTTAATAGCATAAGCCGAATTATGCGGTTTTTAAGAACATCAAAATTTACTGAAAATTTCGGCAGAGTCTCCTTTGTAAATACTAGCTCCCAAACGGGATACAACATGAATAGTATACGAAAACAAGAAAAAGGCATCCCCAAGCGGGAGCTAGCTCTTCGTCAATCGACGGTCACAACCATACAAGCAATGTAATATACAACGCCAACGGCGAGGATCAAAACTCAAAAGGAAACTCAAAACCACCAGAAATATAACGAGTGACTCTAAGGTCGAAAGAATAAACAACACCGGTCTCTATCTCAATAAATACATGTTTGGTTGATGGATTTTACTAGATACAACGGAATAATATTATACAAGGTAATAGGATGGGTACGATACAAGAAAAACCCACCTACTGGCAAGCCACCCGGAAATGGAAATAGTGCCAGCAAAGCCGTAATGAAACTTGTACGGCGAAACCTGCAAGAACTGTGGCACAACGGGGGTGAGTTGCCAACTTGTGAGTAGAAAAACATCTACGCACAGAAATCGCATAAATAACGCAATCCTAGGTCAATGATCATAACATACCCTCAAAAATGTATATAACATGCAGCCTATAACAATGGCTAGGGTAAATATCTAACCCGAGTGTAAACTCATGTACCCGTGTCAGTGCCTCAGGTAGCAATATATCATATGAATGAGGTATGAATGCATGAAAACAGAATACATGTAAATGAAGAAACTGTTTTCATAAATTAGTGAGATTTCCTTCGTATTTTTAAACTGAGGTATCATAAATGAAATCGGTATCAACAGTGTCTAGCATCGACACAAAACATAAATTTTAATGTCTCGAAATATCAATGTCTCAATCTCAATATTTAGGGCGCCGTCAGCCCAGACCGGCCCCTACCATCCATCTCAAGACCACGACGGTATCCTCCGGATATCCGACGCGTCGGGTAAAATCACCGGTAGTTAGTGCTCCCCTGCCAGGCTCACATCGTCATCATCACGCGCTTCTTGCCCCGGGGTACCTTACCGGGTCCACCATGTACCCGAAATGGTTCATGCGCCTCCTCGAATCGGGTCTCGAAATCCATCAGCAAACTCATGGTGGACGACTCATACAGCATGGGAAAACCGCACTTTTTATTTTAAAGAGAGAAAGAAGCTTATATAAGTTTTGCGGTTTTCCTCCAAAACCAGAAAATCTCATAGAAATCCGAATCCAATCTTCAATAGCATGTAAACAGTGCATATCGGCATAAAAATCCATGAATGCGGCATAACAATGAATATTAACATGCATGAAGTAACAAGTAATATCTACAATGTCTAATCCAGCATATAAGGCGAGTACACTAATATCATGTCTAAATTATTAGCTAACAACCTATGTCAATGCAATAGTATTTCTAAAGTGTACGTGGCATGACAATTACCGATGAAGATGTGTGTGAGCCAGCAAGTAAGTGTACGTGGTACATACGCATCATCGGTAATGGTGCTGGTGTCCTAACAGCATGATATCAATAATGGAGTATGAAACATAATATAAGCATGCGATGCGAAGCGAACCACAATAAAGAGCGGGAGCTGAATACTAGACGCAACTATAACTAATCTGCATTAACCTAATATAAGTCCTACAAATGGTGCCTTTTGAAATAACATGAATCATGGGGTTTTGAAAATAGGGGCTACGGTGTTTTTATGAAAAGATACATCTTTTAAAATATTCGTAGGATCCCTTGGGCTGTCTTTTAAAATACCCACGATTCGTTAGTTTTTGAAATAGGTAAGAATCGAATCTAATCTAACAACTAAACTAAACTAAAGGGCTAAGCTAACCAGCTGGACTACAGATAAGGAAACCGCCTAACATCTGAGTCGATGTATATACATACCTGTATATATATTAGTCGGTGATCCCGCCTCAATAATATCATATCCGATATCATATCTATAATCAGACATCCCAAGTCAAGAGTGCGGATCAATCATCAATATATAGCTCGTACGTAAATCCGTCGTACGGCATCCCCAAATCTGGGTATGGGTCAAAGTCACATCAATCACACTATTCATTTGGTATCTTCTTTATCAAATATCATGATCCAGAATAATGTCCTACGTTTAGTACAATATTGATGCCATCTATGTATGCATGCGGGTGTAAGAATTACTACGTCAGAAGACCCGCTAAAACATCATGTCGTATCTCAATACGAACCAAATCATGTCACCGATCTCATGGCCTCAAGCCCAATCTCATCGAATCATCTCAAATTCCAAATACTATCCTCAAATCCCGTATATGAACACGCAGTCCCATACCCATGTGAACACATAAATATATATTCCCATACACGCACATATGAAATAAGGAATGTATGCAAGTATGTATATGTGTGTATGTGTAGGTGTAGTGCACCCACTACCTAAGGTTTCGTAACCATGCACCAATCCAACACCAATATCCATCTAAAATCATCAATAATAAATCCTAACAACATATCATAAATTGTTGGTGTGTATACGCATCCGTATACATCACCACGGACTGCGGGGGTGCTATACGCCATCCACCCGACTTCTCCCCGTAGATATAAATCTACTCACCTCGACCTTCGCTTGTCGATGCCGATGTCGACACGCGCTTTCCTGTCTCCTTGAAGTCTTCGTGAGGGTACCTACATAACATAACACATCGCATCGCATTAAAGTCCGACTCATGACCAAATCGACACACGAATCTCACATAGGTCAAAACCTATGGTTTGCTTTCACAAATCAACCCAAAAACCCTCGACATCGGCGTACAAACGCCGATTGATCGAGAAAAACCCCAAACATACCAAATCATGGTTTTACAATTCACTAAAAATATATAAAATACGATGCAATTCATCAAAACCATTAAATTGATTAAATCGATTTATTACAAGAAACCTAGTAAGCATCAATTAGCCGTTTCACTTTAAAACTCGATGTTTAAACGAAACTAATGGCCACAATATCCACCAATTATCATAACCAAGTTATAGCAACCATATCAATAATTTAGTCTCATCAACTTGTATAAATTCCAAAATTCTAGTTTTGCAAAAATATCCAATTTAACACTTTTTAACGCAAAATTTCACAATTTAACAATTTAGCTTGGCTTTGCATATTTTAAATGGTTAAACCACTCATGGAAACCTTAATGATGTGCTAAAAATTCTAACTAGATTTTAATACCACATTTTAATAAAATTTCTAAAACCTAGTTAGCAAATTAGCATAATTATCACAATTTGGGCAAATTAAATATAACAATATGCAAATTAGCTACAAGATTTGGTTTTGCATAACTTAAGATGCTAAAATACATCACACTACCATGAACAAATTATCACAACCATAACTTTAATTCAAACCCTTCTCTTGAATTTAAACTTGCAATTTAAAACCTAAATTAAACACTTAATTAAGTTGATTTAAAGTATTTAACATCAAATTAAGCACAAGGGTTAGAGTTATACCTTCACAAACCATGAGATCAAATATGGAACTTGACCTCCAAATTGAGATCTTTGCACCAAGATCCATGCTATAAGGGCTAAGGAAAAATGAGTAGGGAATGGATTTGGGATTTGTGAGGTTTTGTGTTGATTTGTGAGGCAATTTTGATGAGTTTTTTGAAGAGAAATGTGATGAGAAAAGAGGAGGGGCTGTTGTGTGCAGGAATTGGGAGGGTTCGGCCACTAGTGGTGATTGGAGAGAGAGTGAGGTGAGGAAAGTCTTGCCAAGTCAAAAAGGTCCAAGGTCAACACAACACATACCTCTTTTCTTATACTTTTCTTTATGTTTTCTTTTCTTTTATCAAAAGAAATGGGGGAAAACTTTGGAGAGGGGCTGCTGAAAATGGGGAGGAAAATGGGTGTGTGCGAGTGTGGGTGTGTGTGTGGGGTGAGGGAAAATGATAAATGTTATACCCCAATATCTATTTACACTAATTTCACCGAAAAAAGCATTTTTCTTCGATATTTTCTAAACCGTTTTGGCAAACCATTTCATTCCAAAAACCACATGATAAAATTTTATTTAATGTTTTATGATGCACAAAATTTGTTTCAACTCATTCCAATTTGTAATTTTCCCTAATTAAATGTATTAGTGACGGCTTAAATAATAATAAAATAATATTTTTTTCAGAAAATTTGAAATTTCACCAGCCGCTCAATAAACACCAAATAATAGCAATTACATAGCTAGAATATATATATTTAATTTTTATAATAAGATATTTGTATTTTGACTTTTTACAGAAAACCCCCTTATTTTACCGATTTTTTCGAAATTTCACCGAAACGATTTTCAAAACGTTACAATCTTCCCCCTTAAAGAAATTCGGTCCCCGAATTTAAATTCAAACTCCCCCCAAATACTAAAACATCTAAGAAAACCCATCAAGTCGTCGGGGCTCCGAAATTGTAAATACATAAAACAAATCGTAGCGCAGCGCATGCGTTTGAAAAATGAGCATATAACTCGAATCAAAACTCCGTCAAGCATCCCGCAATCATCGGAGTCATGGAGAAGACATCAATGCCAAATCCAAATCAAAACCAATATGACATAACTCGAAACTATACATGTAAATATCGAATCTATATCTGTAAGTATCTGAAGGAAATGCATGCCAAATCTCTTTAAGTCGCTGTGCAACGCGTATAACACTGCACAGTGGCGGACGTCTATCATAAGAAAATAACTATATACATATGTACCTTTGTTTAAAATGTACGTTCCGCCGTTTTGGAAACAATTTAGAAGGGTCTCCTTGTTTTAAACATTTCGTGTCATATCAGACACGTAGGTAAATACTGAGGCTATAGCTCGCTTTTTGGAAATCCCTTCAATAACTATCAATGCATGCAAAAATATATTCAGGTACTGTCCTCTGACTAGTCCTGCTCAGTACGAAAACACATAGCAATATCATAAAAACATACTGCTCTATACGAAATCAATCCCAAAATATGCACATGAATGCTACGTGCGTCTGGTGCGCACGAAAATCAAAATCCATGAATGTGCCATACATGCGCACAGAAACAACATCTAAGTGCATCGGGTGTGCATGAAACATCTGTCGTAGGCAACATGTGTGCCTGACAGCAAAATCAGGTGCACCTAACATGCACGAAAAATCCTCAATTTAGTGCCTATGGTGTGCACCAAAATCACCCTTCAAAACATGCGCCCAACATGCGCGAAAATCCAAATCAGGTGCATCCATCGTGCACGAAATCATGAAATCCAATATCAAGCGCCGAACGTGCGCAAAATCAATCAGGTGCACAAGGTGCACAAAACAAATATCGAGTATCACAATCGAAATCGAAGTCCAGTGCACACTGCAAGCATATAATAACTATACAGAGTGCAGGAACCAATTCGTGTGCATGCATACGCACAAAACCAACTCAACTGTTTAAAGCCGTAAAATCACAAACATGTGAAACTAAAGCACGAAAACGATATCAAGTGCAACACTATGCAAAGATCGTAAATCCTCAATCATCAAAATCAAATCATACGAAAAAATCACCCAAAACATCGAAATCAATAATGGCGGAACAGTACCGCTCAAGTGCATCCTCTAAGAATCTCGGGCCAACTGTCGCGGTCACTAGTGGGACGTCTCGTCGATGATCATGAACTCTGGCCTGCTGGTGTGCGTAACATGACCACTCCTGGGTCCAAGTCTTCTCCGTGGATTACCAATCTCACAATCCATCGGCTCATCGGCCCTGTCAAGGCAGCATATCACTGGCGTCGGCCTTTGGCTTTCTGAATGCACGTGACACATCTGATCCTGGGTGCAAATATCATTGCATCAGTGGCCTGGAAGGAATCCTGCTCACGGTCTATTCCATGCCTCGTCTCTGCCAACTGTCCGGAAGTCGTTGTCCTTTCCTATATCTGCATCTTGCTGTGGAACGACTGCATACTCATCGCGACTCCTTCTGGAAGGTAAATCCAAGTACCATGCCTCGGCATGCGCATCGCCTCTCTGATGTCGGCGGAGTGGAACGTCATCTCATCTAGATCTGGTGCGAACCTCTTACTCCACTTTTCTCTAATGTCGTCTGCTTTGGACTCGTCTCGTCGCGGCCGCATGGACTGAGCTCCAACGACTATCCTCATATCTGGAGTCTCCCAAGAATGCATCTCACCACCTAGCATCCGAATTAAGTCGAGCCATCCAATCAATTTGTCAAAACCTCATAATCCCCCAAGAGCTCAACATCTTGGGTACAGTTTAATAGTATCGAGTACATACCACAGCATCGGTGGTCCAGCCGTAGAAGGGCAAACCCAAGCCTCACTAATGGCGCCGCAGAACTGCCGTAAACCCTAAGGTTCAAAGGCTTTCACACGGTCATTATGTCGAGTTAGGGTTTCATTCTTCTAGAGGGACCATAGAATTGCCTGCATGTCTTTCCGACTACCTTAAACTTGGAATAATAGGTTTCTGACATTCGATCGTCTCTGTCGACTCCCAACGTCTCCGCATGAAGTCGTCTCTAGCAGGAATCAATCTATCTGATGGCCTCGTATCGGGGTAGGCGAACGAACCACATGTCTCAGTCATTCATCCGTGGGTGACTAGCGACCTTCTATCATTGGCTCAATCCTCTGGTGCTGATCTGTCCGTCCGAGTAATCTCATACAGCGATCCATCAACGCTCGTGGTGTGAAAACACAATCAAAAGACACCTCTCTACAATCGTGTGTCGCCGGAATTTCTCCCTGGTCAGTCCTCGTTCGTGACGAGCTTGTGCTGACCGCAACTCTAGCCGTAGCTCTCCCTGCCCGTAACCGTAGCAGCAAAACCAAACTGGTACCGATGAGGCTAGATCAGGAAGGAATATAATACTGAACAAGGAAATGTACATCCTAAGGCTTCATAAGTGGAGTGGCGTGTCGTAAATATGCCGCGGAACATACCAACGGTACGTCACTCTACTTTAGTCATCTATTCCATCAACCAAGGGTCATCCTACGCTCCGAAGGTTAAAACCTAACGCTCTGATACCAACTTTGTCACGTCCCGAAAGTACGGAATATGACCGGCACTTAAACTACGAACGTCTCGAGGCGTACGTAATCTAAGTAAACCGAAAACCAAGAAATCCAAACCAAGAAAAGATGTAGAGTGAAGGAAAACCAATTTAAAACAAGTAGTTTTAATAGCATAAGCCGAATTATGCGGTTTTTAAGAACATCAAAATTTACTGAAAATTTCGGCAGAGCTCCTTTGTAAATACTGGCTCCCAAACGGGATACAACATGAATAGTATACGAAAACAAGAAAAAGGCATCCCCAAGCGGGAGCTAGCTCTTCGTCAATCGACGGTCACAACCACACAAGCAATGTAATATACAACGCCAACGACGAGGATCAAAACTCAAAAGGAAACTCAAAACCACCAGAAATATAACGAGCGACTCTAAGGTCGAAAGAATAAACAACACCGGTCTCTATCTCAATAAATACATGTTTGGTTGATGGATTTTACTAGATACAACGGAATAATATTATACAAGGTAATAGGATGGGTACGATACAAGAAAAACCCACCTACTGGCAAGCCACCCGGAAATGGAAATAGTGCCAGCAAAGCCGTAATGAAAGCTGTACGGCGAAACCTGTAAGAACTGTGGCACAACGGGGGTGAGTTGCCAACTCGTGAGTAGAAAAACATCTACGCACAGAAATCGCATAAATAACGCAATCCTAGGTCAATGATCATAACATACCCTCAAAAATGTATATAACATGCAGCCTATAACAATGGCTAGGGTAAATATCTAACCCGAGTATAAACTCATGTGCCCGTATCAGTGCCTCAGGTAGCAATATATCATATGAATGAGGTATGAATGCATGAAAACAGAATACATGTAAATGAAGAAACTGTTTTCATAAATTAGTGAGATTTCCTCCGTATTTTTAAACTGAGGTATCATAAATGAAATCGGTATCAACAGTGTCTAGCATCGACACAAAACATAAATCTCAATGTCTCGAAATATCAATGTCTCAATCTCAATATCTAGGGCGCCGTCAGCCCAGACCGGCCCCTACAATCCATCTCAAGACCACGACGGTATCCTCCGGATATCCGACGCGTCGGGTAAAATCACCGGTAGTTAGTGCTCCCCTGCCAGGCTCACATCGTCATCATCACGCGCTTCTTGCCCCGGGGTACCTTACCGGGTCCACCATGTATCCGAAACGGTTCATCCGCCTCATCGAATCGGGTCTCGAAATCCATCAGCAAACTCATGGTGGACGACTCATACATCATGGGAAAACCGCACTTTTTATTTTAAAGAGAGAAAGAAGCTTATATAAGTTTTGCGGTTTTCCTCCAAAACCAGAAAATCTCTTAGAAATCCGAATCCAATCCTCAATAGCATGTAAACAGTGCATATCGGCATAAAAATCCATGAATGCGGAATAACAATGAATATTAACATGCATGAAGTAACAAGTAATATCTACAATGTCTAATGCAGCATATAAGGCGAGTACACTAATATCATGTCTAAATTATTAGCTATCAACCTATGTCAATGCAATAGTATTTCTAAAGTGTACGTGGTATGAAAATTACCGATGAAGATGTGTGTGAGCCAGCAAGTAAGTGTACGTGGTACATACGCATCATCGGTAATGGTGCCGGTGTCCTAACAGCATGATATCAATAATGGAGTATGAAACATAATATAAGCATACGATGCGAAGCGAACCACAATAAAGAGCGGGAGCTGAATACTAGACGCAAGTATAACTAATCTGCATTAACCTAATATAAGTCCTATAAATGGTGCCTTTTGAAATAACATGAATCATGGGGTTTTGAAAATAGGGGCTACGGTGTTTTTATGAAAAGATACGTCTTTTGAAATATCCGTAGGATCTCTTGGGCTGTCTTTTAAAATACCCACGATTCGTTAGTTTTTGAAATAGGTAAGAATCGAATCTAATCTAACAACTAAACTAAACTAAAGGGCTAAGCTAACCAGCTGGACTACAGGTAAGGAAACCGCCTAACATCTGAGTCGATGTATATACATACCTGTATATATATTAGTCGGTGATCCCGCCTCAATAATATCATATCCGATACCATATCTATAATCAGACATCCCAAGTCAAGAGTGCGGATCAATCATCAATATATAGCTCGTATGTAAATCCGTCGTACGGCATCCCCAAATCTGGGTACGGGTCAAAGTCACATCAATCACACTATTCATTTGGTATCTTCTTTATCAAATATCATGATCCGGAATAATGTCCTACATTTAGTACAATATTGATGCCATCTATGTATGCATGCGGGTGTAAGAATTACTACGTCAGAAGACCCGCTAAAACATCATGTCGTATCTCAATACGAACCAAATCACGTCACCGATCTCCTGGCCTCAAGCCCAATCTCATCGACTCATCTCAAATTCCAAATACTATCCTCAAATCCCGTATATGAACACACAGTCCCATACCCATGTGAACACATAAATATATATTCCCATACACGCACATATGAAATAAGGAATGTATGCAAGTATGTATATGTGTGTATGTGTAGGTGTAGTGCACCCACTACCTAAGGTTTCGTAACCATGCACCAATCCAACACCAATATCCATCTAAAATCATCAATAATAAATCCTAACAACATATCATAAATTGTTGGTGTGTATACGCATCCGTATACATCACCACGGACTGCGGGGGTGCTATACGCCATCCACCCGACTTCTCCCCGTAGATATAAATCTACTCACCTCGACCTTCGCTTACCGATGCCGATGTCGACACGCGCTTTTTTGTCTCCTTGAAGTCTTCGTGAGGGTACCTACATAACAAAACACATCGCATCGCATTAAAGTCCGACTCATGACCAAATCGACACACGAATCTCACATAGGTCAAAACCTATGGTTTGCTTTCACAAATCAACCCAAAAACCCTCGACATCGGCGTAAAAACGCCGATTGATCGAGAAAAACCCCAAACATACCAAATCATGGTTTTACAATTCACTAAAAATATATAAAATAAGATGCAATTCATCAAAACCATTAAATTGATTAAATCGATTTATTACAAGAAACCTAGTAAGCATCAATTAGCCGTTTCACTTTAAAACTCGATGTTTAAACGAAACTAATGGCCACAATATCCACCAATTATCATAACCAAGTTATAGAAACCATATCAATAATTTATTCTCATCAACTTGTATAAATTCCAAAATTCTAGTTTTGCAAAAATATCCAATTTAACACTTTTTAACGCAAAATTTCACAATTTAACAATTTAGCTTGGCTTTGCATATTTTAAATGGTTAAACCACTCATGGAAACCTTAATGATGTGCTAAAAATCCTAACTAGATTTTAATCCCACAATTTAATAAAATTTCTAAAACCTAGTTAGCAAATTAGCATAATTATCACAATTTGGGCAAATTAAATATAACAATATGCAAATTAGCTACAAGATTTGGTTTTGCATAACTTAAGATGCTAAAATACATCACACTACCATGAACAAATTATCACAACCATAACTTTAATTCAAACCCTTTTCTTGAATTTAAACTTGCAATTTAAAACCTAAATTAAACACCTAATTAAGTTGATTTAAAGTATTTAACATCAAATTAAGCACAAGGGTTAGAGTTATACCTTCACAAACCATGAGATCAAATATGGAACTTGACCTCCAAATTGAGATCTTTGCACCAAGATCCATGCTATAAGGGCTAAGGAAAAATGGGTAGGGAATGGATTTGGGATTTGTGAGGTTTTGTGTTGATTTGTGAGGCAATTTTGATGAGTTTTTTGAAGAGAAATGTGATGAGAAAAGAGGAGGGGCTGTTGTGTGCAGGAATTGGGAGGGTTCGGCCACTAGTGGTGATTGGAGAGAGAGTGAAGTGAGGAAAGTCTTGCCAAGTCAAAAAGGTCCAAAGTCAACACAACCCATACCTCTTTTCTTATACTTTTCTTTATGTTTTCTTTTCTTTTATCAAAAGAAATGGGGGAAAACTTTGGGGAGGGGCTGCTGAAAATGGGGAGGAAAATGGGTGTGTGCGAGTGTGGGTGTGTGTGTGGGGTGAGGGAAAATGATAAATGTTATATCCCAATATCTATTTACACTAATTTCACCGAAAAAAGCTTTTTTCTTCGATATTTTCTAAACCGTTTTGGCAAACCATTTCATTCCAAAAACCACATGATAAAATTTTATTTAATGTTTTATGATGCACAAAATTTCTTTCAACTCATTCCAATTTGTAATTTTCCCTAATTAAATGTATTAGTGACGGCTTAAATAATAATAAAATAATATTTTTTTCAGAAAATTTGAAATTTCACCAGCGGCTCAATAAACGCCAAATAATAGCAATTACATAGCTAGAATATGTATATTTAATTTTTATAATAAGATATTTGTATTTTGACTTTTTACAGAAAACCCCCTTATTTTACCGATTTTTTCGAAATATCTCCGAAACGATTTTCAAAACGTTACAGATATCTAGTAGGAGTTGCTTATGTTTTGCATCCGCGCTAGTCCAGCCCCCGCTCTGTCGTTAGTTAAGTAACCTAACGGGTGATGACGGGGCCCAATGGCGAATGCGGATGGCATAAGTGGACGTGGTATTTTCGTATTTTTCTGTGATGATAGGTGTAAATGATTGGACTGCATTACATTAATGCAAAGAAAACAAACCAAAGCTGAATCGTTGGAACAAATTTTAAAAACCACTCAGTTATTTTAAAACAGGAGACTTTTAAATGCGGAGTTTAAACCACTCCTTTTAAAAGCTATCAGGTTCCTTCGATTATATTAAGTTCACTACGTTCATGGTTTCGCCAAAACCAGTCATAGCCCTCGGTCATTTCAGTTGAATAATCAGTAGTATTTAAGCTATGTATTTTGACCTTCGCCAAGGCATAGTGATTGGTAGATGCTGGATATTCATCTGTAGCATAGATAGATGCGTTGGTTTGGGACAGTCGTGCTACTATTTTGGCCTTCGTCAAGGGTATGTAGGGGTGTATTCAAATTAACCTGGACAATGACTGGTAGAACTTGACAAGTGACTTATGATATGTTGGCCTTCGTCAAGGTCATAAGAGCATGGGGCAAAAAATCCACATCGGGGGTCTCTAAAGAAACTGAAACTTGCTAGTGCTGCATACCATTTGGAGCGTGATAATTTTGGTAGGATTACTTCAGCTTTATCACACGATGATATTTAGATCACGATCCTACTGTGAGTATCCGCTACTCCTCAGGAGATTCTTCACTTAACGATCAATGCTATAAACCAAGTAGGTGTCTAGAACAGTGTTAGCGGGGCTACGCCTCCAGGGAAAAGAGGTTTTTGAATTAAGGAACTTCGCGAAAGCGTCGTAAAACCTCCATCGAAGTACCGACACTAGCCTGGCTGAACGGTTAAGCAAGTATTGTACGGTGAGATCAATCCTGACTAATTCTTCTTTTATGGTTTAAGGAAGGATTCAAGAAACAGTGGGAGCCATCCTGTTTAGATAAATTAAAAACCAATCTAAACTTGCAAGAGCATCATGCTAAGTGTTTTCTTCTCTCTCTCCTAATTGCAGCGACCAGGTGACCAGATTAGGTTACAGATAGATAATAAAATGACTGAGTTATACTATATTGACTGGTAAAGGTTTGTCCATATGTCCATTACCTATGACAAGCTGGACCACCTCATTACTACTCATAGCCCCCGCCGTCCCAGGTCCAGTTTCCATCGTCGCGGATGTTGGTATCCGTAAGACAAGGGAAAAAGACTGTGCGAATGCCTAGTGTCTCGTGTTGGCCTCAGTTGATGGTAAATACCAAAGGCAGCACGAGAAGATGGACTTAGTTTCTATCTTCCTCCATAACAAATTTTTATATGGAGAGCAATCTCGTATTGCAAGATATGAGATCTCGAAAGAACCGCTTCAAGCGAGGTGGGCTGTCGGGTCATCTATAGGGGACCACGTCCCTATATTGATTAGCTATATTAAAAGGCTCACGGACCTAGAGACCACGTTAGATAACGAGTCATATGTTGACTTAATTCTACAGTCCCTACCTCCTACTTACGCCCAGGGGAAGAAAGTTATACTTCCAGTTAAGAGCACCCTGAAGGAAACCAGGGAGACACCCGCTCTGCTTATTGGAGAATTTTCCTTTTCTAGATCTAAGGCGGATACCAAGGGCGAGTAGAAGAAGACCTCCACAAAGCCGATTGGCGGTGTCAGTAAGGTAGAAGAAAAGAGAAGGGCAAAAGTTTCGGGGTTAACTATAGGGAAGGAGGTTCCTATTGTTACGAGAATGAACATTGGCAGAAGGGATGCAGGGCTTGGAAAGCCAGAATCCAGGATTCGAAGCATGTTGTGGTTTCGACTTCGGGTGTGTTTATGATTGAAAACAGTCTGTCAATTAACTCTAATTCCTGGGTACAAGATACCGGATCAGGATCTTATATTTGTAATTCATTACAGGCTTTGTGAAACCGTAGAGTTATCAGGGCAAGTGATATGACTCTCAGGGTTGCTTACGGAATGAGCATGGACGCTGTATCCGTAGGGTATATCACCTAGAATTGACATGTGGGCAGATATTGATTCTACGTAACTATTTGTGTGTACCAAGTCTAGTTTGTAAGCGATGTGGTTCACATCCACCTATATCAAAGTTTGATTTGGTTAAGTACACTAGAGGACAATATATACGTGTTTAATCAAGCTCAGGTTTTCAAATGTCCAGAACACACTTAAAAGAAAGTCTCCATAATTAAATAAAACTTTCTTATGGCATTGTAGATAGGGTCACATCAATGAAACACGGTTGACGAAGTTACATAGAGAGGGATATTTGGATCCGTTCGAATATCAGTCTTATACAACTTTTCAATCTTGTCTCATAGGAAAGATGACAAAGACTCCGTTCACTGGATAAGGAGTAAGAGCGAGCAAGCTCTTGGAACTCATACACAGCGACATGTGTACTACAATATCTACAGATGCACGAAGTGGTTATTCCTATTTCATTACATTTATGGATAATTTCTCTAGGTTATGACATGTCTTCTTATGAAAGTATAAATCCGAACCCTTTGAAAAATTCCCGGGAATATAAGAATGAAGTGGAAAAACAAACAGACAAAAGTATCAAGACACTGAGATCTGATCGACGTGGTGAATACTTAATTTGCCGAGTTCCTGGATTACCTAAAAGAGAATGAAATTCTCTCTCAGCTTACTCCTCCATACACACCACAACACAACGGTGTATAGGAAAGGCAGAACAGAACCATATTGGATATTATTCGTTCCATGATGAGTAACGCTGAGTTGCCGCGATCCTTCTGAAGTTATGCACTAGAATCATATGCATATTTTTTGAATAAGGTTCCTACCAAGACTGTGCCTACCACACCATATCAGATATGGAGTGGGAAGAAACCCTATCTTCAGTGTCTGAAGATATAGGGATCTCCGGCTTTTGTTGAAAAACAGTATGCGGACAAGCTCGAGGCACGCTCAGTACTGTATAGGTTTGTGGAATACCCAAAGAACTCCAGGGGGTATCTTTCCTATTACGCAGATGAATAAAAGGTTTTTGTTCCTCGTCATGCCCACTTTTTAGAAAATCAATTTTTTGTAAAAGGAAATAATGGGAGCGCAATAGAACTGGAAGAAAATCCAGAACCACAAACTATTGCTGAAAGTACGGTAAAACCAGAGGTTTCAAAAGAACCAGACATCCCTACGTCAATCCGCAGGACTAGTAGGCAGTCTCATCCGCCCGAGAGATACTAAGGTTTTCTCGTAGTGTCACGACCCGAAGTTCAACCCGTGACCGGCACTTAACCACGTAACGTCTACAAGCGTAACGCGACTAAGTAAGCCGAAACCCAGAAATCAAAACCATTAAAAGAAACGAGTGTTTAAAACATTTATTTAAAAACATTTGGAAAACCTTAAGTAGTTTAGTAACATTCTTTAAAGTTCAAGTTATTTTCTTAAAAATTTTGGCAGCATTTCCTTTGTAAAACTAACCCCGAAATCGGGTACAAGACATGATATGAGTAAAATGATAACAATATAATAAAGCATCCCGAACGGGAGCAATCACGCCCAACGGCGGAAACGATCACCACAAGAGTTATATACGACGCTGTAGCGAAGAAATGAGCAATAAGTGAAAAACATCACAAATGATAAAAACTGCATAAGTAAAGTCGACTCACACGAGCTCCATACCAGAATACAAATAATATACATCATCGTCCTCGCACTGGTCTCTAAGTCAAATACATATAAAGGTAGATGGAGAATACTAGATACAAAAGTATGTATACAAAGGAAATAACCGGATACCACAACCCACCTAACAGCAAAACAGCTCGCACACCGACTGCAGTGGTATCCATAGCCAAAAGGATACAAGAAAGCAGCCTGCCGCGACTACTCTAAGGGGCAACCTGCAACACTGTGGCACAACGTGGGTGGGTTGCCAACTCGTGAATAAAAGATAACATATAAAGGTAATCACGAGTATGCACGTACTGCGCTACTCTAACATATGCCAGCAGATAATATCTATATGCGATGAGCAGGACGTGCAATAATCATGCATAAGTACTCTATCGGGTAATATGACTGCAGGATGAGATGCAACATAATGAATGCTAAGCATGGGATAAAATAACAACTACACGGAATGTCAACGTGGAAAATATAATCGGTATCCATCAATGCACCCAAATCCCAATAAAACTCAGGCGCCGTCAACCTCATCGGCCCTCAAATCCTGTGAATATCTGAGAATCGCGAATGCCCAACATCGGCGCTCAAAATGTCATGAAATAATCGTATCCAGCATCGACACGCAAATCCTCATATATCGGGCTCCGTCTGCGGAATCGGCCCTCGGTCCCAGCAGTACGGATCATCCCGTATCCATCTATCGACTCTGGTCAGTATCCTCCGGATAACCGCCAGGTACAACCAATCACCGGTAGGTAATAGTCCCTTTGCTAGGCTCACCGTCGGTATACACAGCATCCCTTTCTTGCCCCGGGGTCCATACCGGGTCCACCATATACCCACAATCGGTGCCTACCACTCCTCGAATCGGGTATACTCACACAAGCTCTCTAGAACCGAGAAAACTCATGGTGGACGTAAAAAAATATCATATCAAGAGAAACCGGGTTTTTAAAACAGTGCATATTTTCTTAAATCACCCCACGGTCCTCAAATCCAGAAATCACATGAAATCTAAAGCCAATGCGTAAATCCATGCGATGTAATATATGCATCATAAGTCGTACTATGAGAAAAAGGGAGAAACCGCTCTTTAAGTAGATTCAGTTTTTAAAAGGTATCATGTGGTCCCCAGTTTTTTTACCAAAAATCAGCTTATCTAGGTAGGTACAATTTGAATATGCAAAAGTATGGATATGCAAATGAGTAAGTGCACAAGTAACATAATCATGTCGAATCATATGGGAGGTGAGCTACAATATATTATCCATGGCAATTCTATAGTGTGATTGGCATGGTAATTACTAACGGTGTGCTTGTAACATGCAGATTAGTGCTCGTGCAACATGAACCGTTAGTAACATTGCGGTGTGTTATTAATTCTAAGTTCATATACATATATAAATAGCAGGAACTACAGTATGCAATTTAGGTATATAGATGCAAATATGCAACTACTATAACCTATCAAACCCTGACTCTTAACGCCATATGGGCGATTTCCCCGTAGATGTTAAATCTACTCATCGTAGTCTCGTGCTAAGTGTAGCCGACGACTTGTTTCCCCTTCTTCGTTGCGTCAGTCGTACTCTCCTGCGAACCTAGAATTTCACAAAATAACACACATAAGCTAAAATCTACAAAAACGCGACATTAAGGCCAAACGAGAAACCCGCATCGCGAACCAAACGCGTGTGTGTCCAATACGCTAAAACGCGTGATTACGCGCCTGAAGCTACCCCGACACGTCGCGATACGCAGAAAACCCCAATCCTACACACGTGTCACACGTGTCGCGAAAGTTAAAATTGTAGGACATAGGGTATTTGGTTCCAGATTTTCCTACAGAGAGAATTTTACAAAGTTGCATATACCATAAGTCTTAAAATTGTAGCCGACACCCACACAACAAACCCCAAAACCCAGTACCCCCATCTGGCCGCAATTTGCGGCTAGAATGATTATTCCGGCGGCCCACCTAGGGAGTTGGTCTCCCATGCTTTGTGTGTGTTCTCTAAACCTAGTGTACATGCTCCAGTAAATACAATTTTTGCTTGAAGCTATCGGGTTACAAGCAGATTACAACAGAACCCAAAACCTAGTTAAAAAGCTATTTTAACACTAAATTGATACATTAAGGTGTTTCAGTGAAACCTGAAGCAAATCTTTGGTTAAAACAACACTAATAACACGTAACTAAGCTAAACAAGCCATAAAAATGTTAACTTATCACAAGCTTCACTAATTTCCCTTCAATATCACAAAAATGCATAAAAATACGATTTTTTTTGCAAACAAAACTACAATTTATTAACTAAGGCGCTAAGGGTGAGTTTAATACCTCCAAAATATCCTAGGAAAACCTCACTTCCAGCCCCTTACCCTCAAAGCCACTGACATTACTCCAAAATCCCCAAAAGAGCTATTTTTCCAAGGTTTTTGTGAAGGAATATGAGATTTTTGTGTAAGGTTTGTATATGGATCAAAAGAGAAGCAAAAGGAGAAGGAAATGATGATGATGTTGCTGCAGCTGCTGCTTCTCTCTGCTGGGAGCAGAAAATGGGAGGGAGAGAGGGAAAATGAGAGGAAAAAATGGTCAAAAGGTCAAGCCAACTTCACCTAACCCCCATACCTCCCATTCTCCATTTTAAATTTTAAAAAGAAAGGGTTTTGACTTGGTTAATGGTGGGAATAATAGAACTATTCAAGAAAATGAAAATGGGTTACATGCTAACACTTTTTAAACTTAAGTCACAAAATATGATAAGTGTTCATGGTACTACACTAAACCTAGCTTAGGAAAGTAATTAAGGAAAAATTTCCAAGTAAGGTGAACACAAGCTAAATTATAATTAATAAACCCCATATATATATATAGAACACTTCTCATCACGATTAGAACTAGTTTAAAAAAAAGAAATAAGATTTACGGGTTTTTATGAAAACACGCATCATTACTAACTAACGCGAAATTAACCTAAACGAATTTCGAAGCGTTACAATCTACCCTCCTTAAAGAAATTCAGTCCCCGAATTAAAAAAAATCTAGCTACGCGTACCTTCAAAGAGATGGGGATATTTCTTCCTCATCTCGCTCTCGGTCTCCCAATTGACCTCTTTGCTGCTCGGACTACGCCAAATGACCTTGACGGACGGTATATCCTTTGATCTCAATTTATTCACCTGTCAATCTAAGATGACCACCGGCTTCTCTGGAAAAGAAACGTCATGCTCTAGCTGGATCGTCGGGTGCTGAATCGCATGCGAAGGATCATGAAGATACTTGCGGAGCATCGAAACGTAGAATACGGGGTGCACATCTGGGAAACTGGGCGGAAGAGCTAACCGATACGCAAATGCACCAACACGCTCGAGGATCTCGAAGGGGCCCACGTACTTGGGACTAAGTTTCCCCTTCTTCCCAAATCTCATCACACCTTTCATTAGGGAGACCCTCAAGAAAACATGATCGCCAACAGAAAACTCATGTCTGCGCCGACGACGGTCTGCATAAGATCTCTGCCGGCTCTGGGCTGCTCTCATCCTATCGCAAATCAACTGGATCTTCGCGGTCATCTCCTTAACAATCTGCGGCCCAAAATACTGCTCTCACTGAGCTCTGTCCAACAGACGGGCGATCTGCATCTCCTACCATATAGAGCCTCGAATGGTGCCATCTGAATGGTCTCCTGGAAACTGTTGTTGTAGGAGAACTCTACCAAGGGTAAATGATGATCCCAGCTACCTCCGAAGTCTAAGACACACGCTCGGAGCATGTCCTCGAGAGTCTGAATAGTCTGCTCTGACTGGCCGTCTGTCTGCGGATGAAATGCCGTGCTGAAACTCAAGCGGGTGCCAAAGCCTCCTGAAGCCTCTGCCATAGTCGGCTGGTAAACTGGGTGCCTCTTTCGGACACGATACACGTCGGGACTCCATGCAGTCATACAATCTCGTCGATGTATATCTGGGCATACTGAGCAAATCCGTAAGTCGTCTTCACCGGCAGGAAGTGAGTCGCTTTCGTCAAACGATCCACAATCACCCAGATGGATTCATACCCTCGACTAGTCCTGGGTAGACCCACAATGAAGTCCATAGAAATCTTCTCCCATTTCCACTCCGGAATGGGTAACGGCTGTAGCTCTCCAACGGGCCTTTGGTGCACGGCCTTGACTTGCTGACAAGTCAGGCATCTCGACACGAAATCTGTGATGTCCCTCTTCATTCTGTCCCACCAGTAAACATCTCTCATATCATGGTACATCTTGGTAGAACCGGGATGAACACTGTACACCGATCGATCTGCCTCCTCAAGAATCTCGCGCCGCAGTCCCTCTATTAGTTATATGTATGCCCTAGAGGCCATTACTGTACATACGATGTATATTTTAGTGGATGCTTGGACATATATAGGGAGGACTTTCTTGCTCGACATGATAGTATGCTATCTAGTAGTACTTTATCTTAACATGTACTCAGATTGTCTCTATATTACATGTTGATAAAGCCCTTAGGATATGTAATCGACTACTGGGACTATGATGAGATCATGCTAGTGGGGCCACGGTAGTCGATGAGTACATCCTATAACTATTCCTAGTCGAGGTTGTATCGAGACAGGGCATCGATATACCAGAGTAGACTAGCGTATACGCATCTTGACCCATATGATGGGCGATGGATGCTCCCATATCCATTGGTGTTTGACATCAAAGATGGTGTACGGGTGCTCAGTGGAGACTGGGTACACTGGACGGACTCGCCGAGAACTCCCAGATGGTATTATACCTCACGTCAGATGGCAGTTCTCCGGTGACACTGGTACAGAGTAGTCTGTTGACCCGAGATCGTCATAGAGTCTTGTGTGATTCCCACTGTGCTTTGATTTCCATCATACCGCATCCAAGAGGGCGTGCAAAAATGTGGCTTTTGGGTACCGTCCTGAATCACATGGAGGCAAAGAGCGATAGGAGGGGATTCGTCTCTCCCGGTATAGGGAGTTGATGTTGTGCTGTGTTCGATTGGCTATAACCGGAAATCCCTGGCCAGGGTTGCTGAGATTTACTTGGTAAGTGTTATCAGTAGTTTCTCGAACTGTTATATACCTCATATCAACACGACTTATCGAGCTACTGGGTTCTGACGTTTACCACCCCTAGGCGAGATATGCAACATATCAGACGACGAGACAGGACTGTAAGGGAGTGTTACTGATTGGATTCACAGGAGAATGTACAGGCTTGCTTGTTGATCTTCTGATCGCTCAATACCCGAGTGGCCGTTACGTTTGGCAGACCGCTTGCGGCTTGTGGATGTTTGATATGATCATCACCTACTGCCGGCGTATTGACGAGTCTTTAGAGTCCTACACAGGGGTTTCCTGGATCAAGCGAAACAGAGTAGGAGAACATATATGATATGTGCGGGACCGAGATTGATACGATATGAGATACCGTATTATATTCTCGCGATTCGTGATATTGATCGGTTGTATGCGATATAGCCGGGTTATCGGATCAAGTGTTGATTCGATAAGTTGTTACACATGATATTAGTCGGTTATAGCCGGGTTATTAAATCAAGAGTTGATTTAATAATTTAATGTATAATTATATATTTTATATATTACATTACATTAACTAGTATTGGCTCACTTAAGATTTATTTTCTCACTTGATTGTGCATGAGTGTATATGTGATATATATTTGTGTACATATGATTGTGTCATGCTTGATGATACATCAAAGATGGGTGTATGAGACTTATACCAAGATTAGGGTAAAGATTAGGGTTTTGTTTATATCTTAAGAATAACAAAAGAGAAAGACTTTGTCAAAGTTCTCAAGCTTTCATGAAGCTTGTGGAAACATTGACAAAGTCAACTCTTTTGTCATTCTTAAGGATATTTAGTTAACCCAACCCTTAACCATATACCTTGGTAAATTCTCTACATGAGTTAAGCATGATAGCTTAACTCACCCATGGTAACATTATTGAGGATATAATTCATATGATGATATTATTCTTTCTTCTTCTTCATCAAGCTCCTTGAAAAAGCTTTCAAGCTCTAATGGTGCTATGAGGAAAAATGTGAGAAAATCAATTCTAAAGTGAGCCCACCTCCTACTTCTTCATACTCTACCACTTTCCATGTAGTAGAGTGTGTTCTCTTCACAAAGTTCATGACCTAGTGAAGGAATAGCTTGAGTTAGTGTCTCCCCGACGTAGATCATCTTCGGCCTCGAAGGCATCGAAGAAAGCACGTTCGTTCTTCTTGTGGAGCTTCTCTAGAGTCCGGAGTTCACGATCGCAGCGAAGGGGACATCTATATGAAGCTATTGAAGTGAAGGACCGGATCTACAAAGGTTGTAATCCCTCTCACTTAGTGTTAAAGTGTTTAACATGCTTGTTTTCGCATAAACTCTAGTTTAAAGATCCGTCTTTGGGTTGTTCGGCATGGCTAATTTTTAATCGGGCATGGTTGATGCCTCGTAGACCCTTGTGCATATGCCTAGCAACCCTGCACCCTCAGCATCTGGTACGCACAGTCTAGTCCCAAATCGCAGTATCTCCTGATCATCGATCAAGAACTCGGAAAATCTTCCCTGTCCAATCTGTGCCATGATCTCTAAACAACGGTCATCACTGTGTTGTG
Organism: Agapanthus africanus; assembly: GCA_030015575.1. Classification (NCBI taxonomy): domain Eukaryota; kingdom Viridiplantae; phylum Streptophyta; class Magnoliopsida; order Asparagales; family Amaryllidaceae; genus Agapanthus; species Agapanthus africanus. Next base: position 135,631,347 of record JASDDO010000016.1, read on the forward strand.
CCTCATGTATACTGTCAAGCAACTGTGGGCGTGCACGAACATGCGCAAGCTGTCCCCCGATCGGCGTGAACTCGAACTGCACTCGGATGTCGCATAAAACCTGCCAATCTGCCGACGAATGCCTCTGCACTGCGCTCAAACAAGATAGACTACCCCCGAGCCTCCTACTCAAAGCATCCGCCACTACATTCGCCTTGCCGGGGTGATACAAGATCTCGCAATCGTAGTCCTTCACGAACTCCATCCAACGGCGCTGTCGAAGATTTAGGTCTCGCTGCTGAAATATATACTTTAAGCTCTTGTGATCAGTGAATATCTGGCACGACTCGCCATATAGGTAATGTCGCCAGATCTTGAGAGCAAAGACCACTACAACCATCTCCAAATTATGAGTGGGGTAGTTCTGTTCATGTTTCTTCAACTGTCATGAAGCATACGCGATCACCCTGTCATGGTTCATCAATACGCACCCTAACCCCACTCGAGAAGCATCACAAAAGACCACAAATCCTCCCGATCCTGAAGGCAATGATTGAAAGGTTCCTAGGCACCCTATAGAGGTCTCACAAGGCATTGAACATGCCATTTTACAAAAATTATGGTGCCGAGAAACCCTAACACGGATCTTAGACTAGAATTCTAGGCGAAAAACTAAACTAGTTAACATATTAACTAAAGATTAGATGCTACAACCTTTGTAGATCCGGTTACCCTCTTCCTTAGCTCCACGAAGGCATCCTCTCGCTGTCCATCTCGATTCCCAAATTCGAACATTGGCTTCATCGAAGAAACGGGCAAGCTAGGTCGTCGGCTTTGTGTCAAAGACGATCTACCTCGAGGCATCGCAAGTTCAAGCTCCGACTTCACAAACTTGTGAAACTTGTGAAGAAAACACCCAAAACAACTTGGCAAGAGGTAGAGGGTGAAGAAATAGGAGGTGGGTTCACTTTAGAATTGGATTTCTCTCACTAGAACTCAAGTTGCCATTGATGGCATCAAGGTTTCTATCTTGAAGATGAAGAAGAAGAAGAAGAAGCTAGTTTATGATAAGTTATTTTAAAATGAAAAGAAAAATGCATACTTATCATAATCTAACAAGGGTTAAGTGTAGAGAATAAACCATGGTCATTTGGAGAGTTAGGGTTAAGCATGAGGACAAGAATGGTTGAAAAAGTCAAGGCTTCATGAAGCTTCAACTAATGACAAAAGAAAGCCACCATTCTCTTTAAATCTTTTTCAAATAAATAAATGAACAAATAAATAAATAAATGAATATGCAAAACCCTAATCAACACTTAACCATGGTTTTAATTCTTTACACTTAACAAAATAATCAAGTATCATCAAACATGATACAAATGTGTGCACAAAAGTATATCACATATACTTCTTGCACATCAAGTGAGAAAATCCATATAAAGTGTACCAATACTAGCTAATGCAATGTAATATATCAAATATATAATTATACATTAAATCATTAAATCAACATTTGATTCAATGATCCGGTCATGTCGCACATAACCGACTAGTATCCATTGTATCGACTTATCGAATCAATGATTCGATAACTAGGTCATATCGAATATAACCAATCGATACATCCATCGCGAGAATGAAATACGGTATCACATACACGCATTATTCTCGGTCCCGCACATATCTCATATGCGCTCCTATTTCGTTTCGCTTGAACCAGGAAACCTCTGTGTAGGACTCTAAAGACTCGTCAATACGCCGGTAGCAGATGATGATCATATCAAGCACCCACAAGCCGCAAGCGGTCTGCTAAACGTAACGGCCACCCGGGTATTGAGCGATCAGAAGATCGACGAGCTAGCCCGCTCACACTCCTGTGAATCCAACCAGTAACACTTATCGTGCAGTCCGGTCTGTTCGTCTGATACGTCGCATATCAAGTCTAGGGGTGGTAAACGTCAGACCCCAATAACCGATAAGTCGTGCCGATGTGAGGCTCATAACGGGTCGAGAAACTACTGGTAACACTTACCAGCAAATCTCTGATCAGCCCTGGCCAGGGACTTCCCTGTTACGGCCAATCGAGCACAGCGCAACATCAACCCCCAATACCGGGAGAGACGAAACCCCTCCTATCGCTCATTGCCTCCATGTGACTCGGGACTGTACCCAAAGACCACCGTTTTGCACGCCCTCATGGACGTGGTAAGGTGGAGATCAAAGCACAGTGGGAATCACACAAGACTCTATGACGATCTCGGGTCTGCAGACTAACCTGCACAAGTGTCACCTGAGAACTGCCATCTGACGTGAGGTATAATACCATCTGGGAGTTCTCGGTGAGTCTGTCCAGTGTACCCAGTCTCCACTGAGCACCCGTATACCATCTCTGATGTCAAACACCAATGGATATGGGATCATCCATCGCCCATCTCATGGGTCGAGAAGCGTATACGCTAGTCTACTCTTGTATATCGATGCCCCGTCTCGATACACCCACGACTAGGGACCTTGAAGGATGTACTTATGGACTACCATGTCCCCACTAGAATGATCTGCATCATAGTCCAGGTAGTCAAGTACACATCCTAAGGGCTTTACCAACATGTAACTACAAGACAGTTTAAAGAGACAAGTGTACATGTTAAGATAAAGAGTAACCAGATAGCATACTATCATATCGAGCAAGAAAGTCATCTCTATATATGTCCAAGCATCCAATATAATATACATCATCTGTATAATACTGGCCTCTAGGGCATACATACAACTAACAATCTCCCACTTGCACTAGGGCCAGCTGCTGTAGTATCGCATACCGAGCATCCCGAAGAGTCTCTCAAACTGTATCTGGGGAATGGCCTTCGTGAGTGGATCCGCCGTGTTGTTCTTCGTGTCAACCCTCCTGACCTCGATCTCCCGGCGATCAACTATCTCCCGGATCAGGTGATACCGTCTCAGAATTTTCCTGGATCGCTGATGGGACCTGGGTTCCTTGGCCAAAGCCACCGCTCCATTGTTATCGCAATACAAAGGTATTGGACGCTCAATGGATGGAACCACTCCAAGTTCAGTAATGAACTTCTTGATCCAGACAGCCTCTTTGGCAGCATCGTTGGCAGCGATGTATTCAGCCTCCATCGTCGAGTCTGCCACGGTTTCCTGCTTGGAACTCTTCCAGCTAACCGCCCCTCCGTAAAGGGTAAAGACAAAGCCCGACTGCGACTTAGAGTCGTCCTTATCACTCTGGAAGCTCGAATCGGTAAAGGACTCCACTTGGAGTTCTCCGTTACCATACACCAAGAACATATCTCTAGTCCTTCGCAAGTACTTGAGAATGCTCTTCACAGCTGTCCAGTGACTCTCTCCAGGATCAGCTTGATACCTGCTCACTACACTTAGTGAGTATGCTACATCGGGTCTGGTACATAGCATCGCATACATGATAGAGCCTACTGCCGAACCATAGGGTATCCCTTGCATGCGAGCTCTCTCCAAATCAGTCTTGGGAGACATCTCTTTGGAGAGAGTGACTCCAGAGATCGTGGGCAAGGTCCCACGCTTGGACTCTTCCATACTAAACCTCTTTAGTATGGTGTCAATGTACCTGGATTGGGACAATCCCAAAATCCGTTTGGATCTATCTCTATAGATCCTGATTCCCAATATGCAGGAGGCATCACCAAGATCTTTCATTGAGAATCTTTGTGATAAGAAGAGCTTGACCGATTGCAGCATAGGAATATCATTTCCTATCAAGAGTATGTCGTCCACGTACAATACGAGGAAGACCACCTTACTCTCTGCCACCTTCTTGTAGATACAAGGTTCATCTGGATTTTTGACGAAATCAAACTCTTTGATAACGACGTCAAAGCAGATGTTCCAACTCCGCGATGCTTGCTTTAATCCATAAATGGATTTAAGAAGCTTGCACACCTTCCCGCTGCTCCCACTATCTACGAAGCCCTCTGGTTGAGTCATGTACACGCACTCTTCTAAATCACCATTTAGAAAGGCGGTCTTAACATCCATTTGCCAGATTTCGTAATCATGATATGCAGCGATGGCAAGCATGATCTGGATGGATTTAAGCATAGCCACTGGAGAAAAGGTCTCGTCATAGTCCACTCTTGGTCTTTGACGAAAACCCTTTGCTACAAGTCTAGCTTTGAAAGTCTCCACTTTCCCATCTACACCAAGTTTCTTCTTGAAGATCCACTTTCTCCCAATGGGTTTTACCCCTTCAGGAGCAACGTCCAAAGTCCATACTTTGTTGGTGTACATGGATTCCATCTCGGACCGAATAGCATCCAGCCATTTCACTGAGTCCCCACTCGTGATGGCCTGCTCGAAGCTAGTTGGGTCATCATCCTCCATGATGCAATCCTCGCTCCCACCATCCATGAGAAAACCGTAGTATCTCTCAGGTGGGCGAGGAACCCTACTAGATCGGCGGAGAGGCTGGGGTTCATCGGGAACTACGGAATCCTCTGGTTCAACCAAATCTTCTGTTGTAGTCTGTATTGCTGGAACCTCCTCCAGTTCTACCTCAATGCCACTTATCTGTTTCATAAGAAAACCTTTTTCTAAGAAAGTGGCATGTCGAGAAACAAACACTTTTTGTTCCTCGGAGTGGTAGAAGATATACCCTCGCGAATGTTTGGGATATCAAACAAACTTACATAGAACAGACCTTGCCTCGAGCTTGTCCGGATTTTGTGTTTTAACATAGGCCGGACAACCCCATATCTGAATAAAATTAAGACATGGTCTCTTGCCATTCCATATCTCATATGGAGTGGTAGGCACTGATTTGGTCGGAACTCTATTCAGTAGGTATGCAGCAGTCTCCAGTGCATATCCCCAGAAGGAAATAGGTAACTCAGCTGTACTCATCATAGAGCGCACCATATCTAATAGGGTGCGATTTCTCCGCTCCGATACACCGTTGTGCTGTGGTGTATATGGAGGAGTTAGCTGAGAGAGAATCCCATTCTCTTTTAGGAAGTCCAGGAATTCATTGCTCAAGTATTCACCTCCTCGATCAGATCGTAGGATTTTAATACTTTTTCCGGTTTGGTTCTCAACTTCTTGTTTATATTCCCTAAATTTCTCAAAAGTTTCTGATTTGTGTTTCATCAGGAACACATACCCGAACCTAGAGAGATCTTCAGTGAATGTAATGAAGTATGAAGAACCATCCCTGGCATTTGTACATATGGAACCGCATACATCACTATGTATAAGTCCCAAGAGTTCGGTAACTCTTTCTCCGTGTCCCGTAAACGGAGTTTTGGTCATCTTGCCTTTGAGACATGACTGGCAAGTGTCATAAGATGAAAATTCGAAAGGTTTCAAATATCCATCCTTATGCAACTTAGCCAGTCGTGTCACATTGATGTGACCCAGTCTACAATGCCACAAGTAGGATTCGTTCAGTTCTGAACTCTTCCTCTTGTGTGTGTTTGTTATGCTCAGAACTGTTGATTGATTTAGAACATAAATGCCATTGCATAACGTGCCTGATCCAACCAACTTTTGGTTACGGAAAATGTTCATAACATTGTCCTGTAATACAAAATTATATCCCTCTTTACTCAGTAAAGAAACTGATATAATGTTGCATATCAAGTTCGGCATGTAATAGCATTTGTTCAGAACCAATGCATTACCAGTTGGTAATACAAGGTGATATTCCCCGACAGTCTTAGCTGCAACAATTGCACCATTTCCAACTCTTATGTCTTTATCACCTTCTCCACGTTCTCTACCTTTCCTAAGCCCATGTAACTGATTACATATATGGGATCCTGACCCGGTATCCAATACCCAGGACGTAGAGCAAATGGAGAAACAGTTCTCAGTAACGAACACACCCGAAGAAAATGCATCAACATGTACTTTCTTCGTTCGGGTGGCATGGGAATCCTGGTATTCCCCTATATCCTGTTCATTCCTATAACTCTTATAGAAAAGAACGGAACCAACGTTCCCCAGCACAGTATAACATGCGGGTTCGGTCAATACATCCATATTATTATCTTCATTAGGGCATGAAATGGTCGCTACCTGGAGAGAGAGAGAAGAAAACACTTTAGCGTATGCTCGTGCAAGATCAGATTGCTTATTATCTTATCTAATCAGGATGGCTCCCACTTCTTTTTATCAAATCTTCCTTCAAACCCTAAAAGGAAAGACTAGCCGGGATTAATTACACACTACAAGTTCGCCAATCTTTCAGCCAGGCCAGTGTCGGTACTTTGAGGGAGCTCCCCCGTGCTTTCGCACGAACCTAATTAATGTAAACCTCGTTTTCCCAGAGGCGTAACCCCATTGACACCTTTCTAGACACCTACTTGATCAGCTAATTGCAATGTGTAAAACTCTCCCAGGAGTAACTCTTACTCGTAGTGGGTATCGGGATCCAACTATCTCATAGAAGGTATGCAATCTCATTGCAAATTTCAACACTTGAAATTCCCGATAATATTTTGCCCCTAGCATCCTATGACCTTGACGGAGGCCAAACAACCCATAGTCCGCTAGTCAAGTTCAACCCGTCATTTCCTGATTGAATTAAACCCACCCGCACGACCCTCGACGGGGGCCAAACAACGCCGTACGAATACCCTAATCCAATCGCATCATATGCAAGCAGATAAGGACTAGTTAGCTACCGTACACTGCGCCTTGACGGAGGCCAAACTACCGCAGCACGAATACTAATTAGTACTTATCTGAAATGACTGAGGGCTACGCAGGTTTTTCATAAAAACCATGAGCGTAATGAACTTGATATCGTTGTATAATCAAATGAAGTTTCGAAATGGAGTGATTTTGAGGCTTTTCTAGTTTTGCTAAAGGGGTCACTCCCGGTGAAGGGATCGTCGGCCCTTTCCTCGTCGAATGAGGTGCGGGATATATCATATATATCACTGTGCAAAGCAAAAACTCTTAAAAGCAATCAAAACCAGACCGAGTGTGTAGCATCTGCCAGTTACTGCTAAAGGAGTCACTCCCGGTGAAGGGATCTCGGTCCTTTCCTCATCGAATAAGGTGCAGGGTATATCATATATACCGCTATGCAAAGCAAGAACTGTAGCTACCTGTTATATTTTAAAATTCGATTCCACAACATCTTAGGTTTCTTATCTTTCATTAATCACATTAATGAAGTCCCATCATTTAAATACCTAAACATCACAGATAGATATGACGTACACTTATGCCATCCGCATTCGCCTCGATGTCCCCTCGTGCACCGTTAGGTTAGGTAACTAACGACAGAGCAGGGCAGGGCTAGCGCGGGTGTAAAACATAAGTAACGTCTATATAATATATCATATATACTATATACGCTATCCATCACAGAATCTCATCACAGAAATCGCAGCAGAATCAACATATGAAATATTGGATATACTAGGACGTCCGTGTTTTCAATACGAGCCAGTATAAAACACGGATTCCACGGTCATGATGAATAGCCAATCCCACACCCTTAGACCCCTACGAGAGCGGCAAGCAACCCTGTCAATTCTAGGGTTAGGAGACCCGGACTCGACTCCTCGAGTTGGTCTCCCACTGGACCCCAGAACCCGGTTACTTGTGCTCCCTTCCTTGGGTCTATCCTAATGCGGAAAAGTAAATAATATACAAAGGGTGACAACTTCCGCTACCTGGAAGTGCCCCAAATAAAAGAATATTACATACAAGTTTTTACATGAATGAAAATGAAAAACACTCATCTCACATAAAAACCCCCGGCTATTCGAACACGACGATCCAATATAACATATCCAGCAACACATAACATCACATGTCATCAACGTAAGTAAATATGCGCATCCCAATTGTCGTTGACATATAGCAACGAAACCGGCGATATCACATATTACACTTACGGTCACAGAAAAGAAAGTGTAAAACTACAACAATTGGAATCCGCAACTTCTTTAGACATCACATGCCTAATCAAATGAAATACTTAGACATCACATGCCTAACAGATATAAATCCCGCATTTTAGTCCCATTATCGAAAACTCTTTTCAATATCAAGTGAGACTAAACCGCTAGATTTATAACATTCATCCAGTTATCTCATAACTGTTTGTGAATTCCAATTATTGTATCACATTCCAGATAAACAGAAAATGTTAAACTTTCCGATCGAACATTCGAACACCCAAGTTTTCCCGATACAGTCCAACACATGAAATAAGTCTAGCAACATTCAGTTCGTGCCTCAGTACCAACGGTCCAACCGTAGAAGGGTCAAGCCAACGCCTCACATGTGGCACGCCGTACTGCCCCAAACCCGAAGGTTCAAAGGGCAGTTCAAGACGGTCACATAATCGAGTTAAGGTTTGTTGTCTTCTAGAGGGTCCATCGCGTTACTTGCACTACTTAGAATGTCGTTAAACTACGGAAAAATCCAACACTTGGAAATTTCCCGACAGGGGAAAAGTTGGGTATTTATATCCGGTCGAACTTTTTAACATATTCTATAAATTATCCGGAAGTACACAAAGACAAGGTTCGATAACCCGATCGAAACATCGTTTCCCAATTTAACCCCAGAACACTCAACTTAAGAGCCAATTTAAAAATTCCCAGAAAACTCAGAATAATTAATCAGGAATTACTGTGCAAACACTTAGGGCTGACGTCACAAAATAGCCGCTGAACCGCCGCAGAAGCTAGGCTTCTGCCGCGGTTCCGCCGCACAAAGTACTGTTCATGGGAAACTTTTTGCACCGTAATTCTTAGATTTCATTGCTGAATTTTTTAAGCATTTTTAATTGACAAAAAACCACAAATTTGGAAAAAGTCCAGAGAGCATTATCGGGATAGGGTTTCGGGTTCGTTCGGACTTCAAACTCCGTCTAGACTTCGCCTAATGCTCTAGCTAGGCTCTGATACCACTGAAAGGTTCCTAGGCACCCTATAGAGGTCTCACAAGGCATCGAACATGCCATTTTACAAAAATTATGGTGCCGAGAAACCCTAACACGGATCTTAGACTAGAATTCTAGGCGAAAAACTAAACTAGTTAACATATTAACTAAAGATTAGATGCTACAACTTTTGTAGAACCGGTTACCCTCTTCCTTAGCTCCACGAAGGCATCCTCTCACTGTCCATCTCGATTCCCAAACTCGAACGTTGGCTTCATCGAAGAAACGGGCAAGCTAGGTCGTCGGCTTTGTGTCAAAGACGATCTACATCGAGGCATCGCAAGTTCAAGCTCCGACTTCACAAACTTGTGAAACTTGTGAAGAAAACACCCAAAACAACTTGGCAAGAGGTAGAGGGTGAAGAAATAGGAGGTGGGTTCACTTTAGAATTGGATTTCTCTCACTAGAACTCAAGTTGCCATTGATGGCATCAAGGTTTCTATCTTGAAGAAAAAGAAGCTAGTTTATGATAAGTTATTTTAAAATGAAAAGAAAAATGCATACTTATCATAATCTAACAAGGGTTAAGTGTAGAGAATAAACCATGGTCATTTGGAGAGTTAGGGTTAAGCATGAGGACAAGAATGGTTGAAAAAGTCAAGGCTTCATGAAGCTTCAACTAATGACAAAAGAAAGCCACCATTCTCTTTAAATATTTTTCAAATAAATAAATGAACAAATAAATAAATAAATAAATATGCAAAACCCTAATCAACACTTAACCATGGTTTTAATTCTTTACACTTAACAAAATAATCAAGTATCATCAAACATGATACAAATGTGTGCACAAAAGTATATCACATATACTTCTTGCACATCAAGTGAGAAAATCCATATAAAGTGAACCAATACTAGCTAATGCAATGTAATATATCAAATATATAATTATACATTAAATCAACATTTGATTCAATGATCCGGTCATGTCGCACATAACCGACTAGTATCTAATGTATCGACTTATCGAATCAATGATTCGATAACTAGGTCATATCGAATATAACCAATCGATACATCCATCGCGAGAATGAAATACGGTATCACATACACGCATTATTCTCGGTCCCACACATATCTCATATGCGCTCCTATTTCGTTTCGCTTGAACCAGGAAACCTCTGTGTAGGACTCTAAAGACTAGTGAATACGCCGGTAGCAGATGATGATCATATCAAGCACCCACAAGCCGCAAGCGGTCTGCTAAACGTAACGGCCACCCGGGTATTGAGCGATCAGAAGATCGACGAGCTAGCCTGCTCACACTCCTGTGAATCCAACCAGTAACACTTACCGTACTGTCCGGTCTGTTCGTCTGATACGTCGCATATCAAGTCTAGGGGTGATAAACGTCAGACCCAAATAACCGATAAGTCGTGCCGATGTGAGGCTCATAACGGGTCGAGAAACTACTGGTAACACTTACCAGCAAATCTCTGATCAGCCCTGGCCAGGGACTTCCCTGTTACGGCCAATCGAGCACAGCGCAACATCAACCCCCAATACCGGGAGAGACGAAACCCCTCCTATCGCTCATTGCCTCCATATGACTCGGGACTGTACCCAAAGACCACCGTTTTGCATGCCCTCATGGACGTGGTAAGGTGGAGATCAAAGCACAGTAGGAATCACACAAGACTCTATGACGATCTCGGGTCTGCAGACTAACCTGCACAAGTGTCACCTGAGAACTGCCATCTGACGTGAGGTATAATACCATCTGGGAGTTCTCGGCGAGTCCGTCCAGTGTACCCAGTCTCCACTGAGCACCCGTATACCATCTCTGATGTCAAACACCAATGGATATGGGATCATCCATCGCCCATCTCATGGGTCGAGAAGCGTATACGCTAGTCTACTCTGGTATATCGATGCCCCGTCTCGATACACCCACGACTAGGGACCTTGAAGGATGTACTTATGGACTACCATGTCCCCACTAGTATGATCTGCATCATAGTCCAGGTAGTCAAGTACACATCCTAAGGGCTTTACCAACATGTAACTATAAGACAGTTTAAAGAGACAAGTGTACATGTTAAGATAAAGAGTAACCAGATAGCATACTATCATATCGAGCAAGAAAGTCATCTCTATATATGTCCAAGCATCCAATATAATATACATCATCTGTACAATACTGGCCTCTAGGGCATACATACAACTAACAATGATAACACCGGCGTTGTAGTCAATCGAGTCCGTAGCTGCTGGAAACTATGCTCGCACACCTCAGTCCAATCGAAAGGAACTCCCTTCCGGGTCAACCCAGTCAAAGGTGCAGCAATACGGGAGAAGTCCTGCATAAATCGCCTGTAGTAGCCGGCCAGTCCTAGAAAGCTGCGGATCTCCGTAACTGATGTGGGTCTGGGCCAATGCTGAACACCCTCAATCTTCTTCGGGTCCACACATATACCATCTTGTGTAATCACGTGATCCAAGAAGTCTATGTTGTCCAGCCAGAATGCGCACTTGGAGAATTTTGCGAAAAGCTGGTGCTCCCTCAAGGTCTGCAGTGTGATCCGCAGGTGCTGCTTGTGCTCCTTTCGGCTCCGGGAATACACCAAGATATTGTCCATGAATACGATGATGAACAGATCAAGATACGGCCGAAAAATACGGTTCATCAAGTCCATGAATGCTGCTGGGGCATTGGTGAGTCCGAACGACATCACCAAAAACTCATAATGGCCGCAGCGCGTGCGGAAAGCTGTCCTCGGAATGTCCTCCTGTCGAACCCATAACTGATGGTAGCCTGATCGCAAATCGATCCTCGAAAAGTATCCTGCCCCCTGATGCTGGTCGAACAAGTCGTCGATGTGTGGCAAAGGATACCTGTTCCGCACGGTAACCCTGTTCACCTGCGGTAGTCGATACACAAACGCAAACTGTCATCCTTCTTCTTGACAAACAGGACTGGAGCACCCCAAGGAGAAACACTGGGTCAAATAAGTCCCTTATCTATAAAATCTTGCAACTAACCCTTCAACTCTCTAAGTTCCGTCGGGGCCATCCGATAAGGCGGTATAGAAATAGGCCCCGTGCCGGGAATCAAATCAATACAGAAGGCAATGTCGCGCTCAGACGGTAGCCCAGGAAGCTCGTCAGGGAACACATCAGGGAACTCGCTAACAATTAGAACCTGATCCAATGGAACTTCTATAGCTCTAGTATCGCAAACATAGGCGAGAAATCCCTGACATCCCTTCCTCAAAAGCCGTCCATCGCGAAAAGAAGAAATCAAACTGTGAAGAGCGGCACCACGGTCCCCCTGCACAACAAAAGCCGACTCGCCAGGAAAACAAAACCTAATTGTCTTCTCGCGGCAGTCCACAGACACGTAGCACGTGGCTAACCAATCCATTCCCAAAAGAACGTCAAAGTCCAATATCTCAAGAAAAATCAAGTCGACAGGCAACTCTCTCTCTCGCCAATACGGACAACACAGGATCGGAACACGTGCCTAGCAATAAACGACTCGCCCATAGAGGTGGTCATAACAAGTGGATGATCAAGAAAACCAGACTCTCTACCCAAACTCGGCATGAAGTGTGTGGAAACGTACGAGTGTGTGGATCCCGGATCAAACAACACGTGTGCGTCAACAGAACATACTGAAAGGATACCTGAGACCACAGCATTGGACGCCTGCGCGTCCTGATGCGTCAAAGCAAAAACCCGTGCCTGTCCTCCACCTGTGACTGACTGTCCCCTACTAACAACTGGCTGTGCTCTTCCTCGGCCACCTCGTCCTCTATGAGAAAATCCTCCGTGACCACGACCTCTCTGTGCATGAAACTAGCACGGAGCAACAGTAGGTACAATTGGCAACGCCCTCTGGGGTGGTGAAGGGGGTAGTGTGACATGCGGTACTGCTGCCTCCCTCCGGCGTATCTCGGTACAATCCCTGATGCGGTGATGGGGACTACCACATCCAAAGCATCCATGCGACGTCTACTGCCTCTCCTGGGGATAAGAGCTAAACATCTAACCTCGCCCTGAGTCTCTTCCACCTGTACGACGTCTATCTCTACGTCCTAATGGAAGTCTCTGTGCTGCTGTATCCGTACGAACTCTCTTCGGCTCTGGAACTACCGAAGTCTCAGCAAGGCGCTCCTCGACTAATAAGGCTGTATCTACAGCTGCTGCATAGATCTCGCAATGCTATGCGCTAATCGCAAGAAATAACGAGGTAAGCAAGCCTCGAACAAACCTCTTGACTCGCATTTCCTCAGTAGCCACTAAATATGGGGCATAAACAAATAGCTCTGTGAACAACACGTCGTACTCTGCCACTGTAATCTCCGGAGTCTGACGTAAGGAATCGAACCTGCGTGCTCTCGAATCTCTGACACTCTGTGGAAGGAAGCGGGCAAGGAACACCGTCACGAACTCTGTCCAGGTCATAGGAGGAAGACCTGCTGCTCTGCCCTTCTCGACCGATTCATATGATTTCTGCGCAATCCAGGAGAAAGCTCGTGAACTCTACCCATCTCGCATCTGACCATCTGAGTGAGCGGCATATCCGGGCCATCCTATCAACGAAAGACCGTAGGTCCTCGGCTACATCAGTGCCTGTGAAGATCGGAGGCTTCAGCCTCATAAACTCTGATAGCGATACTGTAATAACCTCTGTAGCTGCAGGGACAACTTCCTGTACTGCGGGTACCATCATGGTCCATGCAACAGGTGGAACTACCTCTGGTCGCTGCGCTCGAAGTGTCTCAACTAGCGATCCCATAATCTGGCGTATCTCCTGAATACTGGATCGCATCATCTGGCGCATCTCCTATACACCAACCCCTAGCATGGCGATCTGATCTGTCGTAGGAGGAACAGCCTGCTCGGGTACAACAGGGGTACTACCCGGATCAGTCCTCGTCTCGGACGGGTCAACTCGAATCTCGGCTCTCGCGAGCGCTCTTTGCGCCCGCATAGTCTTGGAGGCATAATGGATGAAAAGAAAATATGATTCGATAAGGATACGGAAATCGAATCGCGAGAATGTATATACTCATGAAGGAATTTAAATCAATAAGTCCTAAGGTCGCTTAGGCGGAGTACCGTGTCATGAGTATGCCGCGGAACATACACACGCTACGCCACTCTGCTTTAGCTACCTACTCCATCATACCAGGGTCATCCTTCACTCCGAAAGGTAAAACCTACGCTCTGATACCAACTTTGTCACGGCCCGAAGTTCGACCCGTGACCGGCACATAACCAAGTAACGTCTACAGGCGTAACGCGACTAAGTAAGCCGAGACCCAGAAATCAAAACCATTTAAAGAAGCGAGTGTTTAAAACATTTATTTAAAAACATTTGGAAAACCTTAAGTAGTTTAGTAACATTCTTTAAAGTTCAAGTTATTTTCTTAAAAAATTTGGCAGCATTTCCTTTGTAAAACTAACCCCGAAATCGGGTACAGTACATGATATGAATAAAATGATAAGAATATAATAAAGCATCCCGAACGGGAGCAACCACGCCCAACGGCAGAAACGATCACCACAAGAGTAATATACGACGTCGTAGCTAAGAAATGGGCAATAAGTGAAAAACATCACAAATGATAAAAAAAAACTGCATAAGTAAAGTCGGCTCACACGAGCTCCACACCAGAATACAAATAATATACATCATCGTCCTCGCACTGGTCTCTAAGTCAAATACATATAAAGGTAGATGGAGAATACTAGATACAAAAGTATGTATACAATGGAAATAACCGGATACCACAACCCACCTAACAGCAAAACAGCCCACACACCGACTGCAGTGGTATCTGTTGCCAAAAAGATATAAGAAAGCAGTCTGCCACGACTACTCTAAGGGGCAACCTGCAACACTGTGGCACAACGGAGGTGAGTTGCCAACTCGTGAATAGGAGATAATATATAAAGGTAATCATGAGTATGCACGTATTGCGCTACTGTAACATATGCCAGCAGATAATATCTATATGCGATGAGCAGGACGTGCAATAATCATGCATAAGTACTCTATCAGGTAATATGACTACGGGATGAGATGCAACATAATGAATGCTGAGCAATGGATAAAATAACAACTATACGGAATGTCAACATGGAAAATATAATCGGTGTCCATCAATGCACCCAAATCCCAATAAAACTCAGGCGCCGTCATCCTCATCGGCCCTCAAATCCTGTGAATATCTGAGAATCACGAATGCCCAACATCGGCACTCAAAATATCATGAAATAATCATGTCCAGCATCGACACGCAAATCCTCATATATCAGGCTCCGTCTGCGGAATCGGCCCTCGGCCCCAGCAGTACGGATCATCCCGTATCCATCTATCGACTCTGGTCAGTATCCTCCGGATAACCGCCAGGTCCAACCAATCACCGGTAGGTAGTAGTCCCTCTGCCAGGCTCACCGTCTGTATACACAGCAGCCCTTTCTTGTCCCGGGGTACCATACCGGGTCCACCATGTACCCACAATCGGTGCCTACAGCTCCTCGAATCGGGTATACTCACACAAGCTCTCTGGAACCGAGAAAACTTATGGTGGACGCACAGAAATATCATATCAAGAGAAACCGGGTTTTTAAAATAGTGCATATTTTCTTAAATCACCCCACGGTCCTCAAATCCAGAAATCACATGAAATCTAAAGCCAATGCGTAAATCCATGCGATGTAATATATGCATCATAAGTCGTACTATGAGAAAAAGGGAGAAACCGCTCTTTAAGTAGATTCAGTTTTTAAAAGGTATCATGCGGTCCCTAGTTTTTTTACCAAAAATCAGCTTATCTAGGTAGGTACAGTTTGAATATGCAAAAGTACGGATATGCATATGAGTAAGTGCACAAGTAACATAATCATGTCGAATCATATAGGAGGTGAGTTACAATATATTATTCATGGCAATTCTATAGTGTGATTGGCATGGCAATTACTAACGGTGTTCGTGTAACATGCAGATTAGTGCTCGTACAATATGAACCGTTAGTAACATTGCGGTGTGTTATTAATTCTAAGTTCATATACATATATAAATAGCAGGAACTACAGTATGCAATTTAGGTATATGGATGCAAATATGTTACTACTATAACCTATCAAGCCCTGACGCTTAACGCCATACGGGCAATTTCCCCGTAGATGTTAAATCTACTCACCGTAGTCTCGTGCTAAGTGTAGCCCGCGACTTGTTTCCCTTTCTTCACTGCGTCAGTCGTACTCGCTTGCGAACCTAGAATTTCACAAAATAACACACATAAGCTAAAATCTACAAAAACGCGACATTAAGGCCAAACGAGAAACCCGCGTCGCGAACCAAACGTGTGTGTGTCCGATACGCTAAAACGTGTGATTACGCGCCTGAAGCTACCCGACACGTCGCGATACGCAGAAAACCCCAATCCTACACACGTGTCACACGTGTCGCGAAAGTTAAAATTGTAGGAAATAGGGTATTTAGTTCCAGATTTTCCTACAGAGAGAATTTTACAAAGTTGCAATACCATAAGTCTTAAAATTGTAGCAGACACCCACACAACAAACCCCAAAACCCAGGTCCCCCATCTGGCCGCAATTTGCGGCCAGAATGATTATTCCGGCGGCCCACCTAAGGAGTTGGTCTCCCATGCTTTGTGTGTGTTCTCTAAACCTAGTGTACATGCTCCAGTAAATACAATTTTTGCCTGAAGCCATCGGGTTACAAGCAGATTACAACAGAACCCAAAACCAAGTTAAAAAGCTATTTTAACACTAAATCGATACATTAAAGTGTTTTGGTGAAACCTGAAGCAAATCTTTGGTTAAAACAACACTAATAACACGTAACTAAGATAAACAAGCCATAAAAATGTTAACTTATCACAAGCTTCACTAATTTCCCTTCAATATCATAAAAAATGCACAAAAATATGATTTTTTTGCAAACAAAACTACAATTTATGAACTAAGGTGCTAAGGGTGAGTTTAATACCTCCAAAATATCCTAGGAAAACTTCACTTCCAGCCCCTCGCCCTCAAAGCCACTGACTTGACACTAAAATCCCCAAAAGAGCTATTTTTCCAAGGTTTTTGTGAAGGAATATGAGATTTTTGTGTAGGGTTTGTATATGGATCAAAAGAGAAGCAAAAAGAGAAGGGAATGATGATGATGTTGCTACAGATGCTGCTTCTCTCTGCTGGGAGCAGAAAATGAGAGGGAGAGAGGGAAAATGAGTGAGAAAAAAATGGTCAAAAGGTCTAGCCAACTTCACCTAACCCCCATACCTCCCATTCTCCATTTTAAATTTTAAAAAGAAAGGGTTTTGACTTGGTTAATGGTGAGAATAATAGAACCATGCAAGAAAATGAAAATGGGTTACATGCTAACACTTTTTAAACTTAAGTCACAAAATGTGATAAGTGTGCATGTTACTACACTAAACCTAGCTTGGGAAAGTAATTGAGGAAAAATTTCCAAGTAAGGTGAACACAAGCTAAATTATAATTAATAAACCCCATATATATATAAAACACCTCTCATCACAATTAGAACTAGTTTTAAAAAAAGGAAATAAGATTTACGGGTTTTTATGAAAAACGCGCATCATTACTAACTAACGCGAAATTAAGCTAAACGAATTTCGAAGCGTTACACGTAGAAGGGGATGAAAGGATTGCATCATTGACAATGATGAGCCAACTAGCTTCCAGTAAGCCATTCAGAGCGGCGACTCGGTAAAATGGCTGGATGCAATACGAACCGAAATGGAGTCTATGTACACCAACAAAGTATGCACTTTGAACATTGCTCCAGAAGGGGTAAAACCCGTAGGCTGCAAATGGATCTTCAGAAAGAAGATTGGTGTAGATGGATAGGTTGAAACCTATAAGGCTGGACTTTTTGCAAAAGGTTTTTTGTCAAAGACCTGGTTTGGACTATGATGAAACCTTTTCTCCAATGACTATGCTCAAATCCATTCATATCCTTCTTGATATTGCTGCCTTCCAAGATTGTGAGATCTGGCAGATGGGCGTAAAGACGACTTTTCTAAATGGTTATTTGGAAGAGTGCGTCTATATGGATCAGCCAAAGGGTTTCAATCAGAGTGGGAGCAGCAGGACAGTGTGCAAGTTGCTTAAGTCCATTTATGGACTAAAGCAGGCATCGCGGAGTTGGAACATCTGTTTTTATTGAGACAGTCAAAGAATTCGACTTTATCAAAAATCCAGATGAACCATGCATTTATAGTAAGGTTGTAGCAAGAACTGTGAAATTCCTCGTTGAGTATGTGGATGACATTCTCTTGATAGGAAATGGCATTCCTATGCTATAATCAGTCAAAGGATTCTTGTCACAGAGGTTCTCCATGAAAGACCTGGGTGATACCAACAACATTCTGGGGATCCAGATCTATCGTGATAGATCAAAGAGGATGGTGGGACTTTCACATCAAGGTACAACAACACCATACTTAAAATATTTAGCATGGGTGATTCTAAGCACGGTAGTCTACCGGCTTGTCACGGAATCACCCTCTCCAAAGAGATGTCTCAAAAGACTGATTTGGAAAGGGCTCGCATCATATCTATAACCTACACTTCTGCGGTAGGCTTTATAATGTATGCGATGTTGTGTACCAGACCAGATGTTGCTTACGCACTTAGCGTGGTAAGCCGGTATCAGTCAAACCCAGGGGAGAAGCACTGGATAGAAGTAATGAACATTCTCAAGTATCTGAGAAGGACTAAGGAGATGTTCTTGGTGTATGGCGGAAAAGACCTCCAGATTGAGGCCTTTGCTGACTCCAACTTCCAGAGTGATAATGATAACTCCAAGTCCACGTCGGGTTATGTCTTTACCCTCAGTGGAGGGGCGGTCTGTTGGAAGATCTCCAAGAAGGACACCGTTGCAAACTCGACGATGGAAACGGAGTTGTTCGCTGTATGAGACGCCGCAAAAGAGGCAGTCCGGATATGGAAGTTCTTAATTGAACTTCAGGTGGTTCCTTCCATTTGTTAGTCCAATACTTTAGTATTGTGACAACATACGGTGCTATAGCTTTAGGGAAGGAACCCAGGTCCCATCAGAGATCCAGACATATCTTGAGGCGGTACCACCTGATCACGGAGATCGTTGATCCCCGGGAGATCGAGATGAAGAGAGTAGATACGGAGAAAAACACTGCAGATCCACTCACAGAGGCCATTCCTCAGCCAGTGTTCGAGAGGCTATTCGAAATCTTCAGTCTGCGATATGCCAGTATATGGCCTTAGTGCAAGTGGGAGATTGTTAGTGATATATGCCCTAGAGGACATTATTGTATCATACTAGATTGTATATTACTTAATGGAAGATTGGGATATAAACGGATATAGTAACAGTCTTGCTAAAATTGGTAGTATACTACATGGTTTGTTTCTACCTCAATATGTGCATGTATTTTCTTAGCATATCGCTTATACATATTGGTAGAGCCCTTAGGATCTTTGCTTGATTACCAGCGTTGTGATGGCAGTCACTCTAGTTGGGCTGGGTAGTCTATAAGAACATTCTATACAGGTCCCTAGTCATAGGATTATCGAGACGGGGCATCGATACTTCATAGTAGACTAGTGTATACGCTTCTCATCCCAGCATGGGAGATGGTCTGTCCTACAGCCATCAGTACGTCATACTGGAGATAGTATGCATGTGCTCATTAGGTTATGAATACATTGCACAAGACTCGTCGGGAACTGTTGGTGGGTATTATACATGTCGTCGGGTAGCAGTTCCCAGGTGACATGAGTACAGCTTAGTCCATCGACTTGACACTGCTGCTCCGCCTCAAGTGTGTTCCCACTGCACTTTGATTACTCACCTACCATGGTTCAAAGGAGTCGTGCAAATAAGTAGTAGTTGGGTGTAGTCCCGAAGCACTTGGAGGCAGTTAGATAGGATTCGTCTCTCCCAATATTGGGGGTTGATATCGCGCTGTGTTCGGAAGGTCATTACACAAAGTCCTTGGCAAAGGCAAGCGAGATTTACTGGTAGGTACTCCAGAAGTTTCTCAGGGTGTTTTGGGCTACTCTCCGACACGACTTGTTGCGCTATTAGGGGTCTGACGATTACCGCCCCTAGGACCGATATGCGATACTCTTAGAAGAACAGATCGGACTGTACAGAGATTGTCGCATACAGGCTCAGTAGGAGTTCGGATGAGTTAGCTCATCGGCCTTCTTATCGACACATACCTGGACAGCCGTTACGTGAAGCTAGTACCGCTTGCGGCTTGTGGTTAAACCTACTGCCAGCGTAGTGTCGAGTATTTAGAGTCCCACATAGAGAGTTTCCCTGCACCGGGCAAAAGGTGTAGAGGCCGTATGGTTTTACGGCAGGGCTTTGATCGCTTACGTATACTTGTGCGCGTATGATGATCGGGCGGATAATACTAGTAGGCTTTGGTTTAAGCCGGATCCTAGTATTATATTGATGGATTATTTTCGTCTCTTTGTATTTGTATTCTTCAAAATACGGATGCGGGTATGTATATACGGATGAGGGGAATTCTCGTAATTCTTGCAGGAAAGCTTCTAGAAGAGACACCTCATTTAGGGTTTATTTCTTTTATGGATTAAACATAATGAGGTGCAGAAATGAGGTGGAGATATTTTCTATGGATGGCTATGAGTCATCACTTGACAAAATAGATATTTTTGAACCATGGTTAATTGTTGTGAGATATTTATCTCAACAATAATTCATTTAGTTCAACTATTCATCACAAATGAAAACTCAAGTTTCATCCAAGCTCTCTTCTCCTTTCTCATTTCCTCAAGCCTCTTCTCTTCATCAAAAACCCTAGATCTCTCATGAGTTGAGAAACATAGGGTTTCAAGAGACAAATCTCTTCATCTTCTCACTCTATACAACATAGGACTTCTAGTTTAGCGAACTAGAAGCCGTAGTTACCTCGGATTTGAGGTGGAGCTCGGACTATAGACTCTCGGGTGGATCGTATTTGACTCGAGGAGGCCGTAGAGATTGCGTCGATCCGTTCTGATCCTTAGAGCCTATGAAGACGAGGAGGACATCGATGATGACCCGAAGGACATGTATCGTGAGGTATAATTTCTTATCCTAGCAGTTAAACCTCAAGTAGTTTGCATGCTATGGTATATGTTCAATCCTTGGTTCTAGTCGGTGTTCCGAAGCCCGTAAAAATCATTTTTTGCAATTTCCGCCTCCCTGTGAACACGTGGGGTGCACGACATCGACTTACAATATCCTTTAGACTTAGCAAGCCTCCACTTGCAAATGATAACAAACGTGGGCCGCCGAGCTGCCAAAATTGACAACGTTTGATTGTGGGGCCCTTTTTTTAATCAAGATTCAACAATCTCCACCTTGATTACAAAATGTAGGGTTGCTAGGCACACGCACAAGGGTCTATGAAGCATCAACCATGCCCGATTAAAATTTTAGCCGTGCCGAACAACCCGATACGGGATCTTTAAACTAGAGTTTATGCGAAAACAAACATGTAAAACACTTTAACACTAAGTGAGAGGGATTACAACCTTTGTAGATCCGGTCCTTCACTTCAATATCTCCATGTAGATGTCCCCTTTGCTGCGATCGTGAACTCCGGACTCTACAGAAGCTCCACAAGAAGAACGAACGTGCTTGCTTCGATGACTTCGAGACCGAAGATGATCTACGTTGGGGAGACACTAACTCAAGCTATTCCTTCACTAGGTCATGAACTTTGTGAAGAGAACACACTCTACTATATGGCAAGTGGTAGAGGATGAAGAAGTAGGAGGTGGGCTCACTTTAGAATTGATTTTCTCACATACTTCCTCATAGCACCATTGAAGCTAGAAAGCCTTTTCAGGAGCTTGATGAAGAAGAAGAAGTGAATAATTCATCCAAAATGAAAACTTATCAAATGAATTATTGCACCATGGTTGAGTTAAGCCCTCATGCTTAACTCATGTAGAGAATTAACCAAAGTATGAGGTTAAGGGTTGGGTTAACTAATATCCTAAGGAATGACAAAAGAGTTGACTTTGTCAATGTTGCATACAAGCTTCTACAAGCTTGATAACATTGACTAAAGTCTCCTCTCTTTTGTTATTCTTAAGGAAATAAGTAAACCCAAATTTAACCTAAACTTGATATAAGTCTCATACACCCATCTTGTATGTATCATCAAGTATGATACAAACATGTACACTTGCATATATCACATATAAACAATGTGCACAATCTAGTGAGAAAATAAATCATAAGTGAGCTAATACTAGTTAATGTAATGTAATATATCAAATATATAATTATACGTTAAATTATTAAATCAACTCTTGATATAATAACCCGGCTATAACCGACTAATATCATGTGTAACAACTTATCGAATCAACACTTGATCCGATAACCCGGCTATATCGCTTACAACCGATAAATGTCACGAATCATGAGAATAGAATACGGTATCTCATATCGTATTAATCTCAGTCCTGCACATATCACATATGTGCTCCTACTCCGTTTAGCTTGAGCCAGGAAACCCCTGTGTAGGACTCTAAAGACTCGTCAATACGCCGGCAGCAGGTGATGATCATATCAAACACCCACAAGCCGCAAGCGGTCTGCTAAACGTAACAGCCACCCGGGTATTGAGCGACCAGAAGATCAACAAGCAAGCCTGTACATTCTCCTGTGAATCCAATCAATAACATTCCCGTACAGTCCGGTCTCGTCGTGTGATATGTCACATATCTCGCCTAGGGGTGGTAAACGTCAGACCCCAGTAGCTCGATAAGTCGTGTCGATATGAGGTCTATAACAGTTCGAGAAACTACTGATAGCACTTACCAGTAAATCTCAGCAACCCTGGCCAGGGATTTCCGGTTATAGCCAATCGAACACAGCACAACATCAACTCCCTATACCGGGAGAGACGAATCCCCTCCTATCGCTCATTGTCTCCATGTGATTCGGAACTGTACCCAAAAGCCACCTTTTTGCACGCCATCTTAGACATGGTATGATGGAAATCAAAGTACAGTGGGAATCACACAAGTCTCTATGACGATCTCGGGTCAACAGACTACTCTGTACCAGTGTCACCGGAGAACTGCCATCTGACGTGAGGTATAATACCATCTGGGAGTTATCGGCGAGTCCGTCCAGTATACCCAGTCTCCAATGAGCTCCCGTACACCATCCTTGATGTCAAACACCGATGGATATGGGATCATCCATCGCCCATCATATGGGTCAAGATGCGTATACGCTAGTTTACTCTGGTGTATCGATGCCCTGTCTCGATACACCCTCGAGTAAGAACAGTTATAGGATGTACTTGTCGACTACCGTGGCCCCACTAGTATGATCTCATCATAGTCCCAATAGTCGAGTACATATCCTAAGGGCTTTATCAACATGTAATATAAAGACAATCAGAGTACATGTTAAGATAAAGTTCAACCAGATAGCATGCTATCATGTCGAGCAAGAAAGTCCTCCCTATATATGTCCTAGCATCCACTACAATATACATCATTTGTACAGTAATGGCCTCTAGGGCATACATATAACTAACAATCTCCCACTTGCACTAGGGCCATCTGTTGTGGTATCACATACCCAACAATTAGCTGTGGTTGAAGTATCTTATACTCAACCATCCCATAAAAGTCTCTACTGGGAAAAAGGACTTTGTGAGTGGATCCGCGCTGTTGTCCTCTGTGTCTACTCTCCTAACCTCAATCTCCCTGAAGATCAACCATCTCCATGATCAGGCGATACCGCCTAAGAATTATATCTGGATTTCAGATGGGACGGTAGTTCCTTAGCTAAAGCCACAACTCCATTGTCACACAATGGTAGGAACGAAGTTCATCTCATGAACTTATATATATCCAGATTGCCTCTTTGGTAGCATCCTTGGTAACGATGTATCTTGCCTTTAATCGTCTAGTAAGTCACGGTATCTAGCTTGGAACTCTTCCAACATACCGTCCTTCCACTGAGGGTAAAGACAATGCATGCGACTGACATTCAGTCGTCCTGGAACCTTTCCAGTGATTCTCCCCAGGATCGATTGATACTATCTCACTACAACTAGTGAGTATCCTAACATCCAATTCGATCTATCTCATAGTTCCAAAATCCAGGATTCAGGAGGTATCACTATGATCCTATATGGAGAATCCTTGTGATAAGCGGAGATTGACCGAGCGTAGCATAGGAAACTCCTTCCCTATCAAGAGTATGTCATCCACGTACTCTACGAGGATCACCACCATACTCCCTACTACCTTTTTGTATATACAAGGTTCATTTACCATTTTGATGAAGTCAAACTCTTTGACTACCACATCAAAACAGATGTTCCAACTCCGCGATGCCTGTTTTTCACATAGAACAACTTGCACACGTTTCCGCTGCTCCCACTGTCTACGAAGCCCTCTGGCTGTGTACTTATAGACGCTCTTTTCTAAAACATCATTTAGAAAAGCATTCATGACACGCAACCGCCAGATATCGTAGTCATGGTATGTAGCCGTAGCAAGTAGGATCTGGATGGACTTAAGCATAGCTTTGAAAGTCTCAACTTTTCTATGTACACCAAGTAATCTTCTCAAGATGTACTTGCTCCTGATGGGGATTTAACCCTTCAGATAAAGCAACCAAAGTCCATACTTTGTTGGTGTATAAGGATTCCATCTCAGATCGCAAAGCATCCAGCCATTCTTACAGAGTCCCACTCCTGATAGCCTGCTCGAAACCAGTTGAGTCATCATCTCATGATGCAATCCTCGCTCCCACTGTCATAGAGAAACCGAAGTATCTCTCAGGTGGGTGAGGAACCCTACTAGATCGGCGGAGAGGCTGAGGTTCATTGGAAACTATTGAATCCTTTGGTTCTACCAAATCATCAGCTGCAGTTTGTATAGCTGGAACCTTTCCAGTTCTACATAACAGACCTTGCCTCGAGCTTGTCCAGATTTTGCTTTTAGACATAGTCCAGACAACCCCAAATCTTAACAAACTTAAGATATTGGCTCTTCCCTTTCCATATCACATATAAAGTGGTAGGCAACTGATTTGATTTGAACCCTATTCAATAGGTATGCAGCTTCTCAAGCGCATAACACCCAAAAGGAAATAGGAAACTCAGTAGTACTCATCATAGAGCACACCATATCACATAGGGTGCTATTGCTCCGCCCCGATACACCGACGTGCTATGGTGTATACGGAGGAGTAATGGTGAGAGAGAATCTCATTCTCCTTTAGAATAGTCCAGGAATTCCGTGCTTAAGTATTCTCCTCCCTGATCTCGTCAAAGGACATAATACTTATACCCGTTTTTGGTTCTCTACTTCTAACTTATATTCTGTGAATATCTTAAAAGCATCGGACTTGTGTTTCAACAGGAACATATGTCTGAATCTTGAGAGATCATCAGAGAATGTAATGAAGTACAAAGAACCGGTCTTGGTATGTGTAGACAGGGGACCTTCATACATCAGCATGTATCAATCCCAAAAGTTCACTAACTCTTTCTCTGTTTCTAATAAACGGAGCTGTGGTCATCTTATCTCTGTGACATGACCGGCAAGTTTCATAAGATGTAAATTTAAACTAATTTAAATATGCATATAAATGTAACTTGGCTAGTCGGGTCGAATTGATATGACCTAGTCTACAATACCTCAAGAAGGATTCATTCATTTTTGAACTATTCCTCTTGTGTGTGTTCTGTATACTAAGATCTGTAATTTGATTTAGAACGTCAATGCTTTTAGATAACGTGCCTGAACCGATCAACTCTTGATATAGGAAATGTTCAAAACATTATCCAACAAAACAAAATTATATCCTTCTTTACTAATAAAGAGACTGATATGATGTTGTATATCAGGTTCGGTATCTAATAACATTTGTTCAGAATCAATATATTCTGGTAATACAGGGTGATAGTGACCAACAGACTTGGCTGCAACACTTGCACCGTTTTCTGTCTCATGAAACTTATCACCCGTTCTTAGTTCTCTACCTGTTGGTAGCCCATGTAACAGATTACATATGCGGGATCCTGATCCGGTATCTCATACCCAGGACGTAAAGGATACTGAGAAACAGTTCTCAGTAATGAACACACCCAAAGATGATGCATCAACATGCACTTTCTTCGTTTGGGCGGCACGGGAAATATGGTATTCCCCAATTTCCTGCTCTGTCTTATAACAATTATAAGTTGGAGCAGGACCAACGTTCCCCAGCACAGTATAACAAGCGGGTTCGGTCAATATATCCGTATTATTATCTTGATTAAGGCGTGATATGGTCGCTACCTGGAGAGAGAGAGAGAAGAAAATACTCAACGTATGCTCTTGCATGATTAGATTGGTTATCTAATATATCTAATCAGGATGTCTCCCACTGTTTTAATCAAATCTTCCTTCAAACCCTAAAAGGAAAGATTAGCCGGGATTAATTACACGCTACAAGTTCGCCAATCTTTCAGTCAGGCCAGTGTCGGTACTTTGAGGGAGGTCCCCCGTGCTTTCGTACGAACCTAATTAAAGTAAATCTCGTTTTCCCAGGGGCGTAACCCCGTTAACACCTTTCTAGACACCTATTTGATTGGCTAATTGTAATGTGTAAAACTCTCTCAGGAGTAACTCTTACTCACAGCGGGTTTCGGGATCCAACTATCTCATAGAAGGTATGAAATCTCATTGCAAATTTCAACACTTGAAATTCCCAATAATATTTTACCCCTAGCGTCCCATGACCTTGACGCAGGCCAACAAACCACAGTGCGCTAGTCAAGTTCAACCCATCATTTCTTGATTGAATTAAACCCACCCGCACGACCCTTGACGCAGGCCAACAAAGTCGCACGACTACCCTAATCCAATCTGCATTATATGCATAAACAGATAAATACTAGTTAGCTACCGCACATTACGCCTTGACGCAGGCCAACAAACATAGCACGAATACTAAGTAGGACTTATCTGAAATGACAGAGGGCTACGACAGGTTTTTATGAAAACCCTTTGCGTAATGAACTTGATATCGTTGTAGAATCGAGTGATTTTAAATGGAGTGTTTTTTAGGCTTTTCTAGTTTTGCTAAAGAGGTCACTCTCGGTGAAGGGATCGTCGGCCCTTTCCTCATCGAATAAGGTGCAGGATATTTCACAAATATCGCTGTGCAAAGCAAGAACTATAGAAGCAATCAAAAGACAAACCGAGTTTATAGCATCTGCTAGTTTCTCTAAAGAGGTCACTCCCGGTGAAGGGATCTCGGCTCTTTCCTTATCGAATAAGGTGCTGGATGTTCTATAAGGAACACCGCTATGCAAAGCAAGAACTAGAGCTACCAGTCTTTAAACAAGTTTCTACAACATCTTTAGGTTTCTTTTAGTTTCATTAATCTCATTAATAAAGTCCCATTTTACTATGCTTCATAAGCATCACATTTGAAACGAAATCTGCAATATAACATATATCTCATATATATAATATAAACATTCGTCTCAGGCAGTAATATGATCTCATCACAGAACATTGCAGCAGAAGAACATATATGAAATATTGGATATACTAAGATGTCTGTGTTTTCAATACGAGCCTGTATAAAACACGGATTCCACGGTCATGATGAATAGCCAAACCCACATCTCTAGACCCCTACGAGAGCGGCAAGCAACACTGTCAATTCTAGGGTTAGGAGACCCGGTCTCGACTCCTCGAGATGGTCTCCCACTGGACCCTGGAACCCGGTTACTTGTACTCCCCGCCTTGGGTCTACCTAATGCAGAAAAGTAAATAATATACAATGGTGACATCATCCTTAGCCCGGAAGTGCCCCAATAAAAGAATATTACATACAAATGAATTTTACATGAATGAAAAAGAAAAAACTCTCATCTCACATAAAACCCCCGGCTATTTAGAACGCAACGATCCAATATAACATATCACAGCAACACATAATATCTCATATCATCAACGTAAGCAAGTATGCGTATCCCGATTGTCGTTGATATATAGCAACGAAGCCGGCGATACTCCACATACTACGTTTACGGTCACAGAAAAGAAAGTGTAAAACTACAACAGTTGGAATCCGCAACCTCCTTAGACATCGCATGCCTAACCAAATGAATTCCTTAAACATCGCATGCCTAACAATTATAAACCCCGCATTTTAGTCTCATTATCGAAAAATCTTTTCAATATCTAGTCGGGCAATTCAACAAGATTCCCGACAACCTGATCGAATGCTCGTCGCAAACTTTAGTAGACGGCCGCAGCCCCGGATGCCGTCGACGAAGTGCACTAAGGCGGAACACCGCTGCCGCGAGCACCCGAACGGATGCTTTTGGCGACGGGGTTCTCCTACAATCACTTGGTCGGGGCTATGGGGCGTGGCTGTCTTTTAAGTTTACCCGGCGAGTATCCGCGTACGCTACGTGATTGCGACGGACTTTTGATCACATCAAAATTCCGTGGCAACCGATCTTCTGAGACTAAACTGCTATGTTTATAATATTCAAATTAGTTATCTCATAACTTCTTATTGATTCCAAATATTGTATCACAATTCAGATAAATAGACAATGTTAAACTTTCCGATCGAATAATCAAACACCCAAGATTTCCCCAATATATCTCAACACTTGAAATCAGTTTAAAAACATCCATCACATGCCACAGTACCAATGGTCCAGCCGTCGAAGGGTCAAGCCAACACCTCACATATGGCACGCCGTACTGCCCCAAACCCTAAGGTTTATAGGCAGTTCAAGATGGTCACATAATCGAGTTAAGGTTTGTTGTCTTCTAGAGGGTCCTTCGCGTTACTTGCATGACTTTACGAAAGTTTCAAACACGACAAAAAATCCAACTTTTGAAAATTTTCCGACAGGGGAAAAAGTGAGTTATTGATATCTGTTCGAACTTTTTAACAGTTTCTAAAAATTACCCGGACAAAACTAAACGAAGTTAAATTATCCGATCGAATCAACGAGTCCCCAATACGACCCTAGAAAACTCAACACTTGAGTGGAATTAAAAAATTCCCAGAAAAATAAGACAAGAAAGGACCTAAGAATAAATATATGAAATATGAGGGACTAAGTCCAAATTTTGGCCGGGGAACCGCCGCCAAACCCATGGTTTGGCCGCGGTTCCGCGATCAAGTAAGCGACTTAGTGGACCATACTTCACAGTAATTCTTAGTTTTTCCTGCTTGTTTTTCTGAGCATTTTTAATTCATAAAAAATCATATTTTCAAAAAATGTACAGAGAAGGGTTCGTGTCGGGGTTTACGGATTCGATCGGACTTTAAATTTCGTCTAGACCTCGCCTAAAGCTCTAGCTTGGCTCTGATACTACTGTAGGGTTGCTAGGCACATGCACAAGGGTCTACGAGACATTAACCATGCCCGATTAAAATTTTAGCCGTGCCGAACAACCCGATACGGGATCTTTAAACTAGAGTTTATGCGAAAACAAACATGTTAAACACTTTAACACTAAGTGAGAGGGATTACAACCTTTGTAGATCTGTTCCTTCACTTCAATAGCTCCGTGTAGATGTCCCCTTCACTGCGATCGTGAACTCCGGACTCTGGAGAAGCTCCACAAGAAGAACGAACGTGCTTGCTTCGATGACTTCGAGGCCGAAGATGATCTACGTCGGGGAGACACTAACTCAAGCCATTCCTTCACTAGGTCATGAACTTTGTGAAGAGAACACACTCTACTACATGGCAAGTGGTAGAGGATGAAGAAGTACGAGGTGGGCTCACTTTAGAATTGATTTTCTCACATATTTCCTCATAGCACCATTGAAGCTAGAAAGCTTTTTCAAGGAGCTTGATGAAGAAGAAGAAGTGAATAATTCATCCAAAATGAAAACTTATCAAATGAATTATTGCACCATGGTTGAGTTAAGCCCTCATGCTTAACTCATGTAGAGAATTAACCAAAGTATGAGGTTAAGGGTTGGGTTAACTAATATCCTAAGGAATGACAAAAGAGTTGACTTTGTCAATGTTGCATACAAGCTTCTACAAGATTGATAACATTGACTAAATTCTCCTCTCTTTTGTTATTCTTAAGGAAATAAGTAAACCCTAATTTAACCTAAACTTGATATAAGTCTCATACACCCATCTTGTATGTATCATCAAGCATGATACAAACATGTACACTTGCATATATCACATATAAACAATGTGCACAATCTAGTGAGAAAATAAATCATAAGTGAGCTAATACTAGTTAATGTAATGTAATATATCAAATATATAATTATACATTAAATTATTAAATCAACTCTTGATTTAATAACCCGGCTATAACCGACTAATATCATGTGTAACAACTTATCGAATCAACACTTGATCCGATAACCCGGCTATATCGCATACAACCGATTAATGTCACGAATCGCGAGAATAGAATACGGTATCTCATATCGTATTAATCTCGGTCCCGCACATATCACATATGTACTCCTACTCCGTTTCTCTTGAACCAGGAAACCCCTGTGTAGGACTCTAAAGACTCGTCAATGCGCCGGCAGTAGGTGATGATCATATCAAACACCCACAAGCCGCAAGCGGTCTGCTAAACCTAACGGCCACCCGGGTATTGAGCGATCATAAGATCAACAAGCAAGCCTGTACATTCTCCTGTGAATCCAATCAGTAACACTCCCGTACAGTCCAGTCTCATCGTCTGATATGTCGCATATCTCGCCTAGGGGTGGTAAACGTCAGACCCCAGTAGCTCGATAAATCGTGTCGATATGAGGTCTATAACAGTTCGAGAAACTACTGATAACACTTACCAGTAAATCTCAGAAACCCTGGCCAGGGATTTCCGGTTATAACCAATCGAACACAGCACAATATCAACTCCCTATACCGGGAGAGACGAATCCCCTCCTATCGCTTATTGCCTCCATGTGATTCGGAACTGTACCCAAAAGCCCCCCTTTTTGCACGCCCTCTTGGACGTGGTATGATGGAAATCAAAGAACAGTGGGAATCACACAAGACTCTATGACGATCTCGGGTCAACAGACTACTTTGTACCAGTGTCACCGGAGAACTGCCATCTGACGTGAGGTATAATACCATCTGGGAGTTCTCGGCGAGTCCGT
The DNA here is from genome assembly GCA_030015575.1 of Agapanthus africanus. Lineage (NCBI taxonomy): Eukaryota > Viridiplantae > Streptophyta > Magnoliopsida > Asparagales > Amaryllidaceae > Agapanthus > Agapanthus africanus. Next base: position 135,662,447 of record JASDDO010000016.1, read on the forward strand.
CCAGTGTACCCAGTCTCCACTGAGCACCCGTACACCATCATTGATGTCAAACACCGATAGATATGAGATCATCCATCGCCCATCATATGGGTCAAGATGCGTATACGCTAGTTTACTCTAGTGTATCGATGCCCTGTCTCGATACACCCTCGACTAGGAACAGTTATAGGATGTACTCGTCGACTACCATGGCCCCACTAGTATGATCTCATCATAGTCCTAATAGTTGAGTACATATCCTAAGGGGTTTATCAACATGTAACATAGAGACAATCAGAGTACATGTTAAGATAAAGTTCAACCAGATAACATACTATCATGTCGAGCAAGAAAGTCCTCCTTATATATGTCCTAGCATCCACTACAATATACATCGTATGTACAGTAATGGCCTCTAGGGCATACATATAACTAACACAAAAAACATTACAAATCTTGTCACTTTCTTAATATCTTGGAACTCTGTTCTTGTCGTCTTAATGACCGTCAACAATCTACTAGGTAAATCAAATCCAAGCGCTGCTTGACATGATATCTTTATCCACCTCTGCATTAGTTGGAATCTTCATGAGTACCCACCTCTGTAATAGCATGAACCTGTTGTCTATAGTGCCTTCAAGTCAATTATTGGATTACAGGCATGTGATTTCAATGATTGAGGGAGGACTTATACTAGTAGAACGGTCTTACTCGAGATGATAGTATGATATTTGGTTTGTTTTTATCATCGTATACATGCTTCAGGTGACATTACATATCACTATTACATGTTGATAAAGCCCATAGGATTCTTACTTGACTACCAGTAGTATGATGGCGATCATATACATGAGAGTTGGGTGGCCTATAAGCACATCCTTAAAGTGTCCCTAGTCATGGGAGTTTCGAGACTGGGCATCGATACTCCAAGAGTAGACAAGTGTATACTGATCGAGACCCTGACGAGGGGCGGTGGCCGGTCTCACAAACCATTGGTGTCAGTTGGTTCACCTAAGATGTATACATGTGCTCATTAGGTTATGAGTACACCGGACAGACTCGCCGGGAACATGCTAGTTGGTATTATATCTATTATCAGATAGCAGTTCCCTGGTGACTTGTGTACAGGTTAGTCTATCGACCTGAGATCATCATTAGTCTCATGTGAGTTCCCACTGTGCTTTGATTACTACCCTACCACGGCTCAAAGGAGTCATGCAAACAGGTTTTAGTTAGGTACAGTCCCGAGCCACATGGAGGCAGTGAGCGGATCGTCAGAGGATTCGTCTCTCCCGGTATTGGGGGTTGATGTCGCGGTATGCACGGATGACCATCACCAGAAATCTTAGGCCGGGCTAGACGAGAATTACCGATCTAGGATCGGTAGTTTCTCAGTTGGTGATAGGTTTCATGCCGACACTAAATGTCATGTTATTAGGGGTCTGACTTTATCCACCCCCCTAGACTCGATATGCGATAATCATAGACGAACGGACCGGACTATACGGATATTGTCACTGTCAGGCTCAGTAGGGTTTCAGGATGAGTTTGCTCGTCGTCCCCCCTTTTGCTCAATACCCGGGTAACCATTGCGTACAGCTAGTGCCACTGACGTGCTTGTGGTTAAATCCACTGCCAGCGTATTGACGAGTCTTTAGAGTCCCACACAGAGGATTTCACTGTTTCGGGCGAAACGTTGTAGATACCGTATGGTTTTATGGCAGGGTTCGATCATATTCGTGCACTTGTGCACGGATTATGATCGGACGGATAATACTAGTGGGCTTTGGTTTAAGCCGGATCCTAGTAGTATATTGTTGGATTATTTTCGTCTCGTAGTATTCGTATTCAGTCGGAATACGGATGCGGGTATGTATATACGGATGATGGGTATTCTTGTAATTCGTTATGGGATTACTTTAGTAGATGCCATTTTATTTTGCTTTAAACATTTAGTTTAAATGTTTAATTGTGTGGAAGTGTGAATCATGGCTTGCATTAACTCTTGCATAACTCATTGTGGTGACTCATGGAAGTGATTCATTGTGACTCATGACTTGGCTAGGTTTTATTTTGGCTAAGATATTTTGTATGAGATATTTTGGTATTGTGGTGGCAGATCTTTTCTTGTGAGGTTTTTCTTTAAGTGCTCATAATGATATCAAACACAAAAAGCTAAGCCAAAACAACTCAAGAAAGAAGCAGACACTTTCTTTACTTGCCTTTTTCTTTAGCAAAGCCTTTGCTTCACACTTCTTCTCCCATGGCATCCTCTTCAACCTCCACTCATACCCTCTCATGAGTTGAGAATCCTTAGGTGTATTGAGACAAAATATTCACAAACTCTCTCTACTTCATCTTGGCTATCTAGGTTAGCAAACTAGATACCCGAGTTGCTTCGGTTTTGAGGCGGGAGACCGTATTACTAATTCTCGACGTGAATCGTCTTTGACGAGGGAGACCGGAGATCGAACATGATCGAGGAAGCCGCGAGGTGCTTGGGACAGAGGTTGAAGACCGAAGGATACGGATCGATCGGTATAACCTCTCTAAACTCTTTTTATAAAACTAGTATAGGGTTAATAGTACGATCCGTCAATTTGAGTTCCGTTAGCGCCGGTTTTTTAAAGTTTTTGTTCCGCGTTTAGCCACAGATTGATGGCCGGGGCGCTGCTGTAACCCTACATGGTATCAGATCCAACCCATTAACCACATACTAGTTTGTTTAGACGGTGTTAAAGTATCGAAACCGAAACAACTCCGAAATATCACGCGATGTATTCTAGTTTCATTCAAAATTTTCCGAGTCTTCTAAAAATATTTTAGCAACTGCAGAAGACTACTATGTCGGCCACTAGAACACTCCCCAAATATGAACCCATTCTACCTGTAGGGTTCCTAGGCACTCTAATGAGGTCTCACAAGGCATCAACCATGCCAATTTCAAAGTTTACGGTGCCGAGAAACCCTAGACTAGATCGTTAACTAGAATTTTAGGCGAACACATGCAACTAGTTACCAATTTAACTAAAAGAACGGAAATACAACCTTTGTAGATCCGGTCCTCCACCTCCATAGCTCCATAATGAAGTCTCCTCGCTGTCCAAATGGAATCCCGGGCTCTAGCGTCGGCTTCATCGGAGAAATGGACGGGCAAGGTCGTCGGCTTCGTGCCGAAGATGATCTACGTCGAGGCATCACAAGATCAAGCTCCCACTTCACCAAGTCATGAAACTTATGAAGAAAACACACTCTACTACTTGGCAAGAGGTAGAGGATGAAGAAATAGGAAGTGGGTAGACTTTAGATTTGGATTTCTCACTCATTTGACCATTTCACCATTGGAGGTAGAAAGGTTTCTTCTTCTTGATGAAGATGATGAAGAAGAAGATAAAAATATGATGATAATGATAAATCAATAATAAAATCAAATTGATCTTATCATCATGCAACCTTGGGTTAGATTTAACTCTTGTAGAGAGCAAACCCTAGTTTAGCTAATGTTTAGGTTTAAATATAAAACAAAATGGTTACTAATTCAAAGCATCATGAAGCTTCCACAAAAGACAAAATTAGCAACCATTTCATTTTAGCCAAAAGAAATAAAGAAAATAAATAAAATGAATAAGTGAATAATTTAAAACCATTAACCTAAACATGATTCAAATCAAACATACACCCAAGTTTGCATGTATCATCAAACATAATACAAACTAGTGCACAAAACTATATCATATATACAATGTGCACATCAAGTGAGAAAATCCATCTTAAGTGAACCAATACTAGTTAATGTAAAGTAATATATCAAATATATAATTATACATTAAATCATTAAATCAACACTTGATTCAATGATCCGGTCATATCGCATATAACCAACTAGTATCAAATGTATCGTCTTATCGAATCAACACTTGATTCGATAACTTGGTTATATCGCATACAATCAATCGATACATTCATCGCAAGAATAGAATACGGTATCACATACACGCATTATTCTCGGTCCCGCACATATCTTATATGCGCTCCTATTTCGTTTCGCTTGAGCTAGGAAACCTCTGTGTAGGACTCTAAAGACTCGTCAATACGCCGGTAGCAGATGATGATCATAACAAGCACCCACAAGCCGCAAGTGGTCTGCTAAACATAACGGCCACCCGGGTATTGAGCGATGAGAAGATCGACGAGCAAGCCCGCTCACACTCCTGTGAATCCAACCAGTAACACTTACCGTACAGTCCGGTCTGATCGTCTGATATGTCGTATATCTCGCCTAGGGGTGGTAAACGTCAGACCCTAATAGCTCGATAAGTCGTGTCGATCTGAGGTCTATAACCATTCGAGAAACTACTGGTAACACTTACCAATAAATCTCAGCAACCCTGGCCAGAGATTTCCGGTTATAGCCAATCGAACACAGCGCAACATCAACTCCCTATACCGGGAGAGACGAATCCCCTCCTATCGCTCATTGCCTCCATGTGATTCGGGACTGTACCCAAAAACCACCGTTTTGCACGCCCTCTTGGACATGGTAAGATGGAAATCAAAGCACAGTGGGAACCACACAAGACTCTATGACGATCTCGGGTCAACAGACTACTCTGTACCAGTGTCACCAGAGAACTGCCATCTGACGTAAAGTATAATACCATCTGGGAGTTCTCGGCGAGTCCGTCCAGTGTACCCAGTCTCTACTGAGCACCCGTATATCATCTCCGATGTCAAACACTAATGGATATGGGATCATCCATCGCCCATCTGTATGGGTCGAGAAGGTATACGCTAGTCTACTCTGGTATATCGATGCCCCGTCTCGATACACCCACGACTAGGGACCTTGAAGGATGTACTTATGAACTACCATGTCCCCACTATTATGATCCGCATCATAGTACAGATAGTCAAGTACACATCCTAAGGGCTTTACCAACATGTAACAGAGAGACAATCAGTGTACACGTTAAGGTAAAGTTCAACCAGATAGCATACTATCATATCGAGCAAGATAGTCCTCCCTATATATGTCCTAGCATCCACTACAATATACATCCTATGTACAGTAATGGCCTCTAGGGCATACATATAACTAACAATCTCCCACTTGCAATAGGGCCATCTGTATAGGAGTGGTTGTAGTATCTCATATTCAACCATCCCATAAAAGTCTCTCTCTGGGAATAGGCCTTCGTGAGTGGATTCGCCGTGTTGTCCTCTGAGTCTACTCTCCTAACCTCGATCCCTTAGAGATCTACCATCTCCATGATCAGGTGATACTGTCTTAGAATATGTCTGGATCACTGATGGGACAGACGTTCCTTGGCATAAGCCAAAACTCCATTGTCACACAATGGGAGGAACTTAGTTCATCTCATGAACCTATATACACCCAGACAGCCTCTTTGGTAGCATCTTAAGTAGCGATGTATCCAGCCTTTATCGTCTAGTATGTCACGGTATCTAGCTTGGAACTCTTCCAACTTACCGTCCCTTTATCGAGGGTAAAGACAATGCATGTGACTGACACTCAGTCGTCTTTATCACCCTGGAACACTTCCAGTGATTCTGCCCAGGATCAATTGATACCATCTCACTACAGCTAGTGAGTATTCTAACACCCAAATAACATCTATCTCATAGATGAAAACTCAGGATTTAGGAGGTGTCACTTTGATCCTATATGGAGAATCCATGTGATAAGCGGAGATTGATCGAGCGTAGCATAGGAAACTCCTTCCCTATCAAGAGTATGTCATCCACGTACTCTACGAGGATCGCCACCATACTCCTAACTTCCTTTTTTGTATATACAAGGTTCATCTACCATTTTGATGATGTCAAACTCTTTGACTATCTCATCAAAACAGATGTTCCAACTCCGCGATGCCTGCTTTAATCTTATAAAACATCTTGTACACGTTTCCGCTGCTCCCACTGTCTACGAAGCCCTCTGGCTGTGTACTTACAGACGTTCTCTTCTAAAACATCATTTAGAAAAGCAGTCATAACACCCAACCGCCAGATATCGTAGTCATGGTATGTAGCCGTGGTAAGTAGTATCTGGATGGACTTAAGCATAGGTACTGGAAAAGGTTTCATCATTATCCACGCCTAGTCGATGACGAAAACCTTTAACAAGTTTAGCTTTGAAAGTCTCAACTTTTCCATCTACACCAAGTAATCTTCTCAAGATTTACTTGCTCCTGATGGGGATTTAACCCTTCAGATTTAGCAACCAAAGTCCATACTTTGTTGGTGTACATGGATTCCATCTTAGATCACTAAGCATCCAGCCATTCTTACAGAGTCTTACTCCTGATGGCCAGCTCGAAGCTAGTTGGGTCATCATCTCAAGATGCAATCCTCGCTCCCACTGTCATAGAGAAACAGAAGTATCTCTCATGTGGGTGAGGAACCCTACTAGATCGGCGGAGAGGCTGAGGTTCGTTGGAATCTACTGAATCCTTTGGTTGTACTAAATTATCTGCTGTAGTTTGCATAGCTGGAACCTTTCCAGTTCTACATTACAGACCTTGCCTCGAGCTTGTCCAGATTTTGCTTTTAGACATAGGCAGGACAACCCCAAATCTTAACTAACTTAAGAAATGGGCTCTTCCATTTCCATATCTCATATGGAGTGGTAGGCAACTGATTTGATTCGAACCTTATTCAATAGGTATGGAACTTCTTAAGTGCATAAATCCTAAAAGGAAATAGGAATCTCAGTAGTACTCATCATAGAACACACCTTATCATATAGGGTGTGATTGCCCCGCCCCGATATACCATCGTGCTATGGTGTATACGGAGGAATAATGCTGAGAGAGAATCTCATTCTCCTTTAGAATAGTCCAGGAATTCCATACACAAGTATTCTCCTCCCTGATCTCATCATAGGACATAATACTTATACCCATATTTTGGTTCTCTACTTCTCGCTTATATTCTGTGAATATCTCAAAAGGTTCGGACTCATGTTTCAACAGGAACACATGACTGAATCTTGAGAGATTATCAGAGAATATAATGAAGTATAAAGAACCGGTCCTGGCATGTGTAGACAGGGGACCTTACATACATCATCATGTATCATCCCAAGAGTTTACTAACTCTTTCTCTGTTTCCAATAAACAGGGCTATGGTCATCTTATCTCTGTGACATGACTGGCAAGTTTCATAAGATGTAAATTCAAACTGATTTAAATATGCATCTATATGTAACTTCAGCTAGTCGGGTCGCATTGATATGACCTAGTCTACAATACCTTAAGAAGGATTCATTCATTTCTGAACTCTTCCTCTTGTGTGTGTTCTGTATACTAAGAACTGTAGTTTGATTTAGAACATTAATGCTTTTAGATAACGTGCCTGAACCGATCAACTTTTGATATAGGAAATGTTCAAAACATTATCCAACAATACAAATTTTTATCATTTCTTTACTTAATAAAGAGACTGATATGATTTTATATATCAGGTTCGGTATCTAATAGCATTTGTTCAGGATCAATGTATTGGTAATACAGGGTGACAGTGACCAACAGACTTGGCTGCAACACTTGCCCCGTTTTCTGTCTCATGAAACTTATCACCCGTTCTCAGTTTTTCTACCCTTTTGTAGCCTTATGTAACAGATTACATATCTGGGATCCTGATCCGGTATCATATACCAAGGATGCGGAGGATACTGAGAAACAGTTCTGTATAATGAACATACCCGAAGATGATGCATCAGCATGCACTCTCTTCGTTTGGGCGGCACGGGAATTCTGGTAATCCCCAATATCCAGCTCGGTCTTATAACAATTATAAGTTGGAGCGGGACCAACGTTCCCCAGCTCAGTATAACAAGCGGGTTCGGTCAATATCCGTATTATTGTCTTGATTAAGGCGTGATATGGTCGCTACCTGGAGAGAGAGAGAAGAAAACACTCAGCGTGCGCTCTTGCAAGAATTGATTGGTTATTATTTTATCTAATCAGGATGGCTCCCACTGTTTTTATCAAATCTTCCTTCAAACCCTAAAATGAAAGACTAGCCGGGATTAATTACACGCTACAAGTTCGCCAATCTTTCAGTCAGGCCAGTGTCGGTACTTTGAGGGAGGTCCCCCGTGCTTTCGCACGAACCTAATTAATGTAAACCTCGTTTTCCCAGAGGTGTAACCCCGTTGACACCTTTCTAGACACCTACTTGATCGGCTAATTGTAATGTGTAAAACTCTCCCAGGAGTAACAATTACTCGCAGCGGGTATCGGGATCTAACTATCTCATAGAAGGTATGCAATCTCATTGCAAATTTCAACACTTGAAATTCCCGATAAGATTTTGCCCCGAACGATCTATGACCTTGACAAGGTCAACAAACCATAGACCGCAAGTCAAGTTCAACCCGTCATTTTATGATTGAATCAAACCCACCCGCACGACCCTTGTAAAGGTCAACAAGGCCGCACGACTACCCTAACCCAATCTGCATCATATGCATAAGCAGATAAATACTGGTTAGCTACCGCACACTGCGCCTTGACAAGGTCAACAAACGCAGCACGAATACTAAACAGGACTTATCTGAAATGACGGAGGGCTACGACAGGTTTTTCTGAAAACCTATTGCGTAATGAACATGATATCGTTGTAGGATCGAATGGATTTTGAAATGGAGTGTTTTTGAGGCTTTTCTAGTTTTGCTAAAGGAGTCACTCCCGGTGAAGGGATCGTCGGTCCTTTCCTCGTCGAATGAGGTGCGGGATATATCATATATATCACTGTGCAAAGCAGAAACTATAGAAGCAATCAAAAGACAAACCGAGTGTGTAGCATCTTCCAGTTATTGCTAAAGGAGTCACTCCCGGTGAAGGGATCTCGGTCCTTTCCTCATCGAATAAGGTGCAGGATATATCATATATACCGCTGTGCAAAGCAAGAACCGTAGCTACCTGTTTTATTTAGAAATTCGATTCTACAACATCTTAGGTTTCTTTTATTTCATTAATCATATTAATGAAGTCCCATCATTTAAGTACCTAAACATCACAGATAAATACGACGTACACTTATGCCATCCGCATTCGCCTCGATGTCCTCACGTGCACCGTTAGGTTAGGTAACTAACGGCAGAGCAGGGCAGGGCTAGCGCGGGTGTAAAACATAAGTAACTTCTATATAATATATCATATATACTATATACTGTATCTATCACAGAACATCATATGATCACATCACAGATATCGCAGCAGAAGAATCATATGAAATATCGGATATACTAGGACGTCCGTGTTTTCAATACGAGCCAGTATAAAACACGGATTCCACGGTCGCGATGAATAGCTAAAACCCACACCCCTAGACCCCTACGAGAGCGGCAAGCAACCCTACCAATTCTAGAGTTAGGAGACCCGAACTCGACTCCTCGAGATGGTCTCCCACTGGACTCCAGAACCCGGTTACTTATGCCCTCCTCCTTGGGTCTATCCTAGTGCGGAAAAGTAAATAATATACATCAACGGTGACAACTTCCGCAACCTGGAAGTGCCCCAATAAAAGAATATTACATACAAGTTTTTACATGAATGAAAATGAAAAACACTCATCTCACATAAAACCCCCGCCGGCTATTCAAACACGACAATCCAATATAACATATCCAGCAACACATAACATCACATGTCATCAACTTAAGTAAACATGCGTATCCCAATTGTCGTTGACATATAGCAACGAAACCGGCGATATCACAAATTACACTTACGGTCACAGAAAAGAAAGTGTAAAACTACAACAGTTGGAATCCGCAACTTCTTTAGACATCGCATGCCTAATCAAATGAATTCCTTAGACATCACATGCCTAACTATTATAAACCCCGCATTTTAGTCTCATAATCGAAAACTCTTTTCAATATCAAGTCGGGCAATTCAACAAGATTCCCGACATTTTGATCGAATGCTCGTCGCAAACTTTAGTAGGCGGCCGCACCCCCGATGCCGTCGACGAAGTGCACCAAGGCGGAAAACCGCTACCGCGAGCACCCGAACGGATGCTTTCGGCGACGGGGTTCTCCTACAGTCACTTGGTCGGGGCTATGGGGTGTGGCTGTCTATTAAGTTTACCCGGCGAGTATCCGCGTACGCTACGTAATTGCGACGGACTTTTGATCACATCAAAATTCCGTGGCAACCGATCAAGTGAGACTAAACCGCTATGTTTATAATATTCATTCAGTTATCTCATAACTATTTGTGAATTCCAATTATTGTATCACATTCCGGATAAGATAGAAAATGTTAAACTTTCCGATCGAACAATCGAACACCCAGGTTTTCCCAATACAGCTCAACACATGAAACAAGTCTAAAACATTCAGTTCGTGCCTCAGTACCAACGGTCCAGCCGTAGAAGGGTCAAGCCAACGCCTCACATGTGGCACGCCGTACTGCCCCAAACCCGAAGGTTCAAAGGGCAGTTCAAGACGATCACATAATCGAGTTAAGGTTTGTTGTCTTCTAGAGGGTCCATCGCGTTACTTGCACTACTTAGAACGTCTTTAAACCACGGAAAAATACAACACTTGGAAATTTCCCTGCAGGGGAAAATTTGGGTATTTATATCCGGTCGAACTTTTTAACATATTCTAAAAATACCCGGAGAAACACAGACAAGATTAGACAATCCGATCGAATCACCGAAGTCCCAATACAACCCAGAAAATTCAATTCTTGGAAAAATATTAAAAATTCCCAGGAAAACCAGCACTGCAAACTAGGAATTACTGTGCAAAATTTATTGCAAGAGGAGACAAAAGGGCCGCGGAACCGCCGCATTAGCATGCTAATGCCGCGGTTCCGCTGCTCTTTGATGGATTCAGGGGCCCCGTTTTATACAGTAATTCTTAGAATCTTCTACTGAGTTTTCTGCATATTTTTAATTCTCAAAAAACCACGATTTCAGAAAATGTCCAGAGAGCATTTTTGGGTTTGGGTTTTGATTCGATCGGACTTCTAATTCCGTCTACGCATCGCCTAAGGCTCTAGCTAGGCTCTGATACCACTGTAGGTCAGGCAGCCACCCCATCCAATGGGGTTGCCGTGGCACCAACGGGTCCCTCAGCCGCAACTTTTTACGCATGCCCCCTCGCGAGGACTACAACCCGCCGGAACACCTTCCGGTCTCGGGACACCCTAGGGGTAAGAGCCTATGCTTCGCCACACTGTCACGCAGTGAGAACCCCCATAAGTCGACATCCAATGCCTAGTAGCTCTGATACCACTGTAGGGTTCCTAGGCACTCTAATGAGGTCTCACAAGGCATCAACCATGCCAATTTCAAAGTTTACGGTGCCGAGAAACCCTAGACTAGATCGTTAACTAGAATTTTAGGCGAACACATGCAACTAGTTAACAATTTAACTAAAAGAACGGAAATACAACCTTTGTAGATCCGGTCCTCCACCTCCATATCTCCGCAATGAAGTCTCCTCGCTGTCCAAATGGAATCCCGGGCTCTAGCGTCGGCTTCATCGGAGAAATAGGCGGGCAAGGTCGTCGGCTTCGTGCCGAAGATGATCTACGTCGAGGCATCACAAGATCAAGCTCCCACTTCACCAAGTCATGAAACTTGTGAAGAAAACACACTCTACTACTTGGCAAGAGGTAGAGGATGAAGAAATAGGAAGTGGGTAGACTTTAGATTTGGATTTCTCACTCATTTGACCATTTCACCATTTGAGGTAGAAAGGTTTCTTCTTCTTGATGAAGAAGAAGAAAAAAATATGATGATAATGATAAATCAATAATAAAATCAAATTGATCTTATCATCATGCAACATTGGGTTAGATTTAACTCTTGTAGAGAGCAAACCCTAGTTTAGCTAATGGTTAGGTTTAAATATAAAACAAAATGGTTACAAATTCAAAGCATCATGAACCTTCCACAAAAGACAAAATTAGCAACCATTTCATTTTTGCCAAAAGAAATAAAGAAAATAAATAAAATGAATAAGTGAATAATTTAAAACCATAACCATTAACCTAAACATGGTTCAAATCAAACATACACCCAAGTTTGCATGTATCATCAAACATGATACAAACTAGTGCACAAAACTATATCATATATACAATGTGCACATCAAGTGAGAAAATCCATCTTAAGTGAACCAATACTAGTTAATGTAAAGTAATATATCAAATATATAATTATACATTAAATCATTAAATCAACACTTGATTCAATGATCCGGTCATATCGCATATAACCGACTAGTATCAAATGTATCGTCTTATCGAATCAACACTTGATTCGATAACTAGGTTATATCGCATACAACCAATCGATACATTCATCGCGAGAATAGAATACGGTATCACATACACGCATTATTCTCGGTCCCGCACATATCTCATATGCGCTCCTATTTCGTTTCGCTTGAGCCAGGAAACCTCTGTGTAGGACTCTAAAGACTCGTCAATACGCTGGTAGCAGATGATGATCATATCAAGCACCCACAAGCCGCAAGCGGTCTGCTAAACGTAACAGCCACCCGGGTATTGAGCGATGAGAAGATCGACGAGCAAGCCCGCTCACACTCCTGTGAATCCAACCAGTAACACTTACCGTACATTCCGGTCTGATCGTCTGATATGTCGCATATCTCGCCTAGGGGTGGTAAACGTCAGACCCCAATAGCTCGATAAGTCGTGTCGATCTGAGGTCTATAACCATTCAAGAAACTACTGGTAACACTTACCAATAAATCTCAGCAACCCTGGCCAGGGATTTCCGGTTATAGCCAATCCAACACAGCGCAACATCAACTCCCTATACCGGGAGAGACGAATCCCCTCCTATCGCTTATTGCCTCCATGTGATTCGGGACTGTACCCAAAAACCACCGTTTTGCACGCCCTCTTGGACGTGGTAAGATGGAAATCAAAGCACAGTGGGAACCACACAAGACTCTATGACGATCTCGGGTGAACAGACCACTCTGTACCAGTGTCACCAGAGAACTGCCATCTGACGTAAGGTATAATACCATTTGGGAGTTCTCGGTGAGTCCGTCAAGTGTACCCAGTCTCTACTGAGCACCCGTATATCATCTCTGATGTCAAACACCAATGGATATGGGATCATCCATCGCCCATCTGTATGGGTCGAGAAGGTATACTCTAGTCTACTCTGGTATATCGATGCCCCGTCTCGATACACCCACGACTAGGGACCTTGAAGGATGTACTTATGAACTACCATGTCCCCACTAGTATGATCCGCATCATAGTCCAGATAGTCAAGTACACATCCTAAGGGCTTTACCAACATGTAACAGAGAGACAATCAGTATACACGTTAAGGTAAAGTTCAACCAGATAGCATACTATCATGTCGAGCAAGATAGTCCTCCCTATATATGTCCCAGCATCCACTACAATATACATCCTATGTACAGTAATGGCCTCTAGGGCATACATATAACTAACACTACCCGTATTGACACGGCCACATGAGGATAAAATCCGGCCTGGCCGGCCATTTACATCATTTGGGACTTCGTATTTTAGGTGTGGTCTAGTCTCTGGAATATTGGTTCAGTGGTATTGCTAGTTTAGCCCAGTTTGGATATGGATTTATCTAGTTGTTTAGGGGCTATTCGGGGTTATTTCGAACTCAATATTTCTAACTTTGTTTAAAGTTTTACAGTACATGCATTATTATCTGTGATCGTGCATATCATTATAGCGGTACAACTTGTCGATTTTCTATAGTTCTTTTAGACGGGTTTGTGAACGTGACATTCACGTTGATGTTCTGTGTTGTGCTGTGTTGTTGCGGAATCATCGTGGTGGATAGCTTGGGTGCAATGTTAGTACAGTTTAGTTTTATTTGTACATTTGATATCTCGTGGAGAGCGTCCGACATGTGAACTGCCGTCACTGCCTGTTTGTATATTATTTGTTTAGGGCACGACCGGGTTGAGGTCGATGCCACCGCTGTACATATTATTTTCTTTTCTGTACTAGAATTACCCCGCGATGGAGTGCATGGATAGCCGGGTTCTGGAGGGTAACGGGTTTGCATCTCATGATGTTGAGAAGGAGGGGGCCTCACTCTAGAATTGGCGGGCTATTCGCTGCACTCGTAGGGGGTACAGGTTGACCCAAGGAGGGGTGCTCAAGTTACCGGATTCCGTGAAGTGCCGGGTGGTCCATTCACTTTGATGAAGGCGGCTGCCTCACTACTGGTTTTGGCGGGTAACTTGCCGCACTCGTTGGGGTCTAGGTTTTCATTGCACAGGCTATCCACACGACCCAGGGAACGTCGGGTTTCACTTGCGGCTCAAAGAAAACCTGGGGCTCCCAGATTATCTGTATTGTTCTGTGATGCTTATCGCTATTCTGTGATGTTGCATTTATCACGCCTGGAGCGATTATTATATATTGTTATATATATACTAGTAGATGTATATGTTTTACACCCGCGCTAGTCCAGCCCCGCTCTGCCGTTAGTTAAGTAACCAACGGGTGATGACGGGGCCTAGTGGCGAATGCGGATGACATATACGTACATCATATTTTCGTTCTTTTTTGGTGTGATTAATTGATAGGACTGCGGTGATTCAGATCAATGCAAGGAAAACAGACCTATTCGATGTTGTTGGAACAATTTCAAAAGCTGTTATTATAAGGACGTTTTCTTTTGTTTTGCACAGCGGTATTCGGTTATGAATATCCAGCACCTCATTCGACGAGGAAAGAGCCATGATCCCCTCACCGGGAGTGACCACTTGGGCAGCAGTTTGCGTCAGGGTAATAACTTCACTATAGTCGATTACTTTTTTGCTTTGCATCATGGTATTCAGTGGGAATACCCTGCACCTCATTCGACGAGGAAAGAGCCGAGATCCCTTCACCGGGAATGACCTCTATAGCAAAGGTTTTCGCCACTATATATTTGTAAAAAGCTATCCGGCTCATTCAACGATATCAAGTTCATTACGTTAAAGGTTTTTCACCAAAAACCATTCGTAGCCCTCCGTCATTTCAGACGGGTAGCACTTAGTATTCATGCTATGTTTGTTGGCCTTCATCATGGCATAGTGTATGATAGCTATTTGTTACTTTTCTGTTGCATAGATAGATGCGTTGATTTGGGACAGTCGTATTACTATTTTGGCCTTCGTCAAGGGTATGTACGGGTGGGTTCAAATTAACCTGGACAATGATGGGTAGAACTTGATATATGACTTATGATATGTTGGCCTTCGTCAAGGTCATAAGAGCATGAGGTAGAAATCACATCGGGAGTTTCAAACATACAGGAAACTTGCCAGGCATGCGCATACCTTCTGGAGTGTGATAACTTGAGTGGATACCATCAAGTTATCATGCGATGATAGTTGGTGTTCTCTTATAAAAAAAATAATAATAATAAATAAATAACGAACCAAAAAGCGACGGAAGAATTCCCCAAAAGGAGCATCACGTGCCCACACGTGATGCGCCTTGGGGAAAAAATTATAAGCATTACACTTAACAAATAGGACTGAAGTTGAGCCTTACGTGCCACAAGTGAGCAACTATATACAAAGTATATATGCGCCTTCATAAAACAAATAGCAGGCCAGAAGGCGCATCACGTGCCAACACGTGATGCTCTTCTCTGGGACTGCTGCATATAAACAAACCGGCCCAGTGCCATTGGGTCGCGTGCTACACGTGAGGACTCCTAATACTATTCTGAGCCGATAGAATTAAATTCTATATAAAAGGAATCAGAACCCTATTTTGGAAATATTTCTCCCAATCTTTCTAAACAAGAAAGATTGTGCTCTGTAAATCAGAGCACCGTTGGATCAAAGATCCAATGGTGATTAAAAATCACCAAGCTATAGAATAAGCTCTGTATGGGAAAATATTTTCCCCAATCTTTCTAAACAAGAAAGATTGTGCTCTGTAAATCAGAGCACCGTTGGATCAAAGATCCAATGGTGATTAAAAATCACCAAGATACAGAATAAGCTCTGTATGGGAAAATATTTTCCCAATCTTGTTAAAAACAAGAAAATGTCTTCTGTAAAACAGGAGTCTCTGGATCAAAGATCCAACGGTGGATAAAATCCCCGAATCAATCAAAAATCTCTCAATAAGAGATTTTCTTAACAAAAATCAACAAACTTGCCTCTGCTATATAAAGGGCTCGAGACTGAAGAGAGCGATATACAGAGACAGAGAGGAAAACCCCCTGGTAAGCTAAAAAGAAAAGGGAATTTAATTCTCTAGAGAAAAGAGGATCTCCTCAAAAAGAAAAAGAAACCCTAAGTAAGAGAAAAAAAGAAACACGGAGAATATCTTACCTCTGCTTCACCTCTACAAGAGTTGAACTCTTCTAGAAAGAACTTAGTTCTTCCTCTGGTTGAGATATGCAGAAGCAGATCTCTCCATAAGTTGAGAGTTTAATTCTCATCGGGGAGATTCTGTTATGTAGATTCAAACTTAGGGGAAAGAACTAAGTTCAAAGAATTTAATTCTTACAAGAACATATAGGAATCTAATTCCTCTAGTAAAACTAGGGTTTAACCTTATATAAGAATTTAATTCTTATAAAACAATTGGCTTGAATGTCTCAAAACTCAAGATCTCCATGCACGTAGAAAGATTAACACCCAACATGATAATGGCATATCACGTGCTCCCACATGAGCACCCTTGATGAACAAAAGAGAACAACTGAGAGCAAGTCACGTATCTCCACGTGACTCCCGAACAAGCGCTTATACAAAAAAGAAAAAAAGGTATAAACCTAAAGATACCATTTTTTTGGGCGTCTCACGTGATCCCACGTGACCCCCTAAAAGTGCTTAGCACTTTCAAAAGAAAAAGGGAATAAACCCAAGATAACTCCCACTTTGGGAGCGCCTCACGTGATCCAACGTGACCCCCAATAGGGATTAGCATTTATGAAAGGAACAAGGGAATAAGGCCAAAGAAGCAGCGCCAACTTTCAAGCGCCTCACGTGCCATACGCGAGCGCCCCAAATTTCAGTGTTTAACACTATTTTAAGGCCGCATGTGGGAGCACGTGAGCACTAAAAATACTTTAGTTTTTAACACTATAAGGAACCAACTTCAACCACAAATTGGTTAAGTTCCTCCTGAGATTAAATCTCCAAGAAAACCGAGCCTTTATGCTCAAAACTGATAACTCCTCGATTTGGGATTTGGTTTAAGAGTACATCTCTTCACACCTCTGATACATGTCGTTGTAATCCTTCAAAGTCTTCAAAAAGGTGGAGGGTCCCAATAACCAATAACTCTTGGCACACCCCCAAACCAATGAGCCAAAATAACATAGACTATGATGTCCTTAAACCCAATGGACCGCAACGTCCCTAAACTAAACTCTATGGACTATGATGTCCTTAAACATGGACTATGATGTCCTTAAACCCAATGGACTGCAACGTCCCTAAACTAAACTCTATGTACTATGATGTCCTTAAACATGGACTATGATGTCTTTAAACCCAATGGACCGCAACGTCCCTAAACTAAACTCTATGGACTATGATGTCCTTAAACATGGACTATGATGTCCTTAAATCCCATGGACCACAACGTCCCTAAACTAAACTCTATGGACTATGATGTCCTTAAACCCAATGGACCGCAATTTCCCTAAACTAAACTCTATTGACTATGATGTCCTTAAACCAACAACGGACCGCAATGTCCTTAAACTACCGTGGACCGAAAATGTCCTTAAACTAAAACAATAGTGCCCAAACGCTCTTTTGTTGGATCTGAATGATCCAAAAATCCTGTTGAGTAGATATTAGTCTAAAATTAGACTAACGTATCCTCAACAACCATTTAAGGTGATCTTAACCTCAAACGAGATTAACGATCCTTAAATCAAACCAAACCCAAATCTATGAAAATATGGATTTGGACTAATCCCCGCCCTACGGACGTCAACACAAATTAGTCTCCGTATACAATCCACGGGCAACCAAAAATAAAACAAACATACATGACACGAAGTGACCTTCTGGAGCCGGAGAAAGTGGTTACCGTGATACGGTAACGTAATTAACTGCAGAGGCTTGCACCTGCAGGGAAAAGCATCCCCACAATCAAAAACCCCTCACAATGAGAGGGAATCTGACGAAGTCTGCTACAACGGTCGCATCTGTCCAAACCTCTGATACACGGTGCCATAAATCAACTTGGCATCTTCGGAGAGGTGGACGGATAAAACCAAATAGCATCTTCCCCCAAAATTCAGGCCAGATGTCCTAACGTCCCGGTCGCGTCTTTCGGCGGTGAACAGATTCAGGCACGTCCGGTGGGACATTTTCCTCTTTCCACTCCACACTTCGTATGTCGTGTTTTTCCGCGATCAAATAATCACAGTATATATGTTTGTGGTTTCCCTTGGGGGATGGGATACTGAAGCCGGCATTTCGTCTTTTCTGAGAATGGTGTTTGCTTTCACTCTCCGCTGAAAGGTTCCTGGGCACTCTCAAGAGGTCTCACAAGGCATCAACCATGCCAATTTTAAATATTACGGTGCCGAGAAACCCTAATACGGATCGTTGGCTAGAAGTTTAGGCGAAAAAGAAACTAGTTTTCAACTAAACTAAAAGAACGGAAATACAAACTTTGTAGATCCGTTTCTCCACCTCCATAGCACCATGATGAAGTCCTCTCCGCTGTCCAAATCGAACCATGACTCTTGCATCGGCTTCATCGGAGAAAAAGCGGGCTAGGTCATCGACGACGATGCCGAAGATGATCTACGTCGAGGCATCGCTAGATCAAGCTCCAACTTCACCAAGTCATGAAAACTTGTGAAGGAAACACCCTATACTACTTGGCAAGAGGTAGAGGATGAAGAAATAGGAAGTGGGTTCGCTTTAGAATTGGATTTCTCACTCATTTCATCAAGTCACCATTGATGAAGTCTTGGTTTTCTTCTTGAAGAAGAAGAAGAAGAAGATGATAATGTTATGATAAGAATAATAAAATAGAAAAGAAAATGATTTCTTATCATAATTTTTACCATGGTAAAGTGTAGAGAATTAACTTGAGTTAGGTTGAATGGTTAGGGTTAGAGAAGAAGACAAGAATGGTTGCTTTGGTCAAAGTTGCATGAAGCTTGAAGAAGCTTCTAAGAAAGCAACCATTTGTTTTCTTTTCTCATTCTTTTCATCCAAAAATAAATAGATAAATGAATGAATAAATAAATAAAACCCTAACCATTTACTTAATCAAGGTTTAATTCTTTACACAAACCCTAGCAATCTTGCATCATCAAACATGATACAATCAAGTGCACAAAAATATATCACATATACGATGTGCACATGCGAGTGAGAAAATCCATCTTAAGTGAACCGATACTAGTTAATGCAAAGTAATATATCAAATATATCATTATGCATTAAATCATTAAATCAACGCTTGATTTAATGATCCGGTCATATTGTATATAACCGACTAATATCAACAGTAACAACTTATCGAATCAACACTTGATCCGATAACCCGTCTATATCGCATATAACCGATCAATGTCACAGATCGCGAGAATCGAATACAGTATCACATACTGGAATCATTCTCGGTCCCGCACATATCTCATATGCGCTCCTATTTCGTTTCGCTTGAGCCAGGAAACCTCTGTGTAGGACTCTAAAGACTCGTCAATACGCCGGTAGCAGATGATGATCATATCAAACATCCACAAGCCGCAAGCAGTCTGCTAAACGTAACGGCCACCCGGGTATTGAGCGATCAGAAGATCGACGAGCAAGCCCGCTCACACTCCAGTGAATCCAACCAGTAACACTACCTTACAGTCCGGTCTCGTCGTCTGATATGTCGCATATCTCGCCTAGGGGTGGTAAACGTCAGACCCCAATAGCTCGATAAGTCGTGTCGATATGAGGTCTATAACAGTTCGAGAAACTACTGGTAACACTTACCAGTAAATCTCAGCAACCCTAGCCAGGTATTTCCGGTTATAGCCAATCGAACACAGTGCAACATCAACTCCCTATACCGGGAGAGACGAATCCCCTCCTATCGCTCATTGCCTCCATGTGATTCGGGACTGTACCTAAAAACCACCGTTTTGCACGCCCTCTTGGACGTGGTAAGGTGGAAATCAAAGCACAGTGGGAACCACACAAGACTCTATGACGATCTCGGGTCAACAGACTACTCTGTACCAGTGTCACCAGAGAACTGCCATCTGACGTAAGGTATAATACCATCTGCGAGTTCTCGGCGAGTCCGTCCAGTGTACCCAGTCTCTACTGAGCACCCGTATATCTCCTCTGATGTCAAACACCAATGGATATGGGATCATCCATCGCCCATCTGTATGGGTCGAGAAGGTTCACGCTAGTCTACTCTGGTATATCGATGCCCCGTCTCGATATACCCACGACTAGGGACTGTGAAGGATGCACTTATGGACTACCATGTCCCCACTAGTATGATCCGCATCATAGTCCAGATAGTCAAGTACACATCCTAAGGGCTTTACCAACATGTAACAGAGAGACAATCAGTATACACGTTAAGGTAAAGAGCAACCAGATAGCATACTATCATGTCGAGCAAGAAAGTCCTCCCTATATATGTCCCAGCATCCACTACAATATACATCCTATGTACAGTAATGGCCTCTAGGGCATACATATAACTAACAATCTCCCACTTGCACTAGGGCCATCTGTAGCAGTGGTTGTAGTATCTCATACTCAACCATCCCATAAAAGTCTCTCTCTGGGAATAGGCCTTCGTGAGTGGATCCGCCGTGTTATCCTCTGAGTCTGGTCTCCCAACCTTGATCACCCTGGAGATCAACTATCTCCATGATCAGGTGATACTGCCTTAGAATATGTCTGGATCACTGATGGGACCGACGTTCCTTGGCATAAGCCACAACTCCATTGTCTCATAATGGGAGGAACGTAGTTCATCTCATGAACCAATATACACCCAAACAGCCTCTTTGGTAGCATCTTAAGTAGCCATGTATCCAGCCTTTATCGTCTAGTATGCCACGGTATCTAGCTTGGAACTCTTCCAACATACTGTCCCTTTACTGAGGGTAAAGACAATGCCTGTGACTGACATTCAGTCGTCTTTATCACCCTGGAACCCTTCCAGTGATTCTCCCCAGGATCGATTGATACCATCTCACTACTACTAGTGAGATTCCTAACATCCAATTAGATCTATCTCATAGATCCAAAATCCAGGATTTAGTAGGTATCACTTTGATCCTATATGGAGAATCTTTGTGATAATCGGAGATTGATCGAGCGTAGCATAGGAAACTCCTTCCCTATCAAGAGTATGTCATCCACGTACTCTACGAGGATCGTCACCATACTTCCTACTACCTTTTTGTTTATACAAGGTTCATCTACCATTTTGATGATGTCAAACTCTTTGACTAACACATCAAAACAGACGTTCCAACTCCGCGATACCTGCTTTATCCTATAAAGTATCTTGCACACGTTTCAGCTGCTCCCACTGTCTACGAAGCCCTCTGGCTGTGTACTTATAGACGCACTCTTCTAAAACATCATTTAGAAAAGCAGTCATGACACCCAACCACCAGATATCGTAGTCATGGTATGTAGCCGTGACAAGTAGGATCTGGATGGATTTAAGCATAGCTACTTGAAAAGGTTTCATCATTATCCACACCTGGTCAATGATGCAAACTTTTAACAAGTCTAGCTTTGAAAGTCTCAACTTTTCCATCTACACCAAGTAACCTTCTCAAGATATACTTGCTCCTGATGGGGATTTAACCCTTCAGATATAGCAACTAAAGTCCTTACTTTGTTGGTGTATAAGGATTCCATCTCAGATCGATAAGCATCCAGCCATTCTTACAGAGTCACACTCCTGATGGCCAGCTCGAAACTAGTTGGGTCATCATCTCATGATGCAATCCTGGCTCCCACTGTCATAGAGAAACCGAAGTATCTCTCAGGTGGGTGAGGAACCCTACTAGATCGGCGGAGAGGCTGAGGTTCGTTGGTATCTACTGAATCCTTTGGTTGTACCAAATCATCTGCTGTATTTTGTATAGCTGGAACCTTTCCAGTTCTACATAACACACCTTGCCTCGAGCTTGTCCGGATTTTGCTTTCAGACATAGGCCGGTCAACCCCAAATCTTAACTAGCTTAAGACATAGGCTCTTCCCATTCCATATCACATATGAAGCGGTAGGCAACTGATTTGATTGGAACCCTATTCAATAGGTATGCAACTTCATAAGTGCATAACTCCAAAAGGAAACAGGTAACTCAGTAGTACTCATCACAGAGCACACCATATCAAATAGGGTGTATCTGCTCCGCCCCGATATACCATCATGCTATGGTGTATACAGAGGAGTAATGCTGAGAGAGAATCTCATTCTCCTTTAGAATAGTCCAGGAATTCCATGCACAAGTATTCTCCTCCCTGATCTCATCATAGGACATAATACTTATACCCGTATTTTGGTTCTCTACTTCTAAATCATATTCTGTGAATATCTCAAAAGGCTCGGACTTGTGTTTCATCAAGAACATATGTCTGAATCTCGAGAGATTATCAGAGAATGTAATGAAGTACAAAGAATCGGTCTTGGCATGTGTAGACTGGGGACCTACATACATCAACATGTATCATCCCAAGAGTTCGCTAACTCTTTCTCTATTTCCAATAAACAGAGCTATGGTCATCTTATCTTTGTGACATGACTGGCAAGTTTCATAAGATGTAAATTCAAACTGATTTAAATATGCATCTTAATGTAACTTAGCTAGTCGGGTCGCATTGATATGACCTAGTCTACAATACCTCAAGAAGGATCCGTTCATTTCTGAACTCTTCCTCTTGTGTGTGTTCTATATACTAAGAACTGTAGTTTGATTTAGAACATCAATGCTTTTAGATAACGTGCCTGAACCGATCAACTTTTGATATAGGAAATGTTCAAAACATTATCCAACAATACAAAATTATATCATTTCTTTACTAATAAAGAGACAGATATGATTTTGTATATCAGGTTCGGTATCTAATAACATTCGTTCAGAATCAATGTATTACAATACAGGGTGACAGTGACCAACAGACTTGGCTGCAACACTTGCCCCGTTTTCTGCCTCATGAAACTTATCACCCGTTCTCAGTTTTTCTACCCTTTTGTAGCCCTATGTAACAAATTACATATCTGGAATCCTGATCCGGTATCATATACCCAGGATTTGGAGGATACTGAGAAACAGTTCTTTGTAATGAACACACCCGAAGATGATGCATCATATGCATTTTCTTCGTTTGGGCGGCACGGAAATCTGGTATTCCCCAATTTCCTGCTCTGTCTTATAACAATTATAAGTTGGAGCGGGACCAACGTTCCCCAGCTCAGTATAACAAGCGGGTTTGGTCAATAATCCGTATTATTATCTTGATTAAGGCGTGATATGGTCTCTACCTGGAGAGGGAGAGAAGAAAACACTCAGCGTGCGCTCTTACAAGAATAGATTGGTTATTATTTTATTTAATCAGGATGGCTCCCTCTGCTTTTTATCAAATCTTCCTTCAAACCTTAAAAGGAAAGACTAGCCGCGATTGATTACATGCTACAAAGTTCGCCAATCTTTCAGCCAGGCCAGTGTCGGTACTTTGAGGGAGGTCCCCCGTGCTTTCGCACGAACCTAATTAATGCAAACCTCGTTTTCCCAGAGGCGTAACCTCGTTAACACCTTTCTAGACACCTACTTGATCGGCTAATTGTAATGTGTAAAATTCTCCCAGGAGTGACTCTTACTCGCAGCGGGTATCGGGATCCAACTATCTCATAGAAGGTATGCAATCTCATTGCAAATTTCAACACTTGAAATTTCCGATAATATTTTGCCCCGAACGATCTATGACCTTGACAAGGTCAACAAACCATAGACCGCAAGTCAAGTTCAACCCGTCATTTCTTGATTGAATCAAACCCACCCGCACGACCCTTGACAAGGTCAACAAGGCGGCACGACTACCCTAACCCAATCTGCATCATATACATAAGCAGATAAATACTGGTTAGCTACCGCACACTGCGCCTTGACAAGGTCAACAAACGCAGCACGAATACTAAACAGGACTTATCTGAAATGACGGAGGGCTACGACAGGTTTTTCTGAAAACCTATTGCGTAATGAATATGATATCGTTGTAGAATCAAATGATTTTGAAATGGAGTGCTTTTGAGGCTTTTCTAGTTTTGCTAAAGGAGTCACTCCCGATGAAGGGATCGTCGGTCCTTTCCTCGTCGAATGATGTGCAAAGCAAAAACACTTAAAAGCAATCAAAAGACAAACCGAGGGGTGTAGCATCTGCCAGTTATTGCTAAAGGAGTCACTCCCGGTGAAGGGATCTCGGTCCTTTCCTTATCGAATAAGGTGCAGGATATATCACATATACCACTGTGCAAAGCAAGAACTGTAGCTACCTGTTTTATTTTGAAATTCGATTCTACAACATCTTAGGTTTCTTTTATTTCATTAATCATATTAATGAAGTCCCATCATTTAAGTACCTAAACATCACAGATAAATACGACGTACACTTATGCCATCCGCATTCGCCTCGATGTCCCCACGTGCACCGTTAGATTAGGTAACTAACGGCAGAGCGGGGCAGGGCTAGCGCGGGTGTAAAACATAAGTAACGTCTATATAATATTGTAAGTGCACGGCGGCACCCCGGTCGTCAATCCGACGCCGGAATGCGGAAACGGTGAATAACTTTGATTTTGCGGACTTAGCAAATCGGTACCACCGCGCACTAAACACCCGGATCGTTACCATTAACAAGTCTAAGCTACTAGAAGATGGGTTAGAGATATACCGACGATCCAAGTCCTCCGGTCTTCATCTCCACTCCGATCTCCTCGCGGATCTCCGTCCGTCTCCTCCTCGTCGCCGGAAGTGCACCACGTTGCTACATCGTTTACGGGCTCCCAACTCAATGCCGAGGCAACTCGGGCGCGAAGCCGGCTACTCGACGTGCCCAAGATATGCTGTAGAATATCTAGAGAAGAAGTCTCATTTTGGGGTTTGTGGAATTGCCTTTTGTGGAGGGATTGAACTTGGAGCTTTTGAGATAGATCTTGTGGGATTTTTGCAACATGAAATGAGCCAAAAATCCACACCACAAATTTTGGACAGCCCCTATATGCTTGGGCCGGCCATCACAAGTGTGGGGGATGAGAAAATGAGGGACTCATATGATAGAATGAGAGAGCCATCCAAAGAGGGAGTGAGTGGAACAATAATGCAAAAGGGAATCATGAAAGAACATGATAACAAAGCAAAACCAACACTCAACCACCTACCACCAATCTCATCATCAACAACCATGATGATCCAAAGTCAAGCCATCATGAAAAACAAAGTCAAGAAGTCAAGGCAAAAGGTATGGCTATCATGATACAACAAATTGCAAAGACCCCCTCCACAATTGCTTATTTGCAACAATGCAAATAAGCCCTCCTCCACCAAACTTCGGCCAATGAACGGAACAATGGAAATCGGCCGAAACGGAAAGCAAACTGGCAACTCCAGAAAACTGGTCCCGTAATAAATTACAGGAAAACCCCGATACTGTGCATACACACCCGCATCTGTATTTCGACCGAAATACAAATGCAATGAGACAAAGTCTACACTGTACTATACTAGGATCCGGCTTAAACCAAAGCCGGCCAGTAATATCTGTTCGATCCTGATCCGTGCAATACCGCACGTATCTGATCGAACCCTGCCATATAACCATACGGCCTATAGTACAAACTGTCCGATCCTGATCCGTGCAATACCGCACGTATCTGATCGGACCTTGCCATATCTCCATACGGCCTCTACAACCTTTCGCCCGAAAGCTGAGTAACTGAAAGTGTGGTGGACTCTAAAGACTCGTCAATACTATGGTTGTGGATTTAACCACTAGCACGTCAGAGGTATATGCCAATACGTGACGGGCCACCAGCTATTGACCCAAAAGGGACGTCGATGAGGAAGCTCACCCCGACACCCAACTGAGCCTGTCAGTGACAATATCCGTACAGTCCGGTCCGTTCGTCTATGAGCATCGCATGGCGGGCCTAGGGGGTTGGTAAAAGTCAGACCCCCAAAAGCGGTACAAGTCGTGTCGAAGTGTAGCCCAGAACACCCTGAGATACTACTGGAATACCTACCAGTAAATCTCCTTGCCTCGGCCGAGGGCTTCGTGTAATGGCTCTCCTAGACACAGCACGACCTCACCCCCAATACCGGAGAGACGAACCCCTGAAGATACGCTCACTGCCTCCATGTGGCTCGGGACTGTACCCAACTAAAACCTGTTTGCAACGACTCCTTTGAGCCGTGGTAGGGTAGTAATCAAAGTACAGTGGGAACTCACACGAGACAAATGACGATCTCCAGGTCGATGAACTAACCTGCACACATGTCACCAGGGAACTGCCATCTGACGTCTGGTATATAACCAACTAGCATGTTCCCGGCGAGTCCTGTCCGGTGTACTCATAACCCAATGAGCACCTGTATACATCTTAGGTGATCCAACTAACACCAGTGGCTTGTGAGACCAGCCACCGCCCCTCGTCGGGGTCTCGACTGTATACACTAGTCTACTATGGAGTATCGATGCCCTGTCTCGAAACTCACACGACTAGGGACCATTTCAGGATATGCTTATAGACCCCAGCTCCCACTTATATGATCGCCCTCATACTGCTGGTGGTCAAGCAAGAATCCTAGGGGCTCTATCAACGTGTAATAGCGACGTGTCAGGTCACCTAAAACAGTACACGATGATAAAGGTAAACCAGATAGCATACTATCATCTCGAGTAAGACTGTCCTACCGGGATAGGTCCTCCCTCAATCACCGCAATCACGTACCTGTGATCCAATAATTGACTCTGAGGGCATTATCTCCAACAATCTCCCACTTGCACTCAAGGCTAATTATTGCGATGTCGCATACTCACAGCCTGTGTGATACCGAACACCCAACTCCTCTACTAGTCAGTCTCACAAAGCTCGTTTGCGAAACTATTGCGTTCGAGGAATAGCCTTAGTGAGTGGATCCGCTTTGTTGTCACTTTCCATGTCTCTCTATATCTCAAGTTCGCGGAGAAACCCATCTCCCGAAATGAGCAATACCTGTCTTAGAATGTATCTGGATGTCTGATGGGACATAGCTCATAAATGAACTCCAAATCCAAACTTCTTAGACTGTATCGTCAACTGAACTTAATCAGTATCCTGCGCCATGCCACCCTCAGTATTGCCTTGGACTACCTGTCCAAAATACTGCCCCTCATCAGAAGGAAAAACTATAACTCTGACAACCTCCTTGTCGTCCATGTCACCTTGGAAGCCTGGAATGATAACTGTCTCCCGAATGAGGCTGTCGTTATCATATCCCCTAGAACATTCACTTATGTTCTAAAACTGCTTCCAACTGTTTCTCCAGGATTGGATTAATGTCAACTTATTGCATCTAGTGCAAAAACAACATCTTGTGTGGTACTTTGACATCTCATGATTGACTCAATTGCCTGAGCAAGTGATCTGCCAATCATGCACATCCCTCTCCCCTTCAGTCTGTAAGACACCTTTGGAGAGGGTGACTCCATCACCTGCAGGTACACTACCGTGCCAGGAGTCTTCCATTCTAAATACTCTTAGAATGCTGTCTAAGTACCCTGATTGGGAAACCACCCAAATCTAGATCTAAAACCATAGATCTAGTAACCAGTATGACTGACATAAAATCCATTTCTTTTGTGGAGAAAACACTGTGTGACGACCAAAGTATAACCGATTGTAGTATAGGAGTTTCTTTTCCTATTCTGTGTATGTCATCAAAATACCATGACATCACACCCTAGTACCTCCTCAACAGATCCATCCCCTATTCTGATGAAGTCAAACCCATGACTGTCACGTCAGAAATAGATGATCTATCTCCGCTACTGGTGCTTTAGTCTATAAATAGACATAAGCTACCTGTCCACCAATGCTTCCGCTGCTCCCACTGACTACGACAACCCTCTGGCAGAGTCATACAGACGTCCACTTCTAAAACTAGTTTAGAACGACGCTATACTCATCCTCCCGCCGGGTCTCGCAGCCTGGAACAACAGCAATGGTATTTGTGGGTAAACAAGAACTTCCCTGTCACCGTCCTTGAGGCTACCGTAGTACCTCTCGGGTGCCTGAAGTTACCCACCTTATCTGCGGAGTGGCCAATGGAATGTCAATCCAGATTGAATCTTTAGGTCCTTATCAAATCTTCAGTAATCGTTTGTGGTTCTGGAATTACTTCCAGTTCTACCATACTCCCACTACTGTTTTCTGAAAAAATCCATTTTTAATAAAACTGTGGCGAGTCTAGAACAATATTGCTATTGTTCATCCAGATGGTAGAAAATCAACCCGCGTCATAGCCTGGGTCAACCCACAAACAGCCATTACAGAAACGTGCCTTGAGTTGTCCAGTGTCTGGTTTTAAGCATAAACCGGACAACTCCCCGTACCTTAACATCGTTAAGATATGAACTGTTCTATATCCAATATAGAAACAGAGGCACTGATTTAATTGAACCAGATTCAAATCATGCAGCTCCCAGCGCATGTCAACTAAATGGAAGGAGGCCGATCAGCGTTACTCAACTTAGGAATACTTCCAATTATGAGTAACCTGAAAGAGAAACAAGATCTCTTTATCATTACTATCAACTGAATACCATACACAAGTATCTACATCTTCGATCTCTTTGAAGAATCCCGATACTTGCTATACCTGGTTCTCTACTCTATTCAAATACCTATAACTTCTCAAAATTCGGACCCTGTGTTTCCACGAAACACCTGTCTAAAAACTAGAGAAGTCATAAGTAAACCGAATATAGTACGAGGACCAACCCCTCTGTCCTGATGGACCCTGGACAACATACAATACTCTGTATAAGTCCCTTGAGTCTGATAACTCATTCACTGTGTGTCGTAGGTTGAAAACTGTACTTATGGTTAAGAAGAATTACACCGCTGTTTAATGCTCCTTACCTAACCATCCACTGATTTAGGTAAATGTCGTAGACATAATTTCAGAAAGGTATATCTCACTCTATGAAAATAGACGTACAGATATATCAATTTGAAATTGGTGCATAACTGTGGATATTCAAAACCAAATATTTGCCGACCGGCAAACAGCCCAGGTGATTTCCTCAAATATCACCGATTACAACGAATCCCGATATAATGAGGATGATCACCCAATTCCCAATTACTTACTCCCACTCATCATCTGTAAAACCATACAGATGTGAGAATTATAACTGGTAATTACATACCCTGGAGCAAGTGTCTAATCGGGAAATCTGTTTTCTTTTAACAGTACACAGTGAAACTGAAACATTGAAATGTTTCGATGGGGTATCCTGGTATTCATAGTAATGCCTTTTCCATTATCCAGATTCACAACTGTAACCGTATAATTCTTTGCCACCTCTCTAAATCCCTTCATGTGTCTTTAATCATTACCTTCTGCACACCCGTTTAGGCCAAATGGTTTCTTCCTTCCCTACCGTTCGGCACCAGCCTATGGTTTGGAAGAAGACTATCCAATAAGCATAATGGGTGTACTGTCCTAATCCTAGGAACACTCGCAATGCGAGAGAAGGTGAAGATAAAAGACACCTGAATAAATCTTATTCCTATTTCTCCTGAACCAGAATCCATCCCCGAACTGGAACAAGTTCCTTTCGAGTTCGTATACACCATACGATGGAGTATCCAATAAACTGTGGATCTTCGTAGTGATACGGAGTGTCCTGGAGAAATACAAAGGTGATTTTAGGATTGGCGAAGAAAAACTTGGTTTGGTCGTGAATATCTGTTGCAATTTACTTTGCCCTCTTACTAATCCCTTGCTTTGTCTTAACTTAATACCTTCTGCACACCATCGTTATGCTAATTGGTTTTCTTCATTCCCTACCGGTCGGCACCAGCCTAAGGTTTGGAAGAAGACTATCCAATTTGCGTAACAGGTGTACTACTCCTAATCCTAGGAATACTCGCAACCTGAGAGAGGGTGAAAAGAAAAGACAACTGAATAGTCATATCCGTTTTCTCCAGAACCTGAAACCATCCTCGAATGAATTCCTTCGAGTTCGTATCTAACCATACGATGGTTTTGTCCAATGGAAGTGGACGTTCGTAGTAATACGGGGTGTCCTGGAGAAAAGGGTAAAAGTAGGAGTGGCAATGAGGTTTGCAACTCTGACAATCCAAAAGCCAGTGTTTAAGAAGGTTCGGTCAACTTGGTCACTGAGTCATAGTCATAGGGTCGGATCAATGGTCGCTGCCAAAGAGAGAGAGAAAAGAAACACTCAGCGTGCACTCTAACCTAGATCAGAATGGTTACCAATTTATCTAATCTGGAAACCTCCCACTGTACCTCAAATTCTCCTCCAAACCTGGAAAAAGAATTAGTCGGGGTGACCCGAGGAGTAAACTAACTCATCAGTGGGAATCGGGATCCAACTATCATCGCATGATAACGTGACGGAATCCGCTCACGGTATCACACTCCAGAAGGTATGCGCATATCTGGCAAGTTTCAGTTCTTTTGAAACTCCCGATGTGATTTTTGCCCCATGCTCTTATGACCTTGGCGAAGGTCAACAAATCATAAGTCACATGTCAAGTTCTACCCGTCATTATCCAGGTTAATTTGAATCCACCCGTACAAGCCCTTGACGAAGGCCAACAAGGCTATACGACTGTCCCAAACCAACGCATCTATCTATGCTGCAGAAAAGGCAACAAGCAGCTACCATACACTATGCCTTGACGAAGGCCAACAAACATAGCATGAATACTACGTGCTACCCGTCTGAAACGACGGAGGGCTACGAATGGTTTCAGGCGAAAACCTTTAACGTAAAGAACTCGATATCGTCGAAGGAACGGATAGCTTTTAAAAATATAGTGACGAAAACCTTCGCTAAAGAGGTCACTCCCGGTGAAGGGATCTCGGCTCTTTCCCCGTAGAATGGGATGCAGGATATTCCAAATGAATACCGCGATGCAAAGCAAAAGTAATCGGCTATAGTGAAGTTAATGCCCTGATGCAAACTTTTTGTCCAAGGGGTCACTCCCGGTGAAGGGATCTCGGCCCTTGCCTCGTCGAATGAGGAGCAGGATATTCCAACTGAATATCACGATGCAAAACAAAAGTGAACGTCCTTGCAATAACATCTTTTTGAAAAAGTGTTCCAACAACATCAGATTAGGTTTGTTTTTAACTTGCATTGATCCGAATCAATGCAGTCCCATCAATTGATCACACCAAAAAGAACGAAAATATACTGATGTACGTATATGCCATCCGCATTCGCCACTGGGTCCCGTCATTACCCGTTAGGTTAGCTAACTAACGACAGAGCGGGGACTGGACTAGCGCGGATGTAAAACATATACAACATCTACTAATATATATACCAATATATTATATTTCGCTCAAGGCGTGAAAAGAAATGCAACATCACAGAGAATGAACAGCAT
This sequence comes from Agapanthus africanus, assembly GCA_030015575.1. Lineage (NCBI taxonomy): Eukaryota > Viridiplantae > Streptophyta > Magnoliopsida > Asparagales > Amaryllidaceae > Agapanthus > Agapanthus africanus. The sequence continues at coordinate 135,694,090 of JASDDO010000016.1, forward strand.
CACAGAAACAATACAGATATCTGGGATCCCCGGGTTTCATAGAGCCACTACTGAAACCCGACGTTCCCCTGGTCGTGTGGATAGCCTGTGCAATGAAATCCTAGACCCCTACGGGCGCGGCAAGTCACCCGCCAAAACCTGAAGCGAGGCAGCCCCCTTCAGTACCGTGAATGGACCACCCAGCACTTCACGGAATCCGGTAACTTGGGCACCCCTCCTGGGTCAACCTGTACCCCCTACGAGTGCGGCGAATAGCCCGCCAATTCCAGAGTGAAGCCCCCTCCGTCTCAATGCCATGAGATGCGGGCTTGTTGCCCCCTAGAACCCGGCTATCCGTGCACCCCTCCTGGGGTAATCCTAGTACAGAAAGTAAAATATACATACACCGGGTACATCGACTGCAACCAGGTCGTGCCCCAAAATAATAATATAATCAGGCAGTGAAGGCAGTCCACATGTCGGACGCTCGCCCCGCAAAATCAAATGTACATAATACAACAGAACTGTACTAGCATTGCATCCAGGCTATCCCCACGACCGATCCGCAACATCACAGCAAAAACAGAACATCAACGTGAAAGTCACGTTCACAAATCCGTCTAACCGGGCTATAGCAGTTAGACCGGATTTACCGATCGAGTGACATTCACGGTCGCAGATATAATGTAAATACTGTGAAATATGTGTTTAAAATTTTCGATCAATCAAATTTTAACAAGTTGGCCCCCAATCAAAACTTTAGCAGATCAAGAAATTCTGGGCCCAATGTTATTATTCCAAAACCCCACTTTTCACCCCAGAAAGCCTCTGTAAAAAATTGGTGCAGTGATCTCCACAGTGCACGGCGGAACAGCGGCGGGAAGGGGGTTTTCGCGGCGGTTCCGCGCTCCAACTGTGGAGTCACTTCATCGAATTTTTACAGAGCTCTTAGATTTTCCAGTACATCAATATTTTACAACCTGAAAAATTTTTCGACACTTAAAATTTCCAACAGAAAACTGATGCTAACAAAAAACGGGTTTTGGAACTTTTTGATCGATCGGAAATGCAAACACATTACACAAAGCTAGACTAAGTTAATGGCGAGGCTCTGATACCACTGTAAGTGCACGGCGGCACCCCGGTCGTCAATCCGACGCCGGAATGCGGAAACGGTGAATAACTTTGATTTTGCGGACTTAGCAAATCGGTACCACCGCGCACTAAACACCCGGATCGTTACCATTAACAAGTCTAAGCTACTAGAAGATGGGTTAGAGATATACCGATGATCCAAGTCCTCCGGTCTTCATCTCCACTCCGATCTCCTCGCGGGATCTCCGTCCGTCTCCTCCTCGTCGCCGGAAGTGCACCACGTTGCCTACATCGTTTACGGGCTCCCACCTCAATGCCGAGGCAACTCGGGCGCGAAGCCGGCTACTCGACGTGCCCAAGATATGCTGTAGAATATCTAGAGAAGAAGTCTCATTTTGGGGTTTGTGGAATTGCCTTTTGTGGAGGGATTGAACTTGGAGCTTTTGAGATAGATCTTGTGGGAATTTTGCAACATGAAATGAGCCAAAAATCCACACCACAAATTTTGGACAGCCCCTATATGCTTGGGCCGGCCATCACAAGTGTGGGGGATGAGAAAATGAGGGACTCATATGATAGAATGAGAGAGCCATCCAAAGAGGGAGTGAGTGGAACAATAATGCAAAAGGGAATCATGAAAGAACATGATAACAAAGCAAAACCAACACTCAACCACCTACCACCAATCTCATCATCAACAACCATGATGATCCAAAGTCAAGCCATCATGAAAAACAAAGTCAAGAAGTCAAGGCCAAAGGTATGGCTATCATGATACAACAAATTGCAAAGACCCCCTCCACAATTGCTTATTTACAACAATGCAAATAAGCCCTCCTCCACCAAACTTCGGCCAATGAACGGAACAATGGAAATCGGCCGAAACGGAAAGCAAACTGGCAACTCCAGAAAACTGGTCCCGTAATAAATTACAGGAAAACCCCGATACTGTGCATACACACCCGCATCTGTATTTCGACCGAAATACAAATGCAATGAGACAAAGTCTACACTGTACTATACTAGGATCCGGCTTAAACCAAAGCCGGCCAGTAATATCTGTTCGATCCTGATCCGTGCAATACCGCACGTATCTGATCGAACCCTGCCATATAACCATACGGCCTATAGTACAAACTGTCCGATCCTGATCCGTGCAATACCGCACGTATCTGATCGGACCTTGCCATATCTCCATACGGCCTCTACAACCTTTCGCCCGAAAGCTGAGTAACTGAAAGTGTGGTGGACTCTAAAGACTCGTCAATACTATGGTTGTGGATTTAACCACTAGCACGTCAGAGGTATATGCCAATACGTGACGGGCCACCAGCTATTGACCAAAAGGGACGTCGATGAGGAAGCTCACCCCGACACCCAACTGAGCCTGTCAGTGACAATATCCGTACAGTCCGGTCCGTTCGTCTATGAGCATCGCATGGCGGGCCTAGGGGGTTGGTAAAAGTCAGACCCCCAAAAGCGGTACAAGTCGTGTCGAAGTGTAGCCCAGAACACCCTGAGATACTACTGGAATACCTACCAGTAAATCTCCTTGCCTCGGCCGAGGGCTTCGTGTAATGGCTCTCCTAGACACAGCACGACCTCACCCCCAATACCGGGAGAGACGAACCCCTGAAGATACGCTCACTGCCTCCATGTGGCTCGGGACTGTACCCAACTAAAACCTGTTTGCACGACTCCTTTGAGCCGTGGTAGGGTAGTAATCAAAGTACAGTGGGAACTCACACGAGACAAATGACGATCTCCAGGTCGATGAACTAACCTGCACACATGTCACCAGGGAACTGCCATCTGACGTCTGGTATATAACCAACTAGCATGTTCCCGGCGAGTCCTGTCCGGTGTACTCATAACCCAATGAGCACCTGTATACATCTTAGGTGATCCAACTAACACCAGTGGCTTGTGAGACCGGCCACCGCCCCTCGTCGGGGTCTCGACTGTATACACTAGTCTACTATGGAGTATCGATGCCCTGTCTCGAAACTCACACGACTAGGGACCATTTCAGGATATGCTTATAGACCCCAGCTCCCACTTATATGATCGCCCTCATACTGCTGGTGGTCAAGCAAGAATCCTAGGGGCTCTATCAACGTGTAATAGCGACGTGTCAGGTCACCTAAAACAGTACACGATGATAAAGGTAAACCAGATAGCATACTATCATCTCGAGTAAGACTGTCCTACCGGGATGGGTCCTCCCTCAATCACCGCAATCACGTACCTGTGATCCAATAATTGACTCTGAGGGCATTATCTCCAACAATCTCCCACTTGCACTCAAGGCTAATTATTACGATGTCGCATACTCACAGCCTGTGTGATACCGAACACCCAACTCCTCTACTAGTCAGTCTCACAAAGCTCGTTTGCGAAACTATTGCGTTCGAGGAATAGCCTTAGTGAGTGGATCCGCTTTGTTGTCACTTTCCATGTCTCTCTATATCTCAAGTTCGCGGAGAAACCCATCTCCCGAAATGAGCAATACCTGTCTTAGAATGTATCTGGATGTCTGATGGGACATAGCTCATAAATGAACTCCAAATCCAAACTTCTTAGACTGTATCGTCAACTGAACTTAATCAGTATCCTGCGCCATGCCACCCTCAGTATTGCCTTGGACTACCTGTCCAAAATACTGCCCCTCATCAGAAGGAAAAACTATAACTCTGACAACCTCCTTGTCGTCCATGTCACCTTGGAAGCCTGGAATGATAACTGTCTCCTGAATGAGGCTGTCGTTATCATATCCCTAGAACATTCACTTATGTTCTAAAACTGCTTCCAACTGTTTCTCCAGGATTGGATTAATGTCAACTTATTGCATCTAGTGCAAAAACAACATCTTGTGTGGTACTTTGACATCTCATGATTGACTCAATTGCCTGAGCAAGTGATCTGCCAATCATGCACATCCCTCTCCCCTTCAGTCTGTAAGACACCTTTGGAGAGGGTGACTCCATCACCTGCAGGTACACTACCGTGCCAGGAGTCTTCCATTCTAAATACTCTTAGAATGCTGTCTAAGTACCCTGATTGGGAAACCACCTAAATCTAGATCTAAAACCATAGATCTAGTAACCAGTATGTCTGACATAAAATCCATTTCTTTTGTGGAGAAAACACTGTGTGACGACCAAAGTATAACCGATTGTAGTATAGGAGTTTCTTTTCCTATTCTGTGTATGTCATCAAAATACCATGACATCACACCCTAGTACCTCCTCAACAGATCCATCCCCTATTCTGATGAAGTCAAACCCATGACTGTCACGTCAGAAATAGATGATCTATCTCCGCTACTGGTGCTTTAGTCTATAAATAGACATAAGCTACCTGTCCACCAATGCTTCCGCTGCTCCCACTGACTACGACAACCCTCTGGCAGAGTCATACAGACGTCCACTTCTAAAACTAGCGAAGCTGTAAAAACTCCCGTCGAGCCAACTGCCAACACTTACCGTACAGTCCGGTCTCTTCGTCAGATATGCTGCATATCAAGTCTAGGGATGGTATCGTCGACCCCAGTAACTCAATAAGTCATGCTGGTGTATGGCTCATAACAGATCGAGAAACTACTGATAACTCTTATCAGTAAATCTCAGCAGCCCTGGCCAGGGACTTCATGTTATAGCCAATCGAGCATAGCACAACATCAACCCCCAATACCGGGAGAGACGAAACCCCTCCTATCGCTCATTGCCTCCATGCGCCTCGGGACTGTACCCAAAGACCACCTGTTTGCATGACTCAGTAGAGCCGTGGTAGGGTGGAGATCAAAGTATAGTGGGAGGACACACAAGACTCTATGACGATCTCGGGTCTACAGACTAACCTGTACCAGTGTTCCTGAGAACTGCTATCCGACGATAGATATAATACCACATAGGAGTTCTCTGTGAGTCCGTTCAGTGTACCCAGTCTCCACTGAGCACCCGCATACAATCTTTGGTGTCTCCTCACCAGATGGATATGGGATCATCCATCGCCCATCATATGGGACAAGAATAGTATACGCTAGTCTACTCTGGAATATCGATGCCCTGTCTCGATACACCCTCGACTAGGAACAGTTCAAGGATATGCTTATAGACTACATGTGCCCCACTAGTATGATCCGCATCATAATCACAGTAGTCAAGCATATATCCTTTGGGCTTTATCAACATGTGTAAATGATTAAATCTACATGTACAGATAAAGTAAACCAGATAGCGTACTATCATTTTGAGCAAGAAATTCATCTATCTCCATAGATAATATGTCCAAGTTTCCACTATCCATATAATGGCCTTTAGGGCATACAAATTACTAACAATCTCCCACTTGCACTAAGGCCAGTTATTGGCGTATCTCATACCCAACATTTCAAACAGTCGCTCATGCTGCGGCTGTGGAAGTGCCTTGGTGAATGGATCCGCTGTGTTATCCTTTGTATCTACTCTCCGAATCTCGATCTCCTGGCGATCCACTATCTCCCGGATCAGATGATATCTCCTTAGGATGTGTCTAGATTTCTGATGGGACCTTGGTTCTTTAGCTAATGCTATAGCTCCATTATTATCGCAATATAATGGTATTGGATCAACAATGGTTGGAACTACTCCTATTTCCGCAATGAACTTCTTCATCCAGACGGCTTCCTTAGCAGCATCACTTGCAGCAATATACTCAGCTTCCATCGTGGAGTCTGCAACGGTGTCCTGTTTGGAACTCTTCCAACTAACCGCTCCTCCATTTAGGGTAAATACAAACCCTGAGATTGATTTACTGTCATCCTTGTCACTTTGGAAGCTTGAATCGGTAAAGGCCTCCATCTGGAGATCGCCATTACCATACACCAAGAACAATTCTTTAGTCCTTCGCAAGTACTTAAGAATGTTCTTCACTGCTATCCAATGTTTCTCCCCTGGGTTGGATTGATACCTGCTTACTACAGCCAGTGCATAAGCTACAACAGACGCCCCTTTTAGTCAATACCTGGTGGCCCGTTACGTATTGGCTTATACCTCTGACGTGCTAGTGGTTAAATCCACAACCAAGGTGTTGACGAGTCTTTAGAGTCCCCCACATTCAGTTACTCAGCTTTCGGGCGAAAAGTTGTAGAGGCCGTATGGAGATATGGCAAGGTCTGATAAGATACGTGCGGTATTGCACGGATCGGGATCGGACAGTTTGTACTATAGGCCGTATGGATATATGGAAGGGTTCGATCAGATACGTGCGGTATTGCACGGATCAGGATCGAACGGACATTACTAGCTGGCTTTGGTATAAGCCGGATTCTAGTATAGTACAGTGTAGATTTTGTCTCATTGCATTTGTATTTCGGTCGGAATACAAATGCAGGTGTGTATGCACAGTATCGGGGTTTCCTGTAATTTATTACGGGACCAGTTTTATGGAGTTGCCAGTTTGCTTTCCGTTTCGGCCAATTTCCTTTGTATCGTTCATTGGCCGAAGTTTGGTAGAGGAGGGCTTATTTGCATTGTTGCAAATAGGCATTTGTGGAGGGGGTCTTTTGCATATTGCCATGTCATGATCACTTGACTTTTTGACTTCATCATGGTTGCTCCATACCTTGACCTTTTGACTTGACTTCTTGTCATGATGGCATGACTTTTGTGGACATGATTGTTGATGATGAGAGATGGTTGTTAGTTGAGTGTTGGTTTTGCTTTGTTATCATTGGTTCATATGATAACCATTCCTCTCTCTCTCTTTTGTATGAGATGAGTATGGCTCCTATTTTTTGACTCTCTCATTTTTTTTTCCCATTCTCTCCACTCTCTCATTTTTCCTACATCCATGGCCGGCCATATGGGAGGGGGGCTGCCCAATTTTTGGGGTGTGGGGTTTTGTTCATTTCATGTTCCCAAAATCCCCAAAGTTCCTCCACATTGTTCTTGTATCATCCCTCCACCAAAATGGCATCTCCATAAACCCCAAATGAGACATAGTAATCCACACTACATTCTACAGCAAATCTTGGGCACGTCGACTAGCCAGCTTCGTGCCCGAGTTGCCTCGGCATTGAGGTGGGAGCCCGTAAAAGAAGTAGGCGATGTGGTGCACTTCCGGCGACGAGGTGGAGACAGGACACTCCGCAGGAGATCGGGACGACGACGAGAAGACCGGAGGACTTGGATCAGTCGGTATATCTTTCTTCCCCATCTTGTAGTTAGCTAGGACTAGTTAATGGTTCGATCCGGGTATTAGTGCGCGGCGGTTTGCCAGTTCAAGAAAATTTAAAGTTTATCACCGCTTCCGCATTTGGCCGTCGGATTGACGGCCGGGGCACCGCCGTGCACTTACAGTGGTATCAGAGCCTCGCCAATAACTTAGTCTAGCTTGCCTTAATGTGTTTTTCATTTCCGATCGACCAAAATTCCAAAATCCGCATTTTTTCTTGCATCAGTTTTCTGTTGAAATTTTTTGGTGTCGAAAATTTTTTCAGGTTACAGAAAAGTGATGTACTGGAAAATCTAAGAGTTCTGTGAAAATTCGATGAAGTAAATCCACTGTAGGAGCGCGGAACCGCGGCCAAACACCCCTTTGGGCCGTGGTTCCGCCGCACTACTTTGGGTTCGCTGCACCAATTTTTTACAGAGGCTTTCTGGGGTTAAAATTGGGGTTTTGGAATAATAACATTGGGCCCAGAATTTCTTGATATGCTACAGTAGTACTTGGGGGCCCACTTGTTAAAATTTGATCGATTGGATATTTTAAACACATTATTTCACAGTATTTACATTATATCTGCGACCGTGAATGTCACTTGATCGGTAAATCCGGTCTAACTGCTATAGCCCGGTTAGACGGATTTGCGAACGTGACTTTCACGTTGATGTTCTGTTTTTGCTGTGATGTTGCGGATCGGTCGTGGGGATAGCCTGGATGCAATGCTAGTACAGTTTTGTTGTATTATGTACATTTAATATTGCGGGGCGAGCGTCCGACATGTGGACTGCCGTCACTGCCTGATTGTATTATTATTTTGGGGCACGACCAGGTTGCGGTCGATGTACCCGTTGTATGTATATTTTACTTTCTGTACTAGGATTACCCCGCGGAGGGGTGCACGGATAGCCGGGTCCTAGAGGGCAACAAGCCCGCATCTCATGGCATTGAGACGGAGGGGGCTTCACTCTAGAATTGGCGGGCTATTCGCCGCACTCGTAGGGGGTACAGGTTGACCCAGGATGGGTGCCCAAGTTACCGGATTCCGTGAAGTGCTGGGTGGTCCATTCACGGTGCTGAAGAGGGCTGCCTCGCTTCAGGTTTTGGCGGGTAACTTGCCGCGCCCGTAGGGGTCTAGGATTTCATTGCACAGGCTATCCACACGACCAGGGGAACGTCGGGTTTCAGTAGTGGCTCTGTGAAACCCGGGGATCCCAGATATCTGTATTGTTTCTGTGATGCTGTTCATTTTCTGTGATGTTGCATTTTTTATCACGCCTTGAGCGAATATAATATATTGGTATATATATTAATAGATGTTGTATATGTTTTGCATCCGCGCTAGTCCAGTCCCCGCTCTGTCGTTAGTTAGCTAACCTAACGGGTAATGACGGGACCCAGTGGCGAATGCGGATGGCATATACGTACATCAGTATATTTTCGTTCTTTTTGGTGTGATCAATTGATGGGACTGCATTAATTCTGATCAATGCAAGTTAAAAACAAACCTAATCTGATGTTGTTGGAACACTTTTCAAAAAGCTGTTATTGCAAGGACGTTCACTTTTGTTTTGCATCGTGATATTCAGTTGAAATATCCTGCTCCTCAGTCGACGAGGCAAGGGCCGAGATCCCTTCACCGGGAGTGACCCCTTGGACAAAAAGTTTGCGTCAGGGCAATAACTTCACTATAGCCGATTACTTTTGCTTTGCATCGTGGTATTCAGTTGGAATATCCTGCACCCCATTCTACGGGGAAAGAGCCGGGATCCCTTCACCGGGAGTGACCTCTTTAGTAAAGGTTTTCGTCACTATATTTTTAAAAGCTATCAGTTCCTTCAACGATATCAAGTTCATTACGTTAAAGGTTTTCGCCAGAAACCATTCGTAGCCCTCCGTCATTTCAGTTAAATATTCGGTAGTATTCAAGCTATGTATTTTGACCTCACGCCAAGGCATAGTGATTGGTAGCTGCCGGATATTTATCTGTTGCATAGATAGATGCGTTGGTTTGGAACAGTCGTATAGCCTTGTTGGCCAAAGTCAAGGGCTTATGCGGGTGGATTCGAATCAACCTGGAGAATGACGGGTAGAACTTGACATGTGACTTATGATTTGTTGGCCAAAGTCAAGGTCATAAGAGCATGGGGCAGAAATCACATCGGGAGTTTCAAAAGAACTGAAACTTGCCAGATATACGCATACCATCTGGAGTGTGATACCGTGAGCGGATTCCGTCACGTTATCATACGATGATAGTTGGATCCCGATTCCCACTGATGAGTTAGTTTACTCCTCGGGTGATCTCGACTAATTCTTCTTTCAGGATTGGAGGAGAATTTGATGGTACAGTGGGAGGTTTCCAGATTAGATAAATTGGTAACCATTCTGATCTAGGTTAGAGTGCACGCTGAGTGTTTCTTTTCTCTCACTCTTTGGCAGCGACCATTGACCCGACCCTAAGACTATGACTCAGTGACCAAGTTGACCGAACCTTCTTAAACACTGGCTTTTGGATTGTCAGAGTTGCAAACCTCATTGCCACTCCTACTTTTACCCTTTTCTCCAGGACACCCCGTACTGCTACGAACGTCCACTTCCATTGGACAAAACCATCGTATGGTTAGATACGAACTCGAAGGAATTTATTCGAGGATGGTTTCAGGTTCTGGAGGAAACGGATAGGATTATTCAGTTGTCTTTTCCTTTTACCTTCTCTCAGGTTACGAGTACTCCTTGGTTTAGGAGATAGTACACCTATTACGCAAATTGGATAGTCTTCTTCCAAACCATAGGAAGGTGCCGACCGGTAGGGAATGAAGAAAACCAATTAGCCTAACGATGGTGTACAGAAGGTATTAAGTTAAGACAAAGCAAGGGATTAGTAAGAGGGCAAAATAAATTGCGACTGATATTCACGACCAAACCAAGTATTTCTTCGCCAATCCTAAAATCACCTTTGTATTTCTCCAGGACACTCCGTATCACTACGAAGATCCACAGTTTATTGGATACTCCATCGTATGGTTATATACGAACTCGAAAGGAACTTGTTCCAGTTCGGGGATGGATTCTGGTTCAGGAGAAATAGGAATAAGATTTATTCAGGTGTCTTTTATCCTCACCTCCTCTCGCATTGCGAGTGTTCCTAGGATTAGGACAGTACACCCAGTATGCTTATTGGATAGTCTTCTTCCAAACCATTGGCTGGTGCCGAACGGTAAGGATGGAAGAAAACCATTAGGCCTAAAGGGGTGTGCAGAAGGTAATGACTAAAGACATATGAAGGGATTTGGAGAGGTGGCAAAGAATTATACGGTTACAGTCGTGAATCTGGAAGAGGCATTACTAGGAATACCGGGATACCCCATCGAAACATTTCAATGTTTCAGTCTCACGGTGTACTGTTAAAAGAAAACTGATTTCCCGACTAGATACTTACTCCAGGGTATCTATTTACCAGGTATGACTCTCACATCTGTATGGTTTTACAGATGATGAGTGGGAGTAAGTTATTGGGAATTAGGTGATCATCCTCATTATATCGGGATTCGTTGTAATCGGTGATATTTGAGGAAGTCACCTGGGTTGTTTGCCGGACGGCAAATATTTGGTTTTGAATATCCGCTGTTATGCACCAATTTCAAATTGATATATCTGTACGTCTATTTTCATAGAGTGAGATATACCTTTTTGAAATTATGTCTGTGACATTTACCTATATCAGTGGATGGTTAGGTAAGGAGCATTAAACATCGGTGTAATTATTCTTAAACATAAGTACAGTTTTCAACCTACGACACACAGTGAATGAGTTATCAGACTCAAGGGACTTATACAGAGTATTGTATGTTGTCCAGGGTCCATCAGGACAGAGGGGTTGGTCCTCGTACTATATTCGGTTTACTTATGACTTCTCTAGTTTTTAGACAAGTGTTTCGTGGAAACACAGGGTCCGAATTTTGAGAAGTTATAGGTATTTGAATAGAGTAGAGAACCAGGTATAGCAAGTATCGGGATTCTTCAAAGTGATTGAAGATGTAGATACTTGTGTATGGTATTCAGTTGATAGTAATGATAAAGAGAACATGTTTCTCTTTCAGGTTACTCATAATTGGAAGCATTCCTAAGTTGAGTAACACTAATAGACCTCCTTCCATTTAGTAAACATGCACTGGAGACAGTTGCATGATTTGGATCTGGTTCAATTAAATCAGTGCCTCTGTTTCTATATTGGATATAGTACAGTTCATATCTTAACGGTGTTAAGGTACGGGGAGTTGTCCGGCTTATGATTAAAACCAGACACTGGACAACTCAAGGCACGTTTCTGTAATGGCTGTTTGTGGGTTGACCCAGGCTATGAAGAGGGTTGACTTTCTACCATCTGGATGAACAATAGCAATATTGTTCTAGACTCGCCACAGTTTTATTAAAAATGGATTTTTTCAGAAAACATTAGTGGGAGTATGGTAGAACTGAGAGTGATTCCAGAACCACAAACGATTACTGAAGATTTCATAGGAATCTAAAGATTCAATCTGGATTGACATTCCATTGGCCACTCCGCAGATAAGGTGGGTAACTTCAGGCACCCGAGAGGTACTACGGTAGCCTCAAGGACGGTGACAGGGAAGTTCTTGTTTACCCAGGTTTGCATTGCTGTTGTTCCAGGCTGTGAGACCCGGCAGGAGGATGAGTATAGCGTCGTTCTAAACTTGTTTTAGAAGTGTACGTCTATATGACTCTGCCAGAGGGTTGTCGTAGTCAGTGGGAGCAGCGGAAGCATTGGTGGACAGGTAGCTTATGTCTATTTATAGACTAAAGCAGATGTAGCGGAGATAGATCATCTATTTCTGACGTGACAGTCATGGGTTTGACTTCATCAGAATAGGGGATGGATCTGTTGAGAAGGTAGTAGGGTGTGATATCCTGGTATTTGGATGACATACACAGAGTAGGAAAAGAAACTCCTATACTACGATCGGTTACACTTTGGTCGTCACACAGTGGCTTCTCCACATGGGACTTGGACATTATATCAGACATACTGGTTACTAGATCTATGGTTTTAGATCTAGATATGGGTAGTCTCCCAATCTGGGTACTTAGACAGCATTCTAAGGGTATTTAGAATGGACGACTCCATGCACGGTAGTGTTCATGCAAAAGATGGAGTCACCCTCTCCAAAGGTGTCTTACAGACTAAAGAGGAGAGGGACGTGCATGATTGGCAGATCACTTGCTTAGGCAATTGAGTCAATCATGACATGTCTAGTACCACACCAGATGTTGTTCTTGCACTAGATGCAACAAGTTGACATTGATCCAATCCAGGAGAAACAGTCGGAAGCAGTTATAGAACATAAATGGATATTCTAGGGATATGATAACGACAGCCTCATTCGGGAGACAGTTATCATTCCAGGCTTCCAAGGTGACCTGGATAACAAGGAGGTTGTCAGAGTTATAGTTTTTCCTTCTGACGAGGGGCAGTATTTTGGACAGGTGGTCCAAGGCAATACTGAGGGAGGCATGGCGCAGGATACTGATTAAGTTCAGTTGACGATACAGTCTAAGAAGTTTGGATTTGGAGTTCATTTATGAGCTAGGTCCCATCAGACATCCAGACACATTCTAAGACAGGTATTGCTCATTTCGGAAGATGGGTTTCTCCGCGAACTTGAGATATAGAGAGACATAGAAAGAAACATCAAGGCGGATCCACTCACTGAGGCTATTCCTCGAACGCAATAGTTTCGCAAACGAGCTTTGTGAGACTGACTAGTAGAGGTGTTGGGTGTTCGGTATCACACGGGCTGTGAGTATGCGACATCGCAATAATTAACCTTGAGTGCAAGTGGGAGATTATTGGAGATAGTGCCCTCAGAGTCAATTATTAGGTCACAGGTACGTGATTGCAATGATTGATAGAGGACCTATCCCGGTAGGACAGTCTTACTCGAGATGATAGTATGCTATCTGGTTTATCTTTATCATCGTGTACTGCTTTAGGTGACCTGACAAATCGCTATTACACGTTGATAGAGCCCCTAGGATTCTTGCTTGACCACTAGCGGTATGAGGGCGATCATATAAGTGGGAGCTGGGGGTCTATAAGCATATCCTTAAATGGTCCCTAGTCGTGTGAGTTTCGAGACAGGGCATCGATACTCCAGAGTAGACTAGTGTGTACATTCGAGACCCCGACGAGGGGCGGTGGCCGGTCTCACAAGCCACTGGTGTCAGTTCGTTCACCTAAGATGTATACAGGTGCTCATTGGGTTATGAGTACACCGGACAGGACTCGCCGGGAACATGCTAGTTGGTCATATACCAGACGTCAGATGGCAGTTCCCTGGTGACATGTGTACAGGTTAGTTCATCGACCTGGGGATCGTCATTTGTCTTGTGTGAGTTCCCACTGTACTTTGATTACTACCCTACCACGGCTCAAAGGAGTCGTGCAAACAGGTTTTAGTTGGGTACAGTCCCGAGCCACATGGAGGCAGTGAGCGCATCTTCAGGGGTTCGTCTCTCCCGGTATTGGGGGTGAGGTCGCGCTGTGTCTAGGAGAGCCATTACACGAAGACCTTGGCCAAGGCAGGAGATTTACTGGTAGGTATTCCAGTAGTATCTCAGGGTGTTCTGGGCTACACTCCGACACGACTTGTACCGCTTTTGGGGGTCTGACTTTTACCAACCCCCTAGGCCCGCCATGCGATACTCATAGACGAACGGACCGGACTGTACGGATATTGTCACTGACAGGCTCTGTAGGGTTGTCAGGCTGAGTTCGCTCACAGACGCCCCTTTTAGTCAATACCTGGTAGCCCGTTACGTATTGGCTTATACCTCTGACGTGCTAGTGGTTAAATCCACAACCAAGGTGTTGACGAGTCTTTAGAGTCCCCCACATTCAGTTACTCAGCTTTCGGGCGAAAAGTTGTAGAGGCCGTATGGAGATATGGCAAGGTCTGATAAGATACGTGCGGTATTGCACGGATCGGGATCGGACAGTTTGTACTATAGGCCGTATGGATATATGGCAAGGTTCGATCAGATACGTGCGGTATTGCACAGATCAGGATCGAACGGACATTACTAGCCGGCTTTGGTATAAGCCGGATTCTAGTATAGTACAGTGTAGATTTTGTCTCATTGCATTTGTATTTCGGTCGGAATACAAATGCGGGTGTGTATGCACAGTATCGGGGTTTCCTGTAATTTATTACGGGACCAGTTTTATGGAGTTGCCAGTTTGCTTTCCGTTTCGGCCACTTTCCTTTGTATCGTTCATTGGCCGAAGTTTGGTGGAGGAGGACTTATTTGCATTGTTGCAAATAGGCATTTGTGGAGGGGGTCTTTTGCATATTGCCATGTCATGATCACTTGACTTTTTGACTTCATCATGGTTGCTCCATACCTTGACCTTTTGACTTGACTTCTTGTCATGATGGCATGACTTTTGTGGACATGATTGTTGATGATGAGAGATGGTTGTTAGTTGAGTGTTGGTTTTGCTTTGTTATCATTGGTTCATATGATAACCATTCCACTCTCTCTCTTTTGTAAAGATGAGTATGGCTCCCATTTTTTGACTCTCTCATTTTTTTTCTCATTCTCTCCACTCTCTCATTTTTCTTACATCCATGGCCGGCCATATGGGAGGGGGGCTGCCCAATTTTTGGGGTGTGGGGTTTTGTTCATTTCATGTTCCCAAAATCCCCAAAGTTCCTCCACATTGTTCTTGTAGCATCCCTCCACCAAAATGGCATCTCCATAAACCCCAAATGAGACATAGTAATCCACACTACATTCTACAGCAAATCTTGGGCACGTCGACTAGCCAGCTTCGTGCCCGAGTTGCCTCGGCATTGAGGTGGGAGCCCGTAAAAGAAGTAGGCGATGTGGTGCACTTTCGGCGACGAGGTGGAGACAGGACACTCCGCAGGAGATCGGGACGACGACGAGAAGACCGGAGGACTTGATCAGTCGGTATATCTCTCTTCCCCATCTTGTAGTTAGCTAGGACTAGTTAATGGTTCGATCCGGGTATTAGTGCGCGGCGGTTTGCCAGTTCAAGAAAATTTAAAGTTTATCACCGCTTCCGCATTTGGCCGTCGGATTGACGGCCGGGACGCCGCCGTGCACTTAGACCAAAAGCAAAGCTGGACACATATATCGCTCATCAAGTCAAAACTCACTACGCCAGTGAAGCCTTAAATAGGCCAATCAAGACTGGTCGACCGTATCCGGCGTGCTACGATCAAATACAGTACCGGCCAGAATACATACTCCCGACTCCATATATACAAAGGAACCGGGAATCTTCACTAGCACATCGCGCGATTTAAATCCATGTGCGGTAACACTGGAGAGAATGATATACTTCTCTTTTGACAGTTCGTCAGCTGTCTGGTGTGCATTGCCTTCGAATGGTATGCGGAACTCCCGAATGACTCCGTGAATACCTTCGACAAGATGGATATGCTCTTCTGTCAGGGATTCGCTAATGGGAACGAACATACTACCGTGACGGCGCTGGTCAACGAAAGGGTTAGACCGATTGAGACTTGGGTTCAATATGTCACCCGATGGCGAAATCTCTGGTCAAATATAAGCAACGCATCGATAAAGTTGCAGCCATGGGAATGCTCATAGCCACCCTATAAGTCCATGTCACTCACCCAACGTGTTCGCGGGGAGGCAGATTATATAAAAAACAATTATCAAAGCTTCAAAACATGGACTTGAGCACACGGATCATGTCTAAACCATTACTAGCAAACAGTATGAGGTTTAACTACTCGGTCTCGAAGTTATACCTCATGTTACAAGTCCTTCGGGTCTTCATCGCTATCCTCCTCGTCATCGTAGGCTCCAAGGATCGTAACGGATCGCGGCTACCTCGACGGCCTCCTCGAGTCAAAGACGATCCACCCGAGAGTCTATAGTCTGAGCTCCTATCTCGAATCTGAGATAACTACGGGTTCTAGTTTGCTAAGCTAGAAGTCCTAGATGGTGTAGAGTATATAGATGGATTACAATGTCTCTCTAAACCCTAGGATTCTCAACACATGAGAGCTTTTAGGATTTGAGAAAGATGATGAAGACTTGAAGAGAGAGAAGGTGTTTTGTGATAATTATAATGAATTATTCTCATGATTGAATAATAATGAACCATACAAATATCTCTTGATAAATATCTAGAAATATCTTGCAAGCTTCATTTAATTCAAAGGGTGAATCACCTCATGACATGGTTCATTTAATGAAAACCTACACCTCATCTTCTCCACCTCATTTCCTTCTAGAAGCTTCCCGACAAATTACGAGACTGTCCCTACCATCCGTATTTACGAAAAACACGGATAAACTGAGACTAAATAAATCCATCAGTATAATACTAGAATCTGGCTTAAACCAAAGCCCACTAGTATTATCTGCCCTATCACAGTACATGCACAAGTGTATGTAAGTGATCGCGGCCATGCCGTAAAACCATACGGCCTCTACACCTTTTTCCCGATGCAAGGAAACTCTCTGTGTAGGACTCTAAAGACTCGACACTACGCTGGCAATGGGTTTAACCACAGGCCGCAAGCGGTACTAGCTGTACGTAACGGTCCCCAGGTATATGTCGATAAGAAGGACGATGAGGTAACTCACCCGATCTCCTACTAAGCCTGTATGTGACAATCTTCGTACAGTCTGGTCTGTTCGTCTAAGAGTATCGCATATCGGGCCTAGGGGGATGGTGAACGTCAGACCCCTAATAGCGGTATAAGTCGTGTCAGAGTGTAGCCCAGAACACCCTGAGAAACTAATGGAACACCTACCAGTAAATCTCACTTGCCGTAGCCACGGACCTTTGTGTAATGGCTCTCCAACACTGTGCGATATCATCCCCCAATACCAGGAGAGACGAATCCTATCTAAACGCTACTGCCTCCAAGTGCTTCGGGTCTGCACCTAACTCCTACATGTTTGCACGACTTCTTTGAGCCGTAGTAGGGTAGTGATCAAAGTACAGTAGGAACACACTCGAGGCGAAGTAGCAGTGTCAAGTCGACGGACTAAGCTGTACTCATGTCACCTGGGAACTGCTACCTGACGACAGGTATGATAACCATCCGCAGTTCCCAGCGAGTCCTGTCCAGTGTACCCGTAACCTAACGAGCACCTGTATACTACCTCCAGTATGACATACTAATGGCTGTGGGATAGACCATCTCCCAACCTGGGATTAGAAGCGTACACACCAGTCTACTCCGGAGTATCGATACCCCATCTCGATAATCCTACGATTAGACTACCCAGCCCTCACTAGTGTGACTGCCATCACAACACCGGTAATCAAGCAAAGATCCTAAGGGCTCTACTAATATGTTTAAGCGATATGCTAAAAGAAACATACGCACATATCTGAGTAGGAACAAACCAAGTAGCATACTACCATTTTTAGCAAAACTGTCAATACAACTGTGAATATCCCAAGCTTCCATTAGTAATATACAAGCCAGTATGATACAATAATGGCCTCTAGGGCATATACACTAACAATCTCCCACTTGCACTAGGGCCATGTACTGGCGTATCGCAGACCTATCATCTCGATTAGCCGCTCGAACTGTGTCTGAGGGATGGCCTTCGTGAGTGGATCAGCAGTGTTGTCCTCTGTATCTACTCTCCTCACCTCGATCTCCTGGCAATCTACGATCTCCCTGATCAGGTGATACCGCCTTAAGATATGTCTGGACTTCTGATGGGACCTGGGTTCCTTCTCTAAAAGCTATAGCGCCGTTGTTGTCGCAATACAGCGGTATTGGATCAACAATGGTAGGAACCACCTCAAGTTCAGTTAAGAATTTCTTCACCCGGACAGCTTCTTTTGCGGCATCGCAAGCAGCTATGTACTCTGCTTCCATCGTTGAGTCAGCAACGGTGTCCTGCTTGGAGCTCTTCCAACAGACCGCCCCTCCATTGAGGGTAAAGACATAACCTGACATGGACTTGGAGCCATCCTTGTCACTTTGGAAGCTGGAGTCAGTAAAAGCCTCGATCTGGAGGTCTTTTCCGCCATACACCAAGAACATCTTCTTAGTCCTTCTCAGGTACTTGAGAATGTTCTTTACAGTTATCCCGTACTTCTCCCCTAGGTTCGACTGATACCGTCTTACAACGCTTAATGCGTAGGCTACATCTGGTCCGGTACATAACATCGCATACATTACAGAGCTTACCGCTGACGCGTAGGGTATAGATGACATGCGAGCCCTTTCCAAATCGGTCTTTGGAGACATCTATTTGGAGAGGGTGATTCAGTGACAAGCCGGCAGATTACCGCGCTTAGAATCTTCCATACCGAATCTTTTCAGTAGGGTGTCTATGTACCTTGACTGTGAGAGTCTAACTATCCATTTAGATCTATCACGATAGATCTGGATCCCCGGAATATAGGAGGCATCACCCAGGTCCTTCATGGAGAACTTTTGTGACAAGAATCCTTTGACTGACTGTAACATAGGAATATTATTTCTTATTAAGAGAATGTCATCCACGTACAAGACGAGGAATACCACAATTCTCCCTACAATCTTACTGTAAATGTATTGTTCATCTGGATTTTTGACAAAGTTGAATTCTTTAACAGTGTCATCAAAACAGATGTTCCAACTCCGCGATGCCTGCTTTAGTCCATAAATGGACTTAAGCAACTTGCACACTTTACCGCTGCTCCCACTCTGAATGAAACCCTCTGGCTGATCCATATAGATGCACTCTTCCAAATTACCATTTAGAAAAGCCGTCTTTACGTCCATCTGCCAGATCTCATAATCGTGGAAGGCAGCAATGGCAAGAAGGATCCGAATGGATTTGAGCATAGCCACTGGAGAAAAGGTTTCGTCATAGTCCAAACCAGGTCTTTGACGAAAACCCTTTCCAACAAGTCTAGCCTTATAAGTTTCAACCTGTCCATCTACACCAATCTTCTTCCTGAAGATCCACTTGCATCCTATTGATTTTGTAGGGTTCCTAAGCATCACAGAAGAAACGAAAGCAGTAATATTTATATATCAGCATATATATATAGTATAAACATTCGTCTCAAGCAGTAATATGATCTCATCACAGAACATTGCAGCAGAAGAACATATATGAAATATTGGATATACTAGGACGTCCGTGTTTTCAATACGAGCCTGTATAAAACACGGATTCCACGGTCGCGACGAATAGCCAAACCCACATCCCAAGACCCCTACGAGAGCGGCAAGTAACACTGCCAATTCTAGGGTTAGGAGACCCGGTCTCGACTCCTCGAGATGGCCTCCCACTGGACCCTAGAACCCGGTTACTTGTGCTCCCCTCCTTGGGTCTACCTAATGCGGAAAAGTAAATAATATACACTGGTGACATCAACCGCAACCTGGAAGTGCCCCAAATAAAAGAATATTACATTACAAATGAATTTTACATGAATGAAAATAAAAAACCCTCATCTCACATAAAACCCCCGGCTATTCTGATCGCGACGATCCAATATAACATATCACAGCAACACATAATATCTCATATCATCAACGTAAGTAAATATGCGCATCCCAATTGTCGTTGACATATAGCAACGAAACCGGCGATATCACATATTACACTTACGGTCACAGAAAAGAAAGTGTAAAACTACAATATTTGGAATCCACAATCACTTTAGACATCGTAAATCCGAAATATCACATACTCCGCATTTCATGCCTAACTCTATGAATTCCACATATTGTATCACATTCCAGATAAATAGACAGTATTAAACTTTCCGAACAGATAATCAAACACCCAAAATTTCCCAAAGTGCTCAACTCTTGAGCGGAGTTCAAATAATCCCAGAATATGTCACAGTACCGGTGATCCAGCCGTAGAAGGGTCAAGCCAACGCCTCACATGTGGCACGCCGTACTGCCCCAAACCCGAAGGTTCAAAAGGCAGTTCAAGACGGTCACATAATCGAGTTAAGGTTTGTTGTCTTCTAGAGGGTCCACCGCTTAACTTGTACAATTTTCCGAAAGATTTAAACCCAGAAAAAATTCAACGCTTGAAAGTTTGCCGTACCGGGAAATAGTAAGTTAATGATATCCGTTCAAATAATTTAACAGTTTCTAAATATCCGGAAAGAAATACGAACTTAAAAATTCCGATCGAATCTACTATTACAAAATAAACCCCAGATTTAAACAATACTGGAATCACTGTTAAAAATATCCAGAAGCATCAACAAGCACCTACGGTCATTACCAGAAAAACCACGTGTCACAATCCTATCAATCCGCCGCGGAACCGCCGCGCAAGGCATGCTTGCGCCGCGGTTCCGCCGCCGTTTGATCGAATTGGGGGCTCGGGTTTTATGGTAATTCTTAGAATTCCCTGCTGATTTTTTTACATATTTTTAATTCAGAAAAATCCCAAAATTTAAAAAATTTCCAGAGAGGGGGCTTTTTCCGTCGTTTCGGGTTCGATCGGAGTTTTAACTTCGTAAACACATCGCCTAATGCTCTAGCTAGGCTCTGATACCACTGTAGGGTTCCTAGGCACTCTTGTGAAGGTTCAAAAGGCATCAAACATGCCCGGATAAAAATTTAGACGTGCCGAACAACCCAAAACCGGGATCTTTGCTAGATTATTAGGGTTTAACATGCAAGATGATAACTTTTATCTAAGTGTGAGGGATTACAACCTTTGTAGTACGCTCCTTCACTTCACAAGCTCCGAGTAGAAGTCCCTTTGCCGCGATCCACGATCTCCCGGACTCATGAGAGGCTCCACGACTCGAACGATCCATGCTAGCTCGAAGTATTCCAAATCTCCGATGATCTACGTCGAGGTTTCAAAGAACTCAAGCTATCTCACTCTTGAGAAGTGAACATACTAATCTCATGGGCTAGATGAGATGAGGATGAGAGTGTAGTATTTATGCTTTCTTTTTATATCATTTTCTCATATTTATTCATCACTTTAGGATTTTCAAGAGAGCTTATCAAGAAGGAAGAAGATGATAATGGAAAATATAATCCTAAGATTAAAACCTTTTGTGATGAATAGAAAGAACTATATGATTGATTTTCAAACCATGGTCAAGGATGATAGGATAAGAATGAGTAGAGAAACAACTAGGGTTAGGGTTTGGTTAGGTTAAAAGAATGTGTCATCCAAAAGATCTTTGCAATGACAAAAGAAAAATGCTTCTAGAAGGAACTTGAAGCATCTAACCCTAATCAAACCCTAACCTCAATTAATCATCCTTAAACATGTTTAACAATTAATCATATCATGTCACAATAATATATATCACATATATATTATATATTTGCAACAAAAGAAAATAATACAATTAACATATATCGCATATATATCAATGTATCATCCACTGAGAAAATGAAATAATAAAGAGAGCCAATATTAGATAATTTAATACAATATATCATATATATTATTATACATTAAATCATCGAATCAACACTTGAATCGATGATCCGGCTATATCGAATATTACCGACTAATATATCATGTACCGATTCATCGAATCAACACTTGATCCGATGACCCGGTTCATTTCTAAATATCGCGAGAATATAATACGGTATCCCATATCGCATTATTCTCGGTCCTGCACATATCACATATGTGCCTCTACTCCGTTTCGCCTGAGCCAAGAAACCTCTGTGTAGGACTCTAAAGAATCGTCAATACGCCGGTAGCAGGTGATGATCATATCAAACACCCACAAGCTGCAAGCGGTCAGCTAAACGTAACAGCCACCCAGGTATTGAGCGATCAGAAGATCAACAAGCTAGCCTGTGCGTTCTCCTGTGAATCCGATCAGTAACACTCCCGTACAGTCCGGTCTGTTCGTCTGATATGTCGCATATCAAGTCTAGGGGTGGTATACGTCAGACCCCAGTAACCGATAAGTCGTGTCGATGTATGGCTCATAACGGGTCGAGAAACTACTAGTAACACTTACCAGTAAATTTCTATATCAGCCCTGGCCAGGGACTTCCAGTTATAGCCAATCGAACACAGCACAACATCAACTCCCTATACCGGGAGAGACGAATCCCCTCCTATCGCTCATTGCCTCCATGTGATTCGGGACTGTACCCAAAAGCCACCGTTTTGCACGCCCTCTTGGACGTGGTAAGGTGGAAATCAAAGCACAGTGGGAATCACACAAGACTCCATGACGATCTCGGGTCTACAGACTACCCTGTACCTGTGTCACCGGAGAACTGCCATCTGACGTGTGGTATATCACCATCTGGGAGTTCTCGGTGAGTCCGTCCAGTGTACCCAGTCTCCACTGAGCACCCATACACCATCTCTGATGTCTAACACCGATGGATATGGGATCATCCATCGCCCATCATATGGGTCAAGATGCGTATACGCTAGTCTACTCTGGTGTATCGATGCCCTGTCTCGATATACCCTCGACTAGGAACAGTTATAGGATGTACTCATCGACTACCGTGGCCCCACTAGTATGATCTCATCATAGTCCCAGTAGTCGAGTACAGATCCTAAGGGCTTTATCAACATGTGAGAGTAAAACAGTAAACCAATACAAGTCAACATGTTAAGATAAAGTGAAACCAAATAGCATACTATCATGACGAGCAAGAAAGTCATCTCTATATATAACCAAGCATCCATTATAATATACATCATATGTACAACAATGGCCTCCAGGGCATATACATAACTAACAATCTCCCACTTGCACTAAGGCCAGCTGCTGTAGTATCGCATACCTAGCATCCCGAATAATCTCTCAAACTGTATCTGGGGAATAGCCTTCGTGAATGGATCCGCAGTGTTGTCCTTCGTATCTACTCTCCTGACCTCGATCTCCCGGCGATCAATTATCTCCCTGATCAGGTGATACCGCCTCAGAATATGTCTGGACTTCTGATGGGACCTGGGTTCCTTGGCTAAAGCCACAGCTCCATTGTTATCGCAATACAGAGGTATTGGATGTTCAATGGATGGAACCACACCAAGTTTACTAATGAACTTCTTGATCCAGACAGCCTCTTTGGCAGCATCGTTGGCAGCGATGTATTCAGCCTCCATCGTCGAGTCTGCAACGGTATCCTGTTTGGAACTCTTCCAACATACCGCCCCTCCATTGAGGGTAAAGAAAAATCCCGAGTGCGACTTAGAGTCGTCCTTATCACTTTGGAAGCTGGAATCGGTAAAGGACTCCACCTGGAGTTCTCCGTTACCATACACCAAGAACATCTCCTTAGTCCTTCGCAAGTACTTGAGAATGTTCTTCACAGCTGTCCAGTGACTCTCTCCAGGATCTGCTTGATACCGACTCACTACACTTAGTGAGTATGCTACATCGGGTCTGGTACACAGCATCGCATACATGATAGAGCCTACTGCCGAAGCATAGGGTATCCCTTGCATGCGAGCTCTCTCCAAATCAGTCTTGGGAGACATCTCTTTGGAGAGAGTGAGTCCAGAGATCGTGGGTTGGTTCCCATGCTTGGATTCTTCCATACTAAACCTCTTTAGTATGGTGTCAATGTACCTGGATTGGGACAATCCCAGTATCCGTTTAGATCTATCTCTATAGATCATGATTCCCAATATGCAGGAGGCATCACCTAGATCTTTCATTGAGAATCTCTATGATAAGAAGAGCTTGACTGATTGCAGTATAGGAATATCATTTACTATCAAGAGTATGTCATCCACATACAATACGAGGAAGACAACCTTACCCTCTGCTACCTTCTTATAGATACAAGGTTCATCTATATTTTTGATGAAGTCAAACTCTTTGACTACAACATCAAAACAGATGTTCCAACTCCGCGATGCTTGCTTTAACCCATAAATGGATTTAAGGAGCTTGCACACCTTTCCGCTGCTCCCACTATCTACGAAGCCCTCTGGCTGAGTCATGTACACGCACTCTTCTAAATCACCGTTTAGAAAGGCGGTCTTAACATCCATTTGCCAGATTTCATAGTCATGGTAGCAGCAATGGCAAGTAAGATCCGGATGGACTTAAGCATAGCCACTGGAGAAAAGGTTTCGTCATAATCCACACCTGGACGTTGACGAAAACCCTTTGCTACAAGTCTAGCTTTGAAAGTCTCAACTTTTCCATCTACACCAAATTTCTTTTTAAAAATCCACTTGCTCCCAATAGGTTTTACCCCTTCAGGAGCATTTTCTAAAATCCATACTTTATTGGTGTACATGGATTCCATCTCAGATCGCATTGCATCCAGCCATTTCACAGAGTCACCACTCGTGATGGCCTGCTCGAAGCTAGTCGGGTCATCATCATCTATGATGCAATCCTCGCTTCCACCATCAATGAGAAAACCGTAGTATCTCTCAGGTGGACGAGAAACCCTACTAGATCGGCGGAGAGGCTGGGGTTCGTCGGGTACTACTGAATCCTCTGGTTCAACCAAGTCTTCTGTTATAGTTTGTGTTGCTGGAACCTCTTCCAGTTCTACCTCAATGTTGCTATTCTGTTTCATAAGAAAACCTTTTTTTAAGAAAGTAGCATGTCGTGATACAAACACCTTTTGTTCCTCGGGGTGGTAGAAGATATACCCTTGTGAGTTTTTGGGATATCCTACAAACTTACATAAGACTGATCTTGCCTCGAGTTTGTCCGGATTTTGTCTTTTGACATAGTCCGGACAACCCCATATCTTAATATAATTAAGATGTGGTCTCTTCCCTTTCCATATCTCATATGGCGTGGTAGGCACAGATTTGGTAGGAACTCTATTCAATAGGTCTATGGCTGTCTCAAGCGCATACCCCCAGAAGGAAATAGGTAACTCAGCTGTACTCATCATGGAGCGCACCATATCTAATAGGGTGCGATTCCTCCGCTCAGATACACCGTTGTGCTGTGGTGTATAAGGAGGAGTAAGCTGAGAGAGAATCCCATTCTTTTTAGATAATCTAGGAACTCACCGCTTAAGTATTCACCTCCTCGATCAGATCGAAGAATCTTAATACTTTTGGCCGTTTGGTTCTCTACTTCGTGCTTATATTCTCTGAATTTCTCAAAAGCTTCAGACTTGTGTTTCATCAGAAACACATGTCCGTATCTAGAGAGATCGTCAGTGAATGTAATGAAGTAGGAAGAACCGTTCCTGGCATGCGTAGACATGGGACCACAAACATCACTATGTATCAGTCCTAAGAGTTCAGTAACTCTTTCTCCGTGTCCACTAAACGGAGCTTTGGTCATTTTTCCTTTGAGACATGAATGGCAAGTATCATAAGATGATAATTCGAACGGATTCAAATAACCATCTCTATGTAACTTAGCCAGTCGTGTCGCATTGATATGACCAAGTCTACAATGCCACAAGAAGGATTCGTTCATATCTGAACCTTTCCTCTTGTGTGTGTTTTGTATATTTAGAACTGTATTCTGATTTAGAATGAATATGCCATTATGTAACGAGCCTGATGCAATCAACTTTTGATCTAGGAATATGTTCATAACATTATCCTGTACTACAAAATTATATCCCTCTTTACTCAATAAAGAAACTGATATAATGTTGCACATCATGTTCGGTATATAATAGCACTCATTTAGAATCAGTGTATTACGACTTGGCAATACAAGGTGATATTCGCCAACTGCTTTGGCTACAATACTTGCACCGTTCCCTACTTGAACGGAATGATCACCTTTTCCCAGTTCTCTACCTTTACGTAGCCCATGTAACTGTTTACATATGTGGGATCCTGATCCGGTATCTAATACCCAGGACGTAGGGTGAACTGAGAAACAGTTCTCAATAACTAACACACCCGAAGAAGATGCATCAACATGCATGTTCTTTTGGGCGGTGTGAGAATCCAGATATTCTCCTGTTTCCTGTTCAGTCTTATAACTCTTATAAGAAAGAACGGGTCCAACGTTCCCTTGCTCAGTATAATAATCGGGTTCAGTCAATACATCAATATTATTATCTTGATTATGGCCTGACATGGTAGCTACCTGGAGAGAGAGAGAAGAAAACACTTTAGCGTATGCTCTTGCAAGATTAGATTGGTTATTATCTTATCTAATCAGGATATCTCCCACTGTTTTTATCAAATCTACCTTAAAACCCTAAAAGGTAAGATTAGCCGGGATTAATTACACCCTACAATTTCGTCAATCTTTCAGCCAGATCAGTGTCGGTACTTTGAGGGAGGTCCCTCGTGCTTTCGCACGGACCTAATTAAAGTAAACCTCGTTTTACCAGAGGCGTAACCCCGTTAACACTTTTCTAGACACCTACTTGATCGGCTAATTGTCCTGTGTAAAACTCTCCCAGGAGTAACTCTTACTCGCAGTGGGTATCAGGATCCAACTATCTCATAGGAGGTATGCAATCTTATTGCAAATTTCAACACTTGAAATTCCCGATAAAACTTTTACCCCTAGCGTGCTATGACCTTGACGCATGCCAAACAACCCATAGTCCGCTGGTCAAGTTCAACCCGTACATTTCGTGATTGAATTAAACCCACCCGTACGACCCTTGACGCATGCCAAACAACGCCGTACGAATACCCTAATCCAATCGCATCTCATGCTGCAGATAAGTAATAATCAGCTACCGTACGCTACGCCTTGACGCATGCCAAACTACCGTAGCACGAATACTAAATATTACTTATCTGAAATGACGGAGGGCTACGCAGGTTTTTCAGAAAACCCTGAGCGTAATGAACTTGATATCGTCGTAGAATCATGTAGTTTTTGAAAAGGAGTGTTTTTGAGGCTTTTCTTAGTTTCGCTAAAGGTGTCACTCCCGGTGAAGGGATCGTCGGCCCTTTCCTCATCGAATAAGGTGCAGGATATATCATATATACCGCTGTGCAAAGCAAAACACTAAAAGCAATCAAAAGACAAACCGAGTTTTGTAGCATCTGCCAGTTTTGCTAAAGGAGTCACTCCCGGTGAAGGGATATCGGTCCTTTCCTCATCGAATAAGGTGCAGGACATATCATATATGTCACTGTGCAAAGCAAAACTGTAGCTACCCTTTTTATAAAGTTTTTGATTCTACAACATCTTTAGGTTTCTTTTCTTTTATTAATCTTATTAATAAAAATCCCATCAGCTTATGCTTCCTAAGCATCACAGAAGAAACGAAAGCAGTAATATTTATATATCAGCATATATATATAGTATAAGCATTCGTCTCAAGCAGTAATATGATCTCATCACAGAACATTGCAGCAGAAGAACATATATGAAATATTGGATATACTAGGACGTCCGTGTTTTCAATACGAGCCTGTATAAAACACGGATTCCACGGTCGCGACGAATAGCCAAACCCACATCCCAAGACCCCTACAAGAGCGGCAAGTAACACTGCCAATTCTAGGGTTAGGAGACCCGGTCTCGACTCCTCGAGATGGCCTCCCACTGGACCCTAGAACCCGGTTACTTGAGCTCCCCTCCTTGGGTCTACCTAATGCGGAAAAGTAAATAATATACACTGGTGACATCAACCGCAACCTGGAAGTGCCCCAAATAAAAGAATATTACATTACAAATGAATTTTACATGAATGAAAATAAAAAAACCCTCATCTCACATAAAACCCCCGGCTATTCTGATCGCGACGATCCAATATAACATATCACAGCAACACATAATATCTCATATCATCAACGTAAGTAAATATGCGCATCCCAATTGTCGTTGACATATAGCAACGAAACCGGCGATATCACATATTACACTTACGGTCACAGAAAAGAAAGTGTAAAACTACAATATTTGGAATCCACAATCACTTTAGACATCGTAAATCCGAAATATCACATACTCCGCATTTCATGCCTAACTCTATGAATTCCACATATTGTATCACATTCCAGATAAATAGACAGTATTAAACTTTCCGAACATATAATCAAACACCCAAAATTTCCCAAAGTGCTCAACTCTTGAGTGGAGTTCAAATAATCCCAGAATATGTCACAGTACCGGTGATCCAGCCGTAGAAGGGTCAAGCCAACGCCTCACATGTGGCACGCCGTACTGGCCCAAACCCGAAGGTTCAAAAGGCAGTTCAAGACGGTCATATAATCGAGTTAAGGTTTGTTGTCTTCTAGAGGGTCCACCACTTAACTTGTACAATTTTCCGAAAGATTTAAACCCAGAAAAAATTCAACGCTTGAAAGTTTGCCGTACCGGGAAATAGTAAGTTAATGATATCCGTTCAAATAATTTAACAGTTTCTAAATATCCGGAAAGAAATACGAACTTAAAAATTCCGATCGAATCTACTATTACAAAATAAACCCCAGATTTAAACAATACTGGAATCACTGTTAAAAATATCCAGAAGCCTCAACAAGCACCTACGGTCATTACCAGAAAAACCACGTGTCACAATCCTATCAATCCGCCGCGGAACCGCCGCGCAAGGCATGCTTGCGCCGCGGTTCCGCCGCCGTTTGATCGAATTGGGGGCTCGGGTTTTATGGTAATTCTTAGAATTCCCTGCTGATTTTTTTACATATTTTTAATTCAGAAAAATCCCAAAATTTAAAAAATTTCCAGAGAGGGGGCTTTTTCCGTCGTTTCGGGTTCGATCGGAGTTTTAACTTCGTAAACACATCGCCTAATGCTCTAGCTAGGCTCTGATACCACAGTAGGGTTCCTAGGCACTCTTGTGAAGGTTCAAAAGGCATCAAACATGCCCGGATAAAAATTTAGACGTGCCGAACAACCCAAAGCCGGGATCTTTGCTAGATTATTAGGGTTTAACATGCAAGATGATAACTTTTATCTAAGTGTGAGGGATTACAACCTTTGTAGTCCGCTCCTTCACTTCACAAGCTTCGAGTAGAAGTCCCTTTGCCGCGATCCACGATCTCCCGGACTCATGAGAGGCTCCACGACTCGAACGATCCATGCTAGCTCGAAGTATTCCAAATCTCCGATGATCTACGTCGAGGTTTCAAAGAACTCAAGCTATCTCACTCTTGAGAAGTGAACATACTAATCTCATGGGCTAGATGAGATGAGGATGAGAGAGTAGTATTTATGCTTTCTTTTTATATCATTTTCTCATATTTATTCATCACTTTAGGATTTTCAAGAGAGCTTATCAAGAAGGAAGAAGATGATAATGGAAAATATAATCCTAAGATTAAAACCTTTTGTGATGAATAGAAAGAACTATATGATTGATTTTCAAACCATGGTCAAGGATGATAGGATAAGAATGAGTAGAGAAACAACTAGGGTTAGGGTTTGGTTAGGTTAAAAGAATGTGTCATCCAAAAGATCTTTGCAATGACAAAAGAAAAATGCTTCTAGAAGGAACTTGAAGCATCTAACCCTAATCAAACCCTAACCTCAATTAATCATCCTTAAACATGTTTAACAATTAATCATATCATGTCACAATAATATATATCACATATATATTATATATTTGCAACAAAAGAAAATAATACAATTAACATATATCGCATATATATCAATGTATCATCCACTGAGAAAATGAAATAATAAAGAGAGCCAATATTAGATAATGTAATACAATATATCATATATATTATTATACATTAAATCATCGAATCAACACTTGAATCGATGATCCGGCTATATCGAATATTACCGACTAATATATCATGTACCGATTCATCGAATCAACACTTGATCCGATGACCCGGTTCATTTCTAAATATCGCGAGAATATAATACGGTATCCCATATCGCATTATTCTCGGTCCTGCACATATCACATATGTGCCTCTACTCCGTTTCTCCTGAGCCAAGAAACCTCTGTGTAGGACTCTAAAGAATCGTCAATACGCCGGTAGCAGGTGATGATCATATCAAACACCCACAAGCTGCAACCGGTTAGCTAAACGTAACAGCCACCCAGGTATTGAGCGATCAGAAGATAAACAAGCTAGCCTGTGCGTTCTCCTGTGAATCCGATCAGTAACACTCCCGTACAGTCCGGTCTGTTCGTCTGATATGTCGCATATCAAGTCTAGGGGTGGTATACGTCAGACCCCAGTAACCGATAAGTCGTGTCGATGTATGGTTCATAACGGGTCGAGAAACTACTAGTAACACTTACCAGTAAATCTCTATATCAGCCCTTGCCAGGGACTTCCAGTTATAGCCAATCGAACACAGCACAACATCAACTCCCTATACCGGGAGAGACGAATCCCCTCCTATCGCTCATTGCCTCCATGTGATTCGGGACTGTACCCAAAAGCCACCGTTTTGCACGCCCTCTTGGACGTGGTAAGGTGGAAATCAAAGCACAGTGGGAATCACACAAGACTCCATGACGATCTCGGGTCTACAGACTACCCTGTACCTGTGTCACCGGAGAACTGCCATCTGACGTGTGGTATATCACCATCTGGGAGTTCTCGGCGAGTCCGTCCAGTGTACCCAGTCTCCACTGAGCACCCGTACACCATCTCTGATGTCTAACACCGATAGATATGGGATCATCCATCGCCCATCATATGGGTCAAGATGCGTATACGCTAGTCTACTCTGGTGTATCGATGCCCTGTCTCGATATACCCTCGACTAGGAACAGTTATAGGATGTACTCATCGACTACCGTGGCCCCACTAGTATGATCTCATCATAGTCCCAGTAGTCGAGTACAGATCCTAAGGGCTTTATCAACATGTGAGAGTAAAACTGTAAACCAATACAAGTCAACATGTTAAGATAAAGTGAAACCAAATAGCATACTATCATGACGAGCAAGAAAGTCATCTCTATATATAACCAAGCATCCATTATAATATACATCATATGTACAACAATGGCCTCTAGGGCATATACATAACTAACAGGTTTTACCCCTTCTGGAGCAATGTCCAAAGTGCATACTTTGTTGGTGTACATGGACTCCGTTTCGGTCCGCATTGCATCCAGCCATGTTACCGAGTCGCCGATCTGAATAGCTTACTGGAAGCTAGTAGGGTCATCATTATCAATGATGCAATCCTCTCGATCCTCGTCTATGAGAAAACCGTAGTATCTCTCGGGCGGATGAGACTGCCTACTATTTCTGCGGATTGGCACTGGGATGTCCCTTTCTTCTGAAACTTCTGGTTCTACCAAGCTTTCAGTAATGGCTTGTGGTTCTGAAATTTCTTCCAGTTCTATTGCGCTCCCACTCTTCTGATTTTCTAAAAATTCAGCTTCCAAGAAGTGAGCATGACGAGAAACAAATACCTTTTTCTCCTCTGCGTAATAGAAAAAATACCCCTTGGAGTTCTTTGGGTATCCCACGAACTTACATTGTACTGAGCGTGCCTCGAGCTTGTCCGCATGCTGCTTTTTTACAAAAGCTGGACACCCCCATGTCTTAAGGTACTTAAGACAAGGTTTCTTCCCACTCCACATTTGATATGGTGTGGTAGGCACAGTCTTGGTAGGAACCTGGTTCAAAAGATATGCAGCTGATTCTAGCGCATAACCCCAGAAGGATCTTGGTAACTCAGCCTTACTCATCATGGAATGAACCATATCCAATAGGGTTCGATTCCGCCTTTCCGATACACCATTGTGTTGTGGCGTGTATGGAGGAGTAAGCTGAGAGAGAATTCCATTATCTTTTAGGTAACCCAGGAACTCGGCACATAAGTATTCACCACCTCGATCAGATCTTAGTGTCTTGATACTTTTGCCTGTTTGTTTTCCCACTTCATTCTTGTATTCTCAGAATTTCTCAAAAGCCTCAGATTTGTGCTTCATCAAGAAGACATGTCCATACCTAGAGAAATCATCCGTAAAAGTAATGAAATAGGAATAACCACTTCGCGCATGTGTAGACATTGGATCGCATACATCGCTGTGTATGAGTCCTAAGAGTTCGCTCGCTCTTACTCCGTGTCCAGTGAACGGAGTCTTTGTCATCTTTCCCATGAGACAAGATTGACAAGTGGCATAAGACTGATATTCGAATGGATTCAAATATCCTTTTCTATGTAACTTCGTCAACCGTGTTTCATTGATGTGACCCAGTATACAACACCATAAGAAATCTTGATTTATTTCTGGAGACTTTCTTTTAAGTGTGTTCTGGACACTGAAAAACTGAGCTTGATTCAATACGTATACACCGTCCACTAATGTACCGGACCTAATCAGAACTTGATTTAGGTGGATGTGCACGACATCGCTTACAAATGTAAAATCATATCCCTCTTTTAAAAGCAGGGACACTGATATGATATTACAAGCCAAACTAGGTACATACAAAAAGTTACGAAGAATCAATTTCTGCCCACTTGTCAGTCTTAGATGATATTCCCTCAAGGATTCAGCATCCACGCTCATTTCGTTCGCTACTATGAGAGACATATCACCTACCCTGATAACTCTACGGTTTCTCAAAGCCTGTAACGAATTACAGATATGAGATCCTGATCCGGTATCTAGTACCCAGGAAGAAGAGTTAATTGACATACAGTTTTCAATCACAAACGCACCCGAAGTCGAAGCCACAACATGCTTCGGATCCTGGATTCTGGCTTTCCAAGCCTTGCAATCTCTCTGCCAATGCCCTTTCCTGTAACAACAGGAACAACCCTCCTTCTCTACTGCTAATGTAACATTTCAAAATAATAAAATATTAATTTTGGGAATTTTTATAATTTAATATTATTTTATTGATTATTTTAATATTAAATGTATAATTAAATACCGATAAATGAGAAAAATTTTGGAAAAATTATGGAAAATTCTAAAATAGGGTATTTTATGGAATTATGACATTTTTAAGTTTTTATGATTAATTATATGCTAATTTAGTGCTAATCGCGATTAAAAATCGCTAATCGGGTTTTTAGCAATTTTGTGTAAAACATACACATATCTTTTTCCTACACTTGTGTTACATTTTCTTACCATGGCTATTACTTTGGGTTTACTATTTGAATGAGAAGGTATTGGAAAAGGAAAGAAAAGAAAAGGTAAAAGGATATTATATTGAGGTATGAGAGGGAAAGAGTGGGTGAGGGTCAACTTAGGTTTTAAGCCATTTCCCTTCACCATTTCTCTCATTTCTCTTCTCTCTCCCCCTTAGTGCTGCTGCTGCTACTGCCCCCATTCTCCCCTCCACAAATCCCCTCACTTCATCTCAAAAATCAACTCAAAACCTCACCCCCCCCCTTTCACAAAAAGTGTGCACAAGCTCACAAGCATTAGATTGGACCAAGAAAGTTGGTGTTTTAGTGTTGTGGGAAGATTCTTGAGTCTCTATTGAGGTAATTCCTTCAAAAATATTGTAGTATTTCAAGTGATTTAGCCTCTTTTAAAGTTTAGTGTCGTTTTGTCGAGGTTTTATACACTTTGGAAAACCCTAGAGAGGGTTAGGGTAAAGTTGAGATGTTTCTTTGCAATTGGACCCTAATGGTGACCTTAGACCCTATTTTGACTAAGACCCTGGCCTAGCACAACCTGAAACCCAAAAATACGGATTTATAGAACTTTTCATGTCGGTTTGTGAGGAATTGGAGCGTGCAGGTGAATATGGAGTGATCCGGGGTCATTACGGGGAAAGTAAACAATACTAGGGGCTTAGATAGACCACCAGGAGACCACCCTATTCAGACGAGAGCCCAAATCCCTTGTAGGGCCGGCCAGGCCGGTTTTTAGGGGTATGTGGCCGGCCCCCCTGTAAAGTTAGGTGCCCAAATGGCTTCGGTAGGTCATATTTACCCTGTACATCACCCCAGAGTTGTTTAATTGCCTTGTTTTGACCTGAACAGAAATCAGGGACCACTTTTCTGGGTTGCTGCCATGTTTTTCATGATGTTTATAGATTTAAGTTTTGGTATTTGGTGATTCGTTTCTGTCGGGTGGCGTTTGAACGTCAACGGCAAAGGGTTATTGGTCGTTTTTGGACGCGAGGTTATAGGTTTTTACCTATGAGCGTAGCGTGCACCGTCTTGGTTTCCGACACGGTTTTCATGTGTTTTAGCGTGTGATGTCCTTGTAGGTACCCCACGTGGCGTCGAGGCAGTGGAGATGCAAATGGCGTTATCGACACCGACACGCAGGATACAGGTAAGTAGATTTATATCTACGGGGAGAAGTCGGGTGGATGGCGTATAGCACCCCCGCAGTTCGTGGTGATGTATACGAATACGTATACACACATATATTGATTGTATGTTGTTGAGATTATTGATGATAAAGATGGATATTTGGTATTTTGGATTGGTTTAGTGTAGTTGCGAAACCCTGGAGTAGTGGTCGCACTCACACATACACACACACCCATACTTGCATACATTCTTCTTTCATATGTGCGTACATGGGATTATATATTGATGTGTATATTTACACATGGATATGGGACTATGTGTTTATATACTGGATTTGAGGATAGTATTTGGGATTTGAGATGAGTCGATGAGATTGGGCTTGAGGCCAGGAGATCGGTGATGTGATTTGGTTCGTATTGAGATACGACACGATGTTTTAGCGGGTCTTTTGACGTAGTGATTCTTACACATGCATGCATACATAGATGGTATCAATATTGTACTAGACGTAGGACATTATTCCGGATCATGACATTTGATAAAGAGGATACCAGATAAATAGTATGATGAATGTGATATTGACCCGTACCCAGATTTGGGATGCCGTACGACGGATTTACGTACGAGCTATATTTTGATGATTGATCCGCACCCTTGACTTGGGATGTCTGATTATAGATATGATATCGGATATGATATTATTGAGGCGGGATCACCGACTAACATATATACAGGTATGTATATGTATCGACTCAGATGTTAGGCGGTTTCCTTACCTGTAGCTTAGCTTGTTAGTTCAGCCGGATAGTTTAGTGTAGTTGTTAGATTAGATTAGACTCCTACCTATTTCAAAACTAGCGGGTCGTGGGTATTTTAAAAGACAGGTTAAGGGATCTACGGATATTTCAAAAAAACGTATCCTTTCTTAAAAGCCACCGTAGCCCCTATTTTCAAAACCCCACGATTCGTGTTATTTCAAAAGGCACCATTTGTAGGACTTATATTAGATTAATGCAGATTAGTTATAGTTGCATCTAGTATTCAGCTCCCGCTCATTATTGTGGTTCGCTTCGCATCGCATGCTTATATTACGTTTCATACTCCATTATTGATGTTATGCCGTTAGGACACCAGCACCATTACCGATGATGCGTATGTACCACGTACACTTACTTGCCGGCTCACACACATCTTCATCGGTAATTGCCATGTCACGTACACCTTAGAAAATATTATTGCATCGACATAAGTTGTTAGATAATAATTTAGACATGATATTAGTGTACTTGCGTTATATGCTAGATTAGACATTGTAATTATTACTTGTTACATCATGCATGTTATTATTCATGGATTTTTATGCCTATATGCACTGTTTACATGCTATTAAGGATTGGATTCGGATTTCCATGAGATTTTCTGGATTTGGGGGAAAACCGCAAAACTTATATAAACTTCTTTTCTCTCTTTAAAATAAAAAGTGCGGTTTTCCCATGATGTATGAGTCGTCCACCAAGAGTTTGCTGATGGATTTGGAAACCCGATTCGAGGAGACGGATGAACCGTTTCGGGTACATGGTGGACCCGGTGCGGTACCCCGGGGCAAGATGAATGTGGTGATGACGTTGAGCCTGGCAGGGGAGCACTACCGACCGGTGATTTTACCCGACGCGTCGGATATCCGGAGGATACCGTCGTGGTCTTGAGATGGATGGTAGGGGCCGGTCTGGATTGACGGCACCCTACATATTGATTTTGAGATATTGAGGTACAGAGAGTGTGATACAGAGATATCGAGATATTTGGAAACTTGTTTTGTGTCGATGCTGGGCACTGTTTTATGCTGATTTCATTTATGGTACCTCACTTTAAAAATACAGAAATCTCACTGATTTATGATAGCAGTTTTCGTCAGTACATGCATTCTGTTCCGTGCATTCATACCTCATTCATATGATATATTGCTACCTGAGGCACTGACACATGCACATGAGATTACACTCGGGTTAGATATTTACCCTAGCCTTGTTATAGGCTGCATGTTATACATTTGAGGATTATATATTACGATCGTATGACCTAGGATTGCGTCATACATGCGATTTTTATTCGTAGATGTTTTTCTATTCACGAGTTGGCAACTCACCCCCGTTGTGCCCCAGTTTCTTGCAGGTTTTGCCGTACAGGTTTCATTACGGCTTTGCGGGCACAGTTTCGTTCGGGTGACTTTCTAGTAGGTGGGTTTTTGGTATCGTACCTATCATATTACCTTGTATATTATTATTCAGTTGTATCTAGAGGTTCCATCAACCAAACATGTATTATTTGAGATAGAGACCAGTGTTGTTTATTCTATCGACCTTAGAGTCGCGCTTTGTATTTATACGGATTTCATGCTGTTTTGAGTTTCCTTTTCTGTTGTGATCCTCGCCTTTCGGCGTTGTATATTATATTGCTTGCGTGGTTGTGACCATCGATTGACGAAGAGCTAGCTCCCGCTTGGGGATGCATTTTCATTGTATATGCTTTATCAGGTTTTGTACCCGATTGGGGTCAGTTTTACAAAGGAAACTCTGCCGAAATTTTTAGAAAGGACTTGTGATTTTAAAATGCACATTTCGGCGTGTATTGCAAACTGTTTGATTTAAAATTGGTTTTCCTACACTCTACTACTTTTCTTGGTTTGGATTTCTGGGTTTTCGGCTTACTTAGAATACGTACGCCTTGAGACGTTCGTAGTTTAAGTGCCGGTCATATTCCGTACTTTCGGGACGTGATAAAGTTGGTATCAGAGCGTTAGGTTTTACCTTCGGAGCGTAGGATGACCCTTGGTTGATGGAATAGGTGACTAAAGTAGAGTGACGTACCGTTGGTATGTTCCGCGGCATATTTACGACACGCCACTCCACTTAAGGAGCCTTAGGATGTACATTTCTTTGTTCAGTATCATATTCATTCCTGATCTAGCCTCATCAGTACCAGTAC
The DNA here is from genome assembly GCA_030015575.1 of Agapanthus africanus. Lineage (NCBI taxonomy): Eukaryota > Viridiplantae > Streptophyta > Magnoliopsida > Asparagales > Amaryllidaceae > Agapanthus > Agapanthus africanus. The sequence goes on from JASDDO010000016.1 coordinate 135,731,467, forward strand.
GGTTTTGCTGCCATGATTACGGGCAGGGAGAGCTACGGCTAGAGTTGCGGTCAGCATGAGCTCGTCACGAACGAGGACTGACCAGGGCGTGATTCCGGCGACACACGATTGCAGAGATGTGTCTTTTGGATTGTGTTTTTACGCCACGAGCGTTGGATGGATCGCTGTATGAGGTTACTCGGATGTGCTGATCGGCACCAGAGGATTGAGCCGCTGACAGAGGCCAGCCAGATTTTGATGACCGTTGGTGTATTGCTTGTTCATGATGATTGAGGCACGGTCCAACGTGCAGACGAGTGAGCCAGTTGTTGCTGCGAACGATGGAATATCGTCCCAGATGTTGGAACTAGTGCAGAATGAGTTGTACTAAGAGATGATAGAAGGTCCCTAGTCATCGAGGATGAATGACTAGGACATGTAGATCGTTCTCTATCCCAACGCGAGGTCATCAGATAGATTGATTCCAGCTGAGACGACTTCACGCAGAGACGTTGAGAGTCGACAGAGACGATCGAATGTCAGAAACCTATTATTCCAAGTTTAAAGTAGTCGGAAAGACATGCAGGCAATTCTATGGTCCCTCTAGAAGAATGAAACCCTAACTTGACTTAATGACCGTATGAAAGCCTTTGAACCTTAGGGTTTACGGCAGTTCTACGGCGCCATTAGTGAGGCTTGGGTTTACCCTTCTACGGCTGGACCACCGATGCTGTGGTATGTACTCGATACTATTAAACTGTGCCCAAGATGTTTAGATCTTGGGGGATTATGAGGTTTTGACGATTCGATTGGATGGCTCGACTTAATTCGGATGCTAGGTGGGGAGATGCAATTCTTGGGAGACTCCCGATACGAGGATAGCCGTTGGAGCTCAGTCCATGCAGCCACGACGAGACGAGTCCGAAGCGGTCGACCTTAGAGAAAAGTGGAGTAGGCAGTTCGTACGAGATCTTGATAAGATGACGTTCTACTCCGCCGACATCAGAGATGCGATACGCCTGCCGAGGCATTGTACTTGGATATACCTTCCAGAAGGAGTCGCGATGAGTATGCAGCCGTTCCGGAGCAAGAAACAGATATAGTAAAGGACGATGACTTCCGGACAGTTAGGCAGAGACGAGACTTGGAAGAGACCTTGAGCAGGATTCCTTTCAGGATACTACTGCAATGATATTTGCACCCAGGATTAGATGTGTCACGTGCATTCAGAGAGCCAGAGGCCGACGCCAGTGACATGCTGCTTTATGAGTGGTCGTGATGATTGACCGAGAGATGACCAGAGAAGTGCCAAAACGGAATCGTCCCCGATAGCACACCTGACAGGGCCGATGAGCTGATGGACCGAGAGATTGGTAATTCACAGAGAAGACTTGAACCCAGGAGCGGTCATGTTATGCACATCAGCAGGCCAGAGTTCAGGATCGTCGACGAGATATGCTATGAGTGACCACGACAGTTGGCCAGAGATTCTTGGAAGATGTGCTTGAGCGGATTTAATCCGCCATATTTGATTTCGGTATTTTGGGCGATCTATTCGCATGACTGATTTTGATGATTGAGTTTCATGATATTTGTTTTCATGCACCATGGTGGCACTTGCCGAGTATTTACGATTTTTGCACAGTTGTTGCACTTAATATCATTTTTGAACCTTTGTTTCCCATATTTATGATTTCATGGGTTTCATACAGTTGAGTTGATTTTGTGCATATGTACGCACACGATTTGGTTTTTGCACTCGGTATAGTTCACATATGCTTGCAGTGCAGTGATTCGCATTTTGTGCACTTAGTTGCACTGGACTTCGATTTCGATAGTGATGTTCAATATTTATTTTGTGCACCCTGTGCACCTGATTGGATTTTGCGCATGTTCGGCGCTTGATATTGGATTTCATGATTTCGTGCATAATGAATGCACCTGGTTTTGATTTTTGTGCATGTTGAGCGCATGTTTGAGAAGCGATTTCGGTGCACACGGATGCACTAAATCGAGATTTTTCGTGCATGTCAGATGCACCTGATTTTGCTGTCAGGCACCCACGTTGCCCATGACAGATGTTTCGTGCACACCCGATGCACTTAAATATTGTTTCTGTGCGCATGTATGGCACATATATGGATTTTGATTTCCGTGCGCACCAGACGCACGTCGTATTCATATGTATATTTTGGGACTAATTTCTGATGGAGGGGTACGTTTTTATGATGATTGCTATATGTTTTTATACTAAGCAGGACTAGTCAGAGGACAGTACCTGAGTATATTTTGCATGCATTGATAGTTATCGAAGGGATTTCCACAAGCGAGCTATAGTCTCAGTATTTACCTACGCGTCTGATAAGACACGAAACGTTTAAAACAAGGAAACCCTTCTAAATTGTTTTCAAAACGGCGGAACGTGCATATTAAACAAAAGGTATATACGTATATGGTTATTTTCTTATAAGAGACGTCCGCCACTGTGCAGTGTTATGCGCATTGCACAACGACTTAAAAGGATTTGGCATGCATTTCCTTTAGAAACTTACATGTATAGATTTGATATTTACATATATAGTTCTGATTTATATCATATTGGTTTACTTTGGATTTGGCATTCGTGTCTTTACCATGACTCCGATGATTGCAGGATGCTTGACGGAGTTTCGATTTTCAGTTGTCTACTCATTTTTCATGCGCATGCATTGCGTTATGATGCGTTTTATGTATTGCTGATTTTGGAGCCCCGACGACTTGGATATTCTATTGAAATGTTTTAGAAATTGGGGGTTTAAATTTAAATTCGGGGACCGAATTTCTTTAAGGGGGGAAGATTGTAACATTTCAAAATAATAAAATATTATTTTTGGGAATTTTTATAATTTAATATTATTTTATTGATTATTTTAATATTAAATGTATAATTAAATACCGATAAATGAGAAAAATTTTGGAAAAATTATGGAAAATTCTAAAATAGGGTATTTTATGGAATTATGACATTTTTAAGTTTTTATGATTAATTATATGCTAATTTAGTGCTAATCGCGATTAAAAATCGCTAATCGGGTTTTTAGCAATTTTGTGGAAAACATACACATATCTTTTTCCTACACTTGTGTTACATTTTCTTACCATGGCTATTACTTTGGGTTTACTATTTGAATGAGAAGGTATTGGAAAAGAAAAGAAAAGAAAAGGAAAAAGGATATTATATTGAGGTATGAGAGAGAAAGAGTGGGTGAGGGTCAACTTAGGTTTTAAGCCATTTCCCTTCATCATTTCTCTCATTTCTCTTCTCTCTCCCCCTTAGTGCTGCTGCTGCTACTGCCCCCATTCTCCCCTCCACAAATCCCCTCACTTCATCTCAAAAATCAACTCAAAACCTCACCCCCCCCCCTTTCACAAAAAGTGTGCACAAGCTCACAAGCTTTAGATTGGACCAAGAAAGTTGGTGTTTTGGTGCTGTGGGAAGATTCTTGAGTCTCTATTGAGGTAATTCCTTCAAAAATATTGTAGTATTTCAAGTGATTTAGCCTCTTTTAAAGTTTAGTGTCGTTTTGTCGAGGTTTTATACACTTTGGAAAACCCTAGAGAGGGTTAGGGTAAAGTTGAGATGTTTCTTTGCAATTGGACCCTAATGGTGACCTTAGACCCTATTTTGACTAAGACCCTGGCCTAGCACAACCTGAAACCCAAAAATACGGATTTATAGAACTTTTCATGTCGGTTTGTGAGGAATTGGAGCGTGCAGGTGAATCTGGAGTGATCCGGGGTCATTACGGGGAAAGTAAACAATACTAGGGGCTTAGATAGACCACCAGGAGACCACCCTATTCAGACGAGAGCCCAAATCCCTTGTAGGGCCGGCCAGGCCGGTTTTTAGGGGTATGTGGCCGGCCCCCCTGTAAAGTTAGGTGCCCAAATGGCTTCGGTAGGTCATATTTACCCTGTACATCACCCCAGAGTTGTTTAATTGCCTTGTTTTGACCTGAACAGAAATCTGGGACCACTTTTCTGGGTTGCTGCCATGTTTTTCATGATGTTTATAGATTTAAGTTTTGGTATTTGGTGATTCGTTTCTGTCGGGTGGCGTTTGAACGTCAACGGCAAAGGGTTATTGGTCGTTTTTGGACGCGAGGTTATAGGTTTTTACCTATGAGCGTAGCGTGCACCGTCTTGGTTTCCGACACGGTTTTCATGTGTTTTAGCGTGTGATGTCCTTGTAGGTACCCCACGTGGCGTCGAGGCAGTGGAGATGCAAATGGCGTTATCGACACCGACACACAGGATACAGGTAAGTAGATTTATATCTACGGGGAGAAGTCGGGTGGATGGCGTATAGCACCCCCGCAGTTCGTGGTGATGTATACGAATACGTATACACACATACCCATACTTGCATACATTCTTCTTTCATATGTGCGTACATGGGATTATATATTGATGTGTATATTTACACATGGATATGGGACTATGTGTTTATATACTGGATTTGAGGATAGTATTTGGGATTTGAGATGAGTCGATGAGATTGGGCTTGAGGCCAGGAGATCGGTGATGTGATTTGGTTCGTATTGAGATACGACACGATGTTTTAGCGTATCTTTTGACGTAGTGATTCTTACACATGCATGCATACATAGATGGTATCAATATTGTACTAGACGTAGGACATTATTCCGGATCATGACATTTGATAAAGAGGATACCAGATAAATAGTATGATGAATGTGATATTGACCCGTACCCAGATTTGGGATGCCGTACGACGGATTTACGTACGAGCTATATTTTGATGATTGATCCGCACCCTTGACTTGGGATGTCTGATTATAGATATGATATCGGATATGATATTATTGAGGCGGGATCACCGACTAACATATATACAGGTATGTATATGTATCGACTCAGATGTTAGGCGGTTTCCTTACCTGTAGCTTAGCTTGTTAGTTCAGCCGTATAGTTTAGTGTAGTTGTTAGATTAGATTAGACTCCTACCTATTTCAAAACTAGCGGGTCGTGGGTATTTTAAAAGACAGGTCAAGGGATCTACGGATATTTCAAAAAAACGTATCCTTTCTTAAAAACCACCGTAGCCCCTATTTTCAAAACCCCACGATTCGTGTTATTTCAAAAGGCACCATTTGTAGGACTTATATTAGATTAATGCAGATTAGTTATAGTTGCATCTAGTATTCAGCTCCCGCTCATTATTGTGGTTCGCTTCGCATCGCATGCTTATATTACGTTTCATACTCCATTATTGATGTTATGCCGTTAGGACACCAGCACCATTACCGATGATGCGTATGTACCGCGTACACTTACTTGCCGGCTCACACACATCTTAATCGGTAATTGCCATGTCACGTACACCTTAGAAAATATTATTGCATCGACATAGGTTGTTAGCTAATAATTTAGACATGATATTAGTGTACTTGCGTTATATGCTAGATTAGACATTGTAATTGTTACTTGTTACATCATGCATGTTATTATTCATGGATTTTTATGCCTATATGCACTGTTTACATGCTATTGAGGATTGGATTCGGATTTCCATGAGATTTTCTGGATTTGGGAGAAAACCGCAAAACTTATATAAACTTCTTTTCTCTCTTTAAAATAAAAAGTGCGGTTTTCCCATGATGTATGAGTCGTCCACCATGAGTTTGCTGATGGATTTGGAAACCCGATTCGAGGAGACGGATGAACCGTTTCGGGTACATGGTGGACCCGGTGCGGTACCCCAGGGCAAGATGAATGTGGTGATGACGTTGAGCCTGGCAGGGGAGCACTACCGACCGGTGATTTTACCCGACGCGTCGGATATCCGGAGGATACCGTCGTGGTCTTGAGATGGATGGTAGGGGCCGGTCTGGATTGACGGCACCCTACATATTGATTTTGAGATATTGAGGTACAGAGAGTGTGATACAGAGATATCGAGATATTTGGACACTTGTTTTGTGTCGATGCTGGGCACTGTTTTATGCTGATTTCATTTATGGTACCTCACTTTAAAAATACAGAAATCTCACTGATTTATGATAGCAGTTTTCGTCAGTACATGCATTCTGTTCCGTGCATTCATACCTCATTCATATGATATATTGCTACCTGAGGCACTGACACATGCACATGAGATTACACTCGGGTTAGATATTTACCCTAGCCTTGTTATAGGCTGCATGTTATACATTTGAGGATTATATATTACGATCGTATGACCTAGGATTGCGTCATACATGCGATTTTTATTCGTAGATGTTTTTCTATTCACGAGTTGGCAACTCACCCCCGTTGTGCCCCAGTTTCTTGCAGGTTTTGCCGTACAGGTTTCATTACGGCTTTGCGGGCACAGTTTCGTTCGGGTGACTTTCTAGTAGGTGGGTTTTTGGTATCGTACCCATCATATTACCTTGTATATTATTATTCAGTTGTATCTAGAGGTTCCATCAACCAAACATGTATTATTTGAGATAGAGACCAGTGTTGTTTATTCTATCGACCTTAGAGTCGCGCTTTGTATTTATACGGATTTCATGCTGTTTTGAGTTTCCTTTTCTGTTGTGATCCTCGCCTTTCGGCGTTGTATATTATATTGCTTGCGTGGTTGTGACCGTCGATTGACGAAGAGCTAGCTCCCGCTTGGGGATGCATTTTCATTGTATATGCTTTATCAGGTTTTGTACCCGATTGGGGTCAGTTTTACAAAGGAAACTCTGCCGAAATTTTTAGAAAGGACTTGTGATTTTAAAATGCACATTTCGGCGTGTATTGCAAACTGTTTGATTTAAAATTGGTTTTCCTACACTCTACTACTTTTCTTGGTTTGGATTTCTGGGTTTTCGGCTTACTTAGAATACGTACGCCTTGAGACGTTCATAGTTTAAGTGCCGGTCATATTCCGTACTTTCGGGACGTGACAGCTAACCCCGAAACTTTTTCCCTTCCCTGTCCTTCTACCTTACTGACACCGCATATCAGCTTTGTGGAGGTCTTCTTCTTCTCACCCTTGGCATCCGTCTTGGATCCAGAAGAGGATGATTCTCCAATAAGTAGAGCGGGTGTCACCCTGGTGTCCTTCAGGGTGCCCTCAACTGGAAGTATAACTTTTTTCTCCTGGGCGTAAGTAGGAGGTAGGGACTGTAGAATCAAGTCAGCATATGACCCGTTTCTCAACGTGGTCTCCAGATCCGTGAGCTCATCAATATAGCTAGTCATCGTAAGGACGTTGTCCCCTACAGATGACCCGACAGCCAACCCCGCTTGAAGCAATTCGTTCGAGGTCTTATATCTTGCGATATGAGATTGCTCTCCATATAAAACTTTGTTATGGAGGAAGATAGAAACTAAGTCCATCTTCTCGTGCTTCCTCTGGTTTATACTATCAACTGAGGCTATCATGAGGCACTTGGCATTCGCACATTCTTTTTCCCTTGTCTTACGGATATCCATATCTGCAACGGTGGAAATTGGACCTAGGACGGCGGGATTTTGAGTAGTAATGATGCGGTCCAACTTGTCATAGGCAATGGACATCTGGACAAACCTTTGCCAGCCATTATAGTCAGATTCAGTGATTTTATTATCTATGTGTAACCTAGTCATGGTCACAGGGTCGCTGCAATTTGAGAGAGAGAGAAGAAAACACTTTAGCATGATGCTCTTGCAAGTTTAGATTGGTTTTAATTTATCTAAACAGGATGGCTCCCACTGTTTCTCGAATCCTTCCTCAAACCATAAAAGAAAAACTAGTCAAGACTTATCTCATCGTACAATACTTGCTTAACCGTTCATCCAGGCTAGTGTTGGTACTTCGAGGGAAGTTTTACGACACTTTCGCGAAGTTCCTTAATTGAATAACCTCTTTTCCGTAGAGGCACCTACTTAGTTTATAGCATTGATCGTTAAGTGAAAAATCTCCCGATGAGTAGCATATACTCACAGTAGGATCGGGATACAAATATCATCGTGTGATAATACTGAACGAATCCTACCAACATTATCAAACTCCAAATGGTATGCAGCACTAGCAAGTTTCAGTTTCTTTGGAAACTCCCGATGTGGATTTTTGCCCCATGCTTTTATGATCTTGACGTTGGCCTAAATATCATATGTCACATGTCAAGTTCTACCCATCATTATCTAGGTTAATTTGAACCCACCCGTACATACCCTTGACGTTGGCCAAAATGGCAGTACGACTGTCCCAAACCAACGCATATATCTATGCAACAGATGAATATCCAGCAGCTACCAAACACTATGCCTTAGCGTAAGTCAAAATACATAGCTTGAATACTACTGAATATCCAACTGAAATGACGGAGTGCTATGAATGGTTTTGGCGAAACCATGAAAGTAGTGAACTTGATATGATCGAAAGAACCAGATAGCTCTTAAAAGGAGTGGTTTAAGCTCCGCAATTAAAAGTCTGCTGTTTTAAAATAACCGAGTGGTTTTTAAAATTTGTTCCAGCTATTCAGCTTTGGATTGTTTTCTTTGCATTAATATAATGTGTCCCATCATTAACCTATCATTGCAGAAAACAACGAAAATACAACGTCCGCTTATTCCATCCGCATTCGCCACTGGGTCCCGTCATTCACCCGTTAGGTTACTTAACTAACGACAGAGTAGGGGCTGGGCTAGCGCGAATGCAAAACATAAGCAACGCCTACTAGATATCATATATAGATATGTACATTCGTCTGATACAATAATAGGCATTCCAGATCACAGTAGAACACATTGGATATATTAGGAAGTCCGCATTTCGTTTGAGCCTGCAACAAAAGACAGTTTCCACGGTCGTGATGAATAGCCAAACCCCACCCTAGACCTCTACGGGTGCGGCAAACTACCCGCCAAGTACCCAAAGTGAAGCAGTCTCCCTCAACAATGTGAGTAGGCCACTTAGCACTTCCAAGTACCCGGTAGTTTGTGCACCCCATCTTGGGTCTATCGTAGGAGCATAAACAGTAAATGAAATAATACAACGGTGACTACAACCTCAACCCGGATGTGCCCCGCGAAATAATATTACAAAAAATTACAATTTACATCGAATAAAAGATAAAAACCCTCATCTCACATCCCCGGCTATTCATCCTCGACAATCCAATAAGTTCATATACACAATCTAATATCACAGAAATGTGCAACCCCCAACTAACCGACATATAGCAATTAGCGGAAGTTTACAAACACATTAAACAGAACTTGAAACATTAAACAACATTAAACTGCGACTTCGAAACACCCGGTATTTTCCACAGTAAAGAATTTACAGTAAAATCAAAATTGGCAAAAACAAACAACTCCTCAAGCCCTAGATTAAAGTCAAAAAGCCACACACCAAAAACGAAGCATTTCCTCCCTACTATGGCCGAGCTCGCCGGACATTTGGCCAATGTGGTCAGCCCTGTATTTGAGGAATTGTCCCATTTTTGTTCTGTGTTCTTTTTACAGTTTAAATAGCACTCTGTACTTGTTTCAATAATTTTCAGAGCCTCTTTTAAAAACGACAAAAACATGAATATTGGCTTCGATGTTTTCGGGTTGTTTTGGTTTCGTAGTTTAACTTGTTGTTTAAACTGCTAGCTATGGTTTAGTATGCTCTGATACTACTGTAAGTCCATGTCACGCACCCCACGTGTTCGCGGGGAGGCGGAATATATGAAAAACAATTATCAAAGCTTCGTAACACGGACTTGAGCACACGGATCGTGTCTAAACCATTACTAGAAAACAGTATAAGGTTTAACTACTCGGTCTCGAAGTTATACCTCATGTTACAAGTCCTTCGGGTCTTCATCGCTGTCCTCCTCGTCATCGTAGGCTCCAAGGATCGTAACGAATCGCGGCTACCTCTACGGCCTCCTCGAGTCAAATACGATCCACCCGAGAGTTTATAGTCCGAGCTCTTATCTCGAATCTGAGATAACTACGGCTTCTAGCTTACTAAGCTAGAAGTCCTAGATGGTGTAGAGTATATAGATGGATTACTTTGTCTCTCTAAACCTTAGAATTCTCAACCCATGAGAGATTTTAGGGTTTGAGGAAGAAGATGAAGACTTGAGGAGAGAGAAGGTGTTTTGTGATAATTATAATGAATTATTCTCATGCTTGAATAATAATGAAGTATACAAATATCTCTTAATAAATATCTATAAATATCTTGTAAGCTTCATTTAATTCAAAGGGTGAATCACTTCATGTGTCATAGTTCATTTAATGAAAACCTACACCTCATCTCCTCCACCTCATTTCCTTCTAGAAGCTTCCCGACAAATTACGAGACTGCCCCTACCATCCGTATTTACGAAAAACACGGATAAACTGAAACTAAATAAATCCATCAGTATAATACTAGAATCTGGCTTAAACCAAATCTCACTAGTATTATCTGCCCGATCACAGTACGTGCATAAATGTACGTAAGTGATCGTGGCCCTGCCGTAAAACCATACGGCCTCTACACCTTTTGCCAGGTGCAGGGAAACTCTCTGTGTGGGACTCTAAAGACTCGACACTACGCTGGCAATGGGTTTAACCATAGGCTGCAAGCGGTACTAGCTATACGTAACGGTCCCCAGGTAGATGTTGATAAGAAAGACGATGAGGTAACTCACCCGATCTCCTACTGAGCCTGTATGTGACAATCTCCGTACAGTCCGGTATGTTCGTCTAAGAGTATCGTATATCTGGCCTAGGGGATGGTGAACGTCAGACCCCTAATATTGGTATAAGTCGTGTCGGAGTGTAGCTCAGAACACCCTGAGAAACTACTGGAACACCTACATGTAAATCTCACATGCCGTGGCCACGGACCTTTGTGTAATGGCTCTCCAACACTGCGCGATATCAACCCCCAATACCAGGAGAGACGAATCCTATCTAACCGCCACTGCCTCCAAGTGCTTCGGGACTGCACCCAACTACTACCTGTTTGCACGACTCTTTTGAGTCGTGGTAGGGTATGTAAGTGCACGGCGGCGCCCCGGCCGTCAATCCGACGCCGGAATGCGGAAACGGTGATAAACTTTGATTTTTGCGGACTTTGCAAACCGGCACCACCGCGCACTAGACTCCGGATCGGGCCATTAAACTAGATCTAACTAACAACAAGACGGGTTAGAGATATACCGAGTGATCCGAGTCCTCCGGTCTTCTCGTCGTCGTCCCGATCTCTCGCGGAATGTCCGGTCTCCATCTCCTCGCCGGAAGGGCACCACGTCGCCTGCATCTTTTACGGGCTCCCGCCTCAATACCGAGGCAACTCGGGCGCGAAGTTGGCTGCCCGACGCGTCCAAGATTTGTTGTAGAATAGTGTAGCAAGCGGGTCTCTTTGGGGTTTATGAGGAGTTGCCATGATGGAGAAATTGAGCGTGCAAAGGAAATGAAAATGGAGCCTCCAAGGAAAAGAGCTCGGCCAGCACAATGGTGCTCACTGGAAAACTAAAATGAAAGCAGCCACTCAATTTTTTGCTCACTGGAAAAACCAAAATGAAAGCAGCCCTCATCTAAGTTCATATGTGTATCAATTAATCCCCAAGGAAAATTAAATTCCTTTCCAAAATCATTCCAGCACAAACATGTGGGGGGGGCCCACTAAAATGCATGAAATGAATTAATCCATTCAAAATAAAATCTCACTCCATGCCCAAAAAGTGGCCGGCCATTTCCAATCCATACCCAATCAAATCCCCATTAATGCAAGTGATGGAGGGAATCTAAAGAAGCCATCATAAAGAATATATTTGCAAGAAACCCCCTCCACAATTGTTATTTGCACAATTGCAAATAACCCCCTCCATCGGAAAAGTCCGGCCGGGAAAGAACAAAGGAAAACCGGCCGGAACGGAATGCAAACTGGCAACTCCAGAAAACTGGTCCCGTAATAAATTACAGGAAAACCTCGATACTGTGCATACACACCCGCATTTGTACTCCGTCCGGATACAAATGCAAAAAGACAAAACAACACTATTAAATACTAAGATCCGGCTTAAGCCAAAGCCGGCTAGTAAAAACCGTCCGATCACGATCCGTGCAATACCGCACGTATCTGATCGAACCCTGCCATATCTCCATACGGCCTCTATAGCGTTTCGCCCGAAAGCTTGAGTAACTGTAAGTGTGGTGGACTCTAAAGACTCGTCAATACTATGGCTGTGGATTCAACCACTAGCACGTCAGTGGTATAAACCAATACGTAACGGGCCACCAGCTATTGACTAAAAAAGGGACGTCGATGAGCGAACTCATCCTGACACCCTACTGAGCCTGTCAGTGACAATATCCATACAGTCCGGTCCGTTCTTCTATGAGCATCGCATGTCGGGCCTAGGGGATTGGTAAAAGTCAGACCCCCAAAAGTCGGACAAGTCGTGTCGGAGTGTAGCCCAGAACACCCTGAGATACTACTGGAATACCTACCAGTAAATCTCCTGCCTTGGCCAAGGACTTTGTGTAATGGCTCTCCTAGACACAGCGCGACCTCACCCCCAATACCGGGAGAGACGAACCCCTGAAGATCCGCTCACTGCCTCCATGTGGCTCGGGACTGTACCCAACTAAAACCTGTTTGCACGAGTCCTTTGAGCCGTGGTAGGGTAGTAATCAAAGCACAGTGGGAACTCACACGAGACAAATGACGATCCCCAGGTCGATGAACTAACATGTACACATGTCACCTGGGAACTGCTATCTGACGTCAGGTATAAGACCAACTAGCATGTTCCCGGCGAGTCCTGTCCGGTGTACTCATAACCCAATGAGCACCTGTATACATCTTAGGTGAACCAACTGACACCAGTGGCTTGTGAGACCGGCCACCGCCCCTCGTCGGGGTCTCGACTGTATACACTAGTCTACTCTGGAGCATCGATGCCCTGTCTCGAAACTCCTACGACTAGGGACCTTTTAAGGATGTGCTTATAGACTCCAGCTCTCACTTATATGATCGCCCTCATACTGCTGGCCGTCAAGCAAGAATCCTAGGGGCGCTATCAACGTGCAATAGCGACATGTCAGGTCACCTAAAGCAGTACACGATGATAAAGGTAAACCAGATAGCATACTATCATCTCGAGTAAGACTGTCCTACCGGGATAGGTCCTCCCTCAATCATTGCAATCACGTGCCTGTGATCCAATAATTGACTCTCAGGGCACTATCTCCAACAATCTCCCACTTGCACTCAAGGCTAATTATTGCGATGTCGCATACTCACAGCCCGTGTGATACCGAACACCCAACTCCTCTACTAGTCAGTCTCACAAATCCCGTTTGTGAAACTATTGCGTTCGAGGAATAGCCTCAGTGAGTGGATCCGCTCTGATGTTTCTTTCTATGTCTCTCTATATCTCATGTTCGCAGAGAAAACTATCTCCCGAAATGAGCAATACCTGTCTTAGAATGTCTGGATGTCTGATGGGACCTAGCTCATAAAAGAACTCCAAATCCAAACTTCTTAGACTGTATCGTCAACCGAACTTAATCAGTATCCTGTGCCATGCCACCCTCAGTATTGCCTTGGACCACCTGTCCAAAATACTGCCCCTCGTCAGAAGGAAAACTATAACTCTGACAACCTCCTTGTCGTCCATGTCACCTTGGAAGCCTGGAATGATAACCGTCTCCTAAAGAAGGCAGCCGTTATCATTTCCCTAGAACATTCACTTATGTTCTAAAACTGCTTCTGACTGTTTCTCCAGGATTGGATCAATATCAACTTATTGCACCTACTGCAAGAATAACATCTGGTTTGGTACTTGACATCTCATGATTGACTCAATTGCCTAAGCAAGTGATCTGCCAATCATGCACATCCCTCTCTACTTTAGTCTATAAGACACCTTTAGAGAGGGTGACTCCATTACCTGCAGGTATACTACCGTGCCAGGAGTCGTCCATTCTAAATACTCTTAGAATGCTGTCTAAGTACCCAGATTGGGAAACCACCCAAATCTAGATCTAAAACCATAGATCTAGTTACCAGTATGTCTGATATAATGTCCAAGTCCCTTGTGGAGAAACCACTTTGTGACGACCAAAGTATAACCGATCGTAGTATAGGAATATCACTTCCTACTACCTTCTCAACAGATCCATCCCCTATTCTGATGACGTCAAACCCATGACTGTCACATCAGAAATAGATGATCTATCTCCGCTATATCTGCTTTAGTTTATAAATAGACATAAGCCTGATGTCCACCAATGCTTCCGCTTCTCCCACTGACTACGACAACCCTCTGCCAGAGTCATATAGACGTGCACTTCTAAAACTAGTTTAGAACGACGCTATACTCATCCTCCTGCCGGGTCTCGCAGCCTGGAACAACAACAATGGCAAGTGTGGGTAAATAAGAACTTCCCTGTCACCGTCCTTGAGGCTACCGGAGTACCTCTCGGGTGCCTGAAGTTACCCACCTTATCTGCGGAGTGGCCAATGGAATGTCAAATCAGATTGAATCTTTAGGTTCCTTATCAAATCTTCAGTAATCGTTTGCGGTTCTGGAATCACTTCCAGTTCTACCATACTCCCACTACTGTTTTTGAAAAAATCCATTTTTAATAAAACTGTGGCGAGTCTAGAACAATATTTCTATTGATCTGCCAGATGGTAGAAAGTCAACCCTCGTCATAGCCTGGGTCAACCCACAAACAGCCATTACAGAAACGTGCCTTGAGTTGTCCAGTGTCTGGTTTTAATCATAAGCCGGACAACTCCCCGTACCTTAACAACGTTAAGATATGAACTGTTCTATATCCAATATAGAACCAGAGGCACTGATTTAATTGAACCAGATTCAAATCATGCAGTTATCTCCAGTGCATGTCAACTATATGGAAGGAGGCCGATCAGCGTTACTCAACTTAGGAATGCTTCCAATTATGAGTAACCTGAAAGAGAAGCAATTTCTCTTTACCATTACTATCAACTGAATACCATACACAAGTATCTACATCTTCGATCACTTTGAAGAATCCCGATACTTGCTACACCTGGTTCTCTACTCTATTCAAATACCTATAACTCCTCAAAACTCAGACCCTGTGTTTCTACGAAACACATGTCTAAGAACTAGAGAAGTTAAAAGTAAACAGAATATAGTATGAGGACCAACCCCTCTGTCCTAATGGATACTGGACAACATACAATACTCTGTATAAGTCCGCTGAGTCTGACAACTCTTTCACTGTGCGTCGTAGGTTGAAAACTGTACTTATGGTTAAGAAGAATTACACCGCTGTTTAATGCTCCTTACCTAACCATCCACTGATATAGGTAAATGTTATCGACATAATATAAAAAGGTATATCTCACTCTATGAAAATAGACGTACAGATATATCAATTTGAAATTGGCGCACAACAGCGGATATTCAAAACCAAATATTTGCCGACCGGCAAACAGCCCAGATGATCTCCTCAGATATCACCGATTACAACGAATCCCAATATAATGAGGATGATCACCCAATTCCCAATAACTTACTCCCACTCATCATCTGTAAAACCATACAGATATGAGAATCAAACCTGGTAAATACATACCCTGGAGCAAGTGTCTAATCGGGAAATCAGATTTCTTTTAACAGTACACAGTGAAACTGAAACATTGAAATGTTTCGTTGGGGTATCCTGGTATTCCTAGTAATGCCTCTTCCATTATCCAGATTCACAACTGTAACCGTATAATTCTTTGCCGCCTCTCCAAATCCCTTTATATGTCTTTAGTCATTACCTTCTGCACACCCCTTTAGGCCAATTGGTTTTCTTCCTTCCCTACCGTTCGGCACCAGCCTATGGTTTGGAAGAAGACTATCCAATAAGCATAATGGGTGTACTGTCCTAATCCTAGGAGCACTCGCAATGCGAGAGAAGGTGAAGATAAAAGACAACCGAATAAACCTTATTCCTATTTCTCCTGGACCAGAATCCATCCCCGAACTGGAACAAGTTCCTTTCAAGTTCGTATATAACCATACGATGGAGTATCCAATAAACTGTGGATCTTCGTAGTGATACGGAGTGTCCTGGAGAAATACAAAGGTGATTTAGGATTGGCGAAGAAATACTTGGTTTGGTCGTGAATATCAGTCGCAATTTACTTTGCCCTCTTACTAATCCCTTACTTTGTCTTAATCTTAATACCTTCTGCACACCGTTTAGGCTAATTGGTTTTCTTCATTCCCTACCGGTCGGCACCAGCCTAAGGTTTGGAAGAAGACTATCCAATTTGCGTAATAGGTGTACTATCTCCTAAACCAAGGAGTACTCACAACTTGAGAGAAGGTAAAAGGGAAAAGACAACTGAATAATCCTATCCGTTTTCTCCAGAACCGGAAACCATCCTCGAAGTCCTTCGAGTTCGTATATAACCATACGATGGTTTTGTCCGATGGAAGTGGACGTTCGTAGTAATACGGGGTGTCCTGGAGAAAAGGGTAAAAGTAGGAGTGGCAATGAGGTCTGCAACTCTGACAATCCAAAAGCCAGTGTTAAGAAGGTTCGGTCAACTTGGTCACTGAGTCATAGTCTAGGGTCGGGTCAATGGTCGCTGCCAGAGAGAGGGAGAAAAGAAACACTCAGCGTGCACTCTATCCTAGATCAGAATGGTTACCAATTTATCTAATCTGGAAACCTCCCACTGTACCTCAAATTCTCCTCCAAACCTGAAAGAAGAATTAGTCGGGGTCACCCGAGGAGTAAACCAACTCATCAGTGGGAATCGGGATCCAACTATCATCGCGTGACAACGTGACGGAATCCGCTCACGGTATCACACTCCAGAAGGTATGTGCATATCTGGCAAGTTTCAGTTCTTTTGAAACTCCCGAAGTGATTTCTGCCCCATGCTCTTATGACCTTGACTTTGGCCAACAAATCATAAGTCACATGTCAAGTTCTGCCCGTCATTCTCCAGGTTAATTTGAGCCCACCCGTACAAGCCCTTGACTTTGGCCAACAAGGCTATACGACTGCCCCAAACCAACGCATCTATCTATGCTGCATATGAATAACCAACAGCTACCAAACACTGTGCCTTGACTTTGGCCAACAAACACAGCTTGAATACTATTGACTACCCATATGAAACGACGGAGGGCTACGAATGGTTTCTGGCGAAAACCTTTAACGTAATGAACTTGATATCATTGAAGGAACGGATAGCTTTTTAGAAAATATAGTGACGAAAACCTTTACTAAAGAGGTCACTCCCGGTGAAGGGATCTCGGCTCTTTCCCCGTAGAATGGGGTGCAGGATATTCCAACTGAATACCACGATGCAAAGCAAAAGTAATCGGCTATAGTGAAGTTAATGCCCTGACTCAAAATTCTGTCCAAGGGGTCACTCCCGGTGAAGGGATCTCGGCCCTTGCCTCGTCGACTGAGGAGCAGGATATTCCAAATGAATACCACGATGCAAAACAGAAGTGAACGTCCTTGCAATAACAGCTTTTTAAAAAGTGTTCCAACAACATCAGAATAGGTTTGTTTTAACTTGCATTGATCCGAATCAACGCAGTCCCATCAATGGATCACACCACAAAGAACGAAAATATACTGACGTACGTATATGCCATCCGCATTCGCCACTGGGTCCCGTCATCACCCGTTAGGTTAGCTTACTAACGGCAGAGCGGGGACTGGACTAGCGCGGATGAAAAACATATACAACATCTACTAATATATATACCAATATATTATATTTCGCTCAAGACGTGATAAAAATGCAACATCACAGAAATGTACAGCATCACAGAACAATACAGATATCTGGGATCCCCGGGTTTCACAGAGCCACTACTGTAACCCGACGTTCCCCTGGTCGTGTGGATAGCCTGTGCAATGAAAACCTAGACCCCTACGGGCGCGGCAAGTTACCCGCCAAAACCTGAAGCGAGGCAGCCCCCTTCAGCTCCGTGAATGGACCACCCAGCACTCCATGGAATCCGGCAACTTGGGCACCCCTCCTGGGTCAACCTGTACCCCCTACGAGTGCGGCGAATAGCCCGCCAATCCCAGAGTGAAGCCCCCTTCATCTCAATGCCATGAGATGCGGGCTTGTTGCCCTCTAGAACCCGGCCATCCGTGCACCCCACCGCGGGGTAATCCTAGTACAGAAAGTA
Source organism: Agapanthus africanus (assembly GCA_030015575.1). Taxonomy (NCBI): domain Eukaryota; kingdom Viridiplantae; phylum Streptophyta; class Magnoliopsida; order Asparagales; family Amaryllidaceae; genus Agapanthus; species Agapanthus africanus. The sequence continues at coordinate 135,749,610 of JASDDO010000016.1, forward strand.
AAATATACATACAACGGGTACATCGACCGCAACCAGGTCGTGCCCCAAAAGAATAATACAATCAGGCAGTGACGGCAGTCCACATGTCGGACGCTCGCCCCGCAATATCAAAAGTACATAATACAACAGCACTGTACTAGCATTGCAACCAGGCTATCCCCCACGACCGATCCGCAACATCACAGCATAAACATAGAACATCAACGTGAAAGTCACGTTCGCAAATCCGTCTAACCGGGCTATAGCAGTTAGACCGGATTTACCGATCGAGTGACATTCACGGTCGCAGATATAATGTAAATACTGTGAAAAATGTGTTTAAAATATCCGATCGATCAAAAATTAACAAGTGGGCCCCCAATCAATACTGTAGCACTCACAGAAATTCTGGGCCCAAGTTTAATATTCCAAAACCCTCAAACTAAGCCCATAAGCCCACTGAAAAAAATTAGTGAAGCGAAGCCTACTTCCTGCGGCGGAACCGCGGCCAATGAGGGGCTAAGGCCGCGGTTCCGCGGTCGTACGGAATGATCGCTTTACCAAATTTTTGCAGTATTCTTAGAACTCCCTGCACATCATTCTGAGACAACCTGAAAAATTTTTGGACTTCAAAAAATTTCGACAGAAAACTGATGTAAGGAAAAATGCGGGTTTTTGGAATTTTGGTCGATCGGTAATGCATACACATCAAACGAAGCTAGACGAAGTTAATGGCGAGGCTCTGATACCACTGTAAGTGCACGGCGGCGCCCCGGCCGTCAATCCGACGCCGGAATGCGGAAACGGTGATAAACTTTGATTTTTGCGGACTTTGCAAGCCGGCACCACCGCGCACTAGACTCCGGATCGGGCCATTAAACTAGATCTAACTAACAACAAGACGGGTTAGAGATATACCGAGTGATCCGAGTCCTCCGGTCTTCTCGTCGTCGTCCCGATCTCTCGCGGAATGTCCGGTCTCCATCTCCTCGCCGGAAGGGCACCACGTCGCCTGCATCTTTTACGGGCTCCCGCCTCAATACCGAGGCAACTCGGGCGCGAAGTTGGCTGCCCGACGCGTCCAAGATTTGCTGTAGAATAGTGTAGCAAGCGGGTCTCTTTGGGGTTTATGAGGAGTTGCCATGATGGAGAAATTGAGCGTGCAAAGGAAATGAAAATGGAGCCTCCAAGGAAAAGAGCTCGGCCAGCACAATGGTGCTCACTGGAAAACTAAAATGAAAGCAGCCACTCAATTTTTTGCTCACTGGAAAAACCAAAATGAAAGCAGCCCTCATCTAAGTTCATATGTGTATCAATTAATCCCCAAGGAAAATTAAATTCCTTTCCAAAATCATTCCAGCACAAACATGTGGGGGGGCCCACTAAAATGCATGAAATGAATTAATCCATTCAAAATAAAATCTCACTCCATGCCAAACAGTGGCCGGCCATTTCCAATCCATACCCAATCAAATCCCCATTAATGCAAGTGATGGAGGGAATCTAAAGAAGCCATCATAAAGAATATATTTGCAAGAAACCCCCTCCACAATTGTTATTTGCACAATTACAAATAACCCCCTCCATCGGAAAAGTCCGGCCGGGAAAGAACAAAGGAAAACCGGCCGGAACGGAATGCAAACTGGCAACTCCAGAAAACTGGTCCCGTAATAAATTACAGGAAAACCCCGATACTGTGCATACACACCCGCATTTGTACTCCATCCGGATACAAATGCAAAAAGACAAAACTACACTATTAAATACTAAGATCCGGCTTAAGCCAAAGCCGGCTAGTAAAAACCGTCCGATCACGATCCGTGCAATACCGCACGTATCTGATCGAACCCTGCCATATCTCCATACGGCCTCTACAGCGTTTCGCCCGAAAGCTTGAGTAACTGTAAGTGTGGTGGACTCTAAAGACTCGTCAATACTATGGCTGTGGATTCAACCACTAGCACGTCAGTGGTATAAGCCAATACGTAACGGGCCACCAGCTATTGACTAAAAAAGGGACGTCGATGAGCGAACTCATCCTGACACCCTACTGAGCCTGTCAGTGACAATATCCGTACAGTCCGGTCCGTTCGTCTATGAGCATCGCATGTCGGGCCTAGGGGGTTGGTAAAAGTCAGACCCCCAAAAGCGGTACAAGTCGTGTCGGAGTGTAGCCCAGAACACCCTGAGATACTACTGGAATACCTACCAGTAAATCTCCTGCCTTGGCCAAGGACTTTGTGTAATGGCTCTCCTAGACACAGCGCGACCTCACCCCCAATACCGGGAGAGACGAACCCCTGAAGATCCGCTCACTGCCTCCATGTGGCTCGGGACTGTACCCAACTAAAACCTGTTTGCACGAGTCCTTTGAGCCGTGGTAGGGTAGTAATCAAAGCACAGTGGGAACTCACACGAGACAAATGACGATCCCCAGGTCGATGAACTAACCTGTACACATGTCACCTGGGAACTGCTATCTGACGTCAGGTATAAGACCAACTAGCATGTTCCCGGCGAGTCCTGTCCGGTGTACTCATAACCCAATGAGCACCTGTATACATCTTAGGTGAACCAACTGACACCAGTGGCTTGTGAGACCGGCCACCGCCCCTCGTCGGGGTCTCGACTGTATACACTAGTCTACTCTGGAGCATCGATGCCCTGTCTCGAAACTCCTACGACTAGGGACCTTTTAAGGATGTGCTTATAGACTCCAGCTCTCACTTATATGATCGCCCTCATACTGCTGGCCGTCAAGCAAGAATCCTAGGGGCTCTATCAACGTGCAATAGCGACATGTTAGGTCACCTAAAGCAGTACACGATGATAAAGGTAAACCAGATAGCATACTATCATCTCGAGTAAGACTGTCCTACCGGGATAGGTCCTCCCTCAATCATTGCAATCACATGCATGTGATCCAATAATTGACTCTGAGGGCACTATCTCCAACAGGGTAGTGATCAAAGTACAGTGGGAACACACTCGAGGCGAAGTAGCAGTGTCAAGTCGACGGACTAAGTTGTACTCATGTCACCTGGGAACTGCTACCTGACGACGGGTATAATAACCATCAGCAGTTCCCTGCGAGTCCTGTCCAGTGTACCCGTAACTTAACGAGCACCTGTATACTATCTCCAGCATGACGTACTGATGGCTATGGGACAGACCATATCCCAACCTGGGATGAGTAGCGTACACACCAGTCTACTCCGGAGTATCGATGCCCCGTCTCGATAATCCTACGACCCGGGACCTGTATAGGATGTGCTTATAGACTACCCAGCTCCTACTAGTGTGACTGCCATCACAACGCTGGTAATCAAGCAAAGATCCTAAGGGCTCTACTAATATGTATAAGCGATATACTAAAAGAAACATACACACATATCTCGGTAGAAACAAACCAAGTAGCATACTACCATTTTTAGCAAGACTGTCAATACAACTGTGAATATCCCAAGCTTCTATTAGTAATATACAAGCCAGTATGATACAATAATGGCCTCTAGGGCATATACACTAACACACCCTTGACCTAAATTCAAAGGCGTCCTCGTATATGGCCCTCTTCAAGCCGATGACCTTCCAAGAACTCATGGATAAAATGGCTCGATTGGATCAAATGGGTCAAGACTCTTTCTCATCCGATGATGACGAGTAAAAGCGGATGCAAGATGGCATTTTTCGCCTACGCTCAACAAAAATAAGCTGCTCTGAAGCAACCTATCGCCAAACTAGCGACGGTATGGGCACTTGTTTCCCCCGAGATATACACAGGGGCATATTCCTCACTGGCGGAAGAATCTCTATGTGGAATAGTCCTTTCTTCTCAAAAGACAGGAAGGATATTTAGGGGCCTACAAACAGGTCCCACAATCTAGTGGAATTCTCTGCTTAAAAAAGAAGAAAAAAAATGGTATGTCCACAAGCAAAATGGGCACGGATGAAAACCCGAAAGGGCGCCGTGAGTAAAAACAGCAGGACTTCCGGCGAGCTTGTGAAAACCCGGAAGGGCGCAAAAAACAAAAAAAACAAAAAAAAACAAAAAAAAAACGGTACGTCCGCAAGCAAGATAGGCGCGGATGAAAACCCGAAAAGGCACCGTGAGTAAAAACAGCAGGACTGCTGACGAGCTTGTGAAAACCCAGAAGGGCGCAACCTCGTTAAAATAAATACACTTACGAGAACCTCACGACTCGTGAGGAGAATCCCCCTGTGAGACCCTCACGGCTCATAGGATTCAAAAGCCTTAAATTACAGGGATCTAGACCTTTTCTTAAGCCATCATATCTCTCAAATTTCCCTACAGGCATGTGTACGAATAAATATTTCTTTTCCAAGTTCTACAAATGGAAAGAAATGTCCCCATATGGTGAATAACACTTGTAGGTCCTCTCGACTTATAAGGAGAAAACACTCTTGGAAGATCCTTACGACTTACAAGAGAAGACATCACTTAGGAATCCCCACGATTCTTAAGGAGAAAATACGCCTACGAGTTCCTCATGACTCGTAGGGAGAAAACCTTTTATGAGACCCTTACGGCTCATAAAGTCAAAAGTCTTAGTCGACAGAGTCATAACCCTGTCTACTAAGCCACCTTTGTCCAAATCGACAGGGGGCAAATGATGAGTCGCTCCTGGCGATATCCCAGTTGTAGCGATGCAGATGCATAAACAGGTGTCAAACTCCAAGTCAACCTCTCCGGCAAGTGTTGTCCCTACAGTCACCTGATGAAGAAGGGGACCCCGTTCGTTTGGGATCGTAAATGCCAAAGCGCACTGGACAAAATCAAGCAATATCTGCAGAACCCACCGGTACTGACCGCTCCAGTCAAGGGAAAACCCCTTATCCTGTACACAACAGCCCTTGAAGGTTCTTTAGGCGCTATGGGCACAGGAGAACAACCAAGGGAAAGAGAGAGCCCTCTACTATTTGAGTCGAGTTCTCCTGAGGGCAGAAAACAACTACTCCCCGATCCAAAAACACTGCCTGGCGTTAATCTTCGCGATAATGAAGCTTCAACATTATGCTTTGGCGCATGAGGTCCATCTCATATCAAAAGTGGATGCTCTCAAATATTTGATGTCAAGAGCCATACTAATGGGACGGCTCGCTAAATGGGCCCTACTCATAATAGAATTCTAGATAACATACCAACCCCTCAAGGCAGTGAAAGGTCCGGCCATCGCCGACTTCCTCGCTAAGCATCCGATACCTACCGATTCACCCCTAAATTGCGAATTGCCAAACGAGCACGCATTTGACACGATCGACGGGGAGAGAGGAGGGAGTGATACCCGATGGGAACTCTACTTCGATGAGGCATCTTCTATGAAGAAGCGAAAGTACGGCTCCCCCATAATCAAATATGGGGTAGGCCTCATCTTCGTGACTCCACAAGGAGGGATAATGCGCTTTACCTTTTTCTTAACAGAGCCGAGGACAAACAATGAAGCAGAATATGGGTCTTTGATAGTAAGTCTTGAGATCGCTGTCGACATGGGAATTGAAGACCTCCTCATATACGGAGACACCCAGCTGGTCGTTGGTCAAGTAAACGGCGACTATCAAACATGCAAACCAGAGTTGGTAAAGTACGGAGAGAGAGTGCAATAATTGCTGACTAAAATCCCTTCCTACGCCCTGGAAAGTATACCGCGTACAAAAAATAGTAAAGCGGACGCATTAGCCAAACTTGCTAAAGAACTGGCTGACGAAAACCTCGATGATGTAAGGATCTTTATGCAAAGTGGTCGGGTTCTTGCATTAGCAGAAATATCCCCGGAGTCGTCTGAAGAAAAGGAAGCAACCAAGAAACATCCCTACAAATAGAGGATCAAGTAAAAGCTAATGATTGGAGAGAAGTCTTTATAGACTACTTCAAATCCCGCCGAACACCTGAAGATGCATCCTCAAGACACCAGCTCATGAAACGAGCTCTGTCTTTCGCCTTCGTCAACAATACTCTATATAAGAGATTGTTCGACTCTCTATGGCTGAAATGCCTGGGACCGGAAGAAGCAAGGAGATTCGTCCAAGAAACTCACGACGGACTCTGCGGTTCTCATCAAGCCGGGCCGAAGATGAAGTTGAAGATCAAAAGAATGGGCTACTATTGGCCCACGATGATTCAGGACTGCCTCGAATACGCGAAGCAGTTCCATTCGTGCCAAATTCATGGAGACTTCATCCACCAGCATCCAAACCTGCTACACCCAACAGTGGCTAGCTGGCCGTTCGAAATATGGGGAACCGACATAATTGGGCCCATCGAACTAGCGTCATCCAAAGAACATCGGTTCATATTGGCGACAACTGATTATTTCTCTAAGTGGGCAGAAATAGTACCGTTAAGAGAAGTGAAGACGGAGAATATTCTCCATTTCTTCAAGACACACATCATCTGTCGGTTCGGCACTCCGCGATGGATTATCTCCGATAACGGGCTGGCCTACAGAAGTCACAAAATCAGCCGCTTTGCACAACAGCATAACATAAAATGGAGATACTCCTCGGTCTATAATCCCCGAGCTAACGATCTAGCTGAGGCTTTCAACAAAACCTTGACAAAGATCATAAAGAAGACAGTGTCCAAAAATAAAAAGGACTGGCATGAAAGACTGCATAAAGCTCTCTGGGCGTATCGAACTACGTTCAAAACGGCTACGAACACAACGCCGTATTCATTGGTATTCGGCACGAAAGCAGTACTCCTCTTGGAGATAGAGCTACCCTCTCTACGGGTGGCGGTTCATTACGAACTAACAGATGAAGAGAATGCTCATCTTCGGCTTGAGGAGCTCGACGCCCTCGATGAAACTCGTCTCATGGTGCAGCAAAACCTAGAAGCTTACAAAGAAAGGATGACGCGCTCATACAAAAGATTGACTAGGACGAGAACATTCCGCCAAGGCGAACTCGTGCTAGTTTTCAAAAGACCTATGATCCCTAATCGTGCCAAACGGGGGAAATTCGAGCCAAACTATGAGGGCCCATACATCATAGACAAAGTCCACCAAGGCGGGGCTTACTTGCTCATGGATATGCATGGCGAAAGACCTTTCCGGCCAATAAATGGCCGATTCCTTAAGAAATACTATGCCTGACGAGTCACAGCCCAAGTTAATGATAGATGACAATGTTTGTGTCCGCTCGCTGTCTTCCTAAGTACCAAACTCTGTAATTGATATCCGGCAAAACTTCGCCGCAGAAAACTAACAACGGACAGAAACGTCCCTAAACTAACGACGGACCAAAACGTCCCTAAACTAACGACGGATCGAAACGTCCCTAAACTAACGACGGACCGCAATGTCCAGAAACTAACAGCGGACCGAAACGTCCAGAAACTAACAACGGACCGAAACGTCCTTAAACTAACAACAGACCGAAACGTCCCTAAACTAACTATGGACCATAACGTCCTTAAACTACTATGAACCGCAGCATCCTTAGGCTAACGCGCCCCCCCCCCAAAAGGTACGTCCATAAGCAAAATGGGCATGAATGGAAACCCGAAAGGGCTCTGTGAGTAAAAACAGCAGAGCTACCGGCAAGTTTGTGAAAAACCGAAAGGGCGCAATCTCGTTAAAATAAAGACACTTGCAAGGTCCTCTCGACCCTGTGAGGAGAAAATACCCGCGTGAGATCCTTACGACTCACAAGGAAGCAACTCACTTAGGGATCCCCTCGATTCCTAAGGAGAAACTACACTTACGAGATCCTCACGACTTGTAAAGAGAATCCCCCTTATGAGACCCTCATGGCTCATAGGATTTAAAAGCTTTAAGCTATAACGATCTGAACCTGTTTTTAAGCCATCACATCCCCCAGTTTGCCCTACAAGCGGTTCAATATTGACCCCTGTATACAATCCACGGGCATAAATAAACGTTTCCCTCGCCCAGTTCCACCAATGGTGTAAGATTCCCCTATCTTCCAGTCACAGCGATTATGATGCTAAGATTGGTATCAGATCCCAAGTTCCATACTCGCAGAAAAAAGTCGGCGAGTCATAAATGCATATGAAATAGCCGAAATGATAGGACAACTTGCAACAAAATCAGCAAGTAAAATATATGCATACAAAAATAGCCGAAATGATTGGGCAACTCACAATAAAAAGCAGCGAGTAAAAAGAAAAATAGACGAAATGATTGGGCACCGCGAAAAAATAGCCGAAATGATTGGGCAATCGCGACTTTCGCGATATAAAAAGCTGAAATGATATAGCATCGCGGAAGGAAATAAAAAAATGAAAGAATGAAACTTTTGCCCTACAGGCGAGTCCATACTCACCCCTGTATACAATCCATGGGCATAAACGAAAAGGGAACCACATCTCCCAATAGACTCTGTCAAAGGGAGAGTCGGATCTCGACAACAGCGTCTGCATCCCAGAAGATCAACGCGGCATTCCTTCCCGACACCACGGAAAGCGGAGCAAGTCGACCAATGACCTCCTAGCCGGAACAACGCTCCGTCTCGGAAACAAGTCAGCAAATGACCTCCCCGCCGGAACAACGCTCCGTCTCGGAAACAAGTCAGCCAATGACCTCCCCGCCGGAGCAACGCTCCGTCTCGGAAATAAGTCAACCAATGTCCTCCTTGCCAGAGCAACGCTCTGTCTCAGAAACAAGTCAGCCGATGACCTCCCCGCCGGAACAACGCTACGTCTCGACCTCCCCGCCGGAACAACGCTCCGTCTCGACCTCCCCGCCGGAACAACGCTCCGTCTCGACCTCCCCGCCGGAACAACGCTCCATCTCGGAAACAAGTCAACCAATGACCTCCCCGCCAGAACAACGCTCCATCTCAGAAATAGACCAGCCAATGACTGCCCCGCCGGAATAAAGCTCCGTCTCGAAAACAAGTCAGCCGATGACCTCCCCGCCGGAACAACGCTCCGTCTCGGAAACAAGTCAGCCAATGACCTCCCCGCCGGAACAACGCTCCGTCTCAGAAACAAGTCAGTCGATGACCTCCCCGCCAGAACAACGCTCCGTCTCGGAAACAAGTCAGCCGATGACCTCCCTGCCGGAACAACGCTCCGTCTCAGAAACAAGTCACCAAACGACCTCCCTGCCAGAACAATGCTCCGTCTCGGAAACAAGTCGACCAATAATCCCTCGATTCGTCTCGACTCGTAGGGGAAAGCCTTAAGCAATGGGGATAAGGACCTATTTCCTAAGCACTGGGGCTCTGCAAGTCGGTCCAAGATGGGCCATTGCATACTATTCACGGGCCACACTCTCCAAAGTCGAATCTCAACAAGGAGGGAAACAACCACTTACGAGTCCTCTTGACTTGTAAGGGGGAAAAATTCTCTTGTGAGATCCTTACGACTCTCAAGAGAAAACACACACTTAGGAATCCTTACAATTCCTAAGGAGAAAATACACCTACGGGATCCTCTCGACTCGTAGGGAGAAAAGTCTTTATGAGACCCTCACGGCTCATGAAGTTGAAAAGTCTTAAGCGGCAGATCTAAACCTGTTTCCTAAGCCGTTGTTGCCCTGCAAGGATATCAAGATAGACTATCTACAAGACGCATTTGCTAAAAAGAGACACGACAGAATGACTGCGTATGTGCTTAAATGGAAATGGTGTCCAAAATGTACTGATTTATGTACGACACTACGATAGTGCTAGCACTTAAAATAAAAGTCCTAAGGGTAAAGTATAAAAGCTCATGTACAGAGGTGCAATACACGTATGAATATATGATAAACAGAAAACATTCAACAGTCGATAATAAGAAAAATACATCGATATAAAAATACTAGTCTACAGGGAAAAGATCACCAAATATGGGATCAGAGATACAGGGGTTAACAAAAAAGAATACAAAGTTCTCTAATTCCCTCTCTACCCTCTCCACCATGTCGAAGCGACGGTCTTTGCAAGGAGTCGCTCCCCACCGATTAGCGCCGTGCTCATCAGCAAAAGCAGACATGATGGCTCGCCGAGCTCTTATCTGACTCAGGAGATGAACCGAACGATCCTTCAGAGCCTGAGTGATTAAGTGTGCTTCGTGGAAACACTCAACTTTGTCCTCCGCAGTATCAAGAATCGCCGGAGTCATATCCGCCGGATGAGGGGGGATGTCGGTAAGCACGGATAGAAAGATCATCCGGAGCCAAATAGAGCCCATAGGAAGAGGAGAGCCCCTACGAGTCAAGAGTTCATACATCACCGCGTCACATTGAGTGTCAGTGAGAAGGGGATCTACTAGCCGCGCAGCAAAGCGAGGTATCGTTTCCTCGATGGGCACCTCCCATGGTTGCCGACGAGCATGGGAACGGTTGCAAGCCATAACCTCTGGTTTGTTTCTCAAAATGATCACCCTAAAATCTAAATGGCTCTCTCTCTATGAAGAAAGAAGGGTCCCCGGGTTATAAAGAGACGCATTCAAAGCTATGCATAAAAAATGCCATGCATGGTGGAGCTATTCCCAAGGCCGAAAAAAGGGGGCATGGGAAAAGAAAAGGGTAACTCATTGGAATTAGAGTAGGGAGGCGAAACGACCTCATCAGCAGAGCCTCACATGCATGGAACGTGAGCACCCACGTTAATCCCTTTTGAAAACTAAAACGACACCGCACGTGCATAACCAGTGAGCGTATCAGCGGAGTCTCACGTGCATGGCACGTGAGCACCCGCGTTAATCCCTTTTGAAAACTAAAACGGCACCGCACGTGCATAACCCGTGAGCGCATCAACGGAGTCTCACATGCATGGCACGTGAGCACCCGCATTAATCCCTTTTGAAAACTAAAAAGGCACCGCACGTGCATAATCCGTGAGCGCCGACACTAGTGCAAGATCAAACTCCCTAGCGGCACCTCACGTGCAAAACACGCGAACACCAATAACAGTATAACGACACTTCATGTAGAATACACGTGAGCGAAAATAAAGGGGGAAAGGGGAAGTTTTGTCATTCATACTCTAAGAACTTATACTAAAAACAAAAGAAAATTTTTACAAAGGCAAAACACTAAATCCGGGACATGGATCGAGGAATTCAGAAGCGAGGCCGTCTAAAATGCTTCTAGCTTTTTTGACCATTTTCGCGTGCACCTTCTCACGAATGCAAGCGTCAGGATCCTCGCTGATGTCATCCGTCCTTTGGTAGGCAGAGATTATCGTCGTCTGTTGGAAAACTTGATGCAAAATATCAACAAGATTATCACGCCGCCTCTTCGAGATCAAGCTCATCAGATATACTTAGTGCACCTTGTCTTCGGCATCATCAAGTACCTTAAGCGGCTTGGCCTCATAAAATCCAGGAAGTGCTTCCCAAATCGCTTCCACGATGATCTTCAGATAAGCGGAACAACGGAGAAGTGGTCGACCGTTGTACTCGTCGAAATGAAGCATAACCTCAGCGCATTGGGCGTTTGTAAACTCCTGGTTTTGGCAGCGGACTTGGACGCGAAGGTCTTCATAAGAAATAATTTCGTCTAGATCATACAGATGAGCGGCCATAATATCTGAAAAGAAAAATCAGTGAAAGTTTAATGATCAAACTGATAAAAAAAAGATTCTCATTAAACGGACACGGGTGTTTAAACAACTCCTGACATCTTCATAAAGAAAGCAAGTTCTGTTAAATACTCAATAAATTTGAATTTATGCAATTAAGGAAAAAACCCTGTGAAAATGTTTTCGAGACCACCAGAGAATAAAATTCCTTAGGGGCCCTTTTGATCCTCAGAGCATAGCTCTTTGGTGAGGAATTAAATTCCTTTTATGCAATGGAATTAAATTCCAGAAACACCCCATAAAGAGAAAATGAAAAATCAAATGCTATGAATCCTTAAAGGTCAGAGGAGGAATGCCCAAAGCATTGAGAGTTATTACTTAAAAATCACGTCTTTTGATTTCTAAGAGATGGGTTTCAGAGGAGAGAAAAGCTCTCATGATGGATTTAAAATCCAGAAGTTTTCTTTAAAGAAAAGGGGTTCTCTAATATTCGAGATCTTTACTAAGAACAGGTTCATTTTTCTAACAGAGTTTAACTCTGGAATTGCAACGAACAGAGAACTAAGCTCTGAAAAGGAGATTAAATTCTCGAAGAAAGCAAAGAAGGAAGAAGATGAAAGAACAGTGGCTTCCCAAAGGCCAAACCCTTGCATTTATAAGACGTGACAAAGGCGGTTCACCTCCCCGTTCCCTTAGGCCATCCGACGGCTGTAAAGGTGACAGCGTTGCACTCGCGTGCAAGCCACGTGAGAACAACGCTGTGGGGGAATTTGTTCTCTTATAAAAAAAATTAGTAATAATAATAAATAAATAACGAACCAAAAAGCGATGGAAGAATTCCCCAAAAGGAGCATTACGTGCCCACACGTGATGCGCCTTGGGGAAAAAATCATAAGCATTACACTTAACAAATAGGACTGAAGTTGAGCCTCACGTGCCACACGTGAGCACATATATACAAAGTATATAAGCGCCTTCATAAAATAAATAGCAGGCCAGAAGGAGCACCATGTGCCAACACGTGATGCTCTTTTCTGGGGCTGCTGCATATAAACAAACCGGCTTAATGCCATTAAGTCACGTGCTATACGTGATGACTCCTAATACCATTCTGAGTCGGTATAATTAAATTCTATATAAAAGGAATCAGAACCCTATTTTGGAAATATTTCCCCCAATCTTTCTAAACAAGAAAGATTGTGCTCTGCAAATCAGAGCACCGTTGGATCAAAAATCCAATGGTGATTAAAAATCACCAAGCTACAGAATAAGCTCTGTATAGGAAAATATTTTCCCCAGTCTTTCTAAATAAGAAAGATTGTGCTCTATAAATGTGAGCATTGTTGGATCAAAGATCCAATGGTGATTAAAAATCACCAAGATACAGAATAAGCTCTGTATGGGAAAATATTTTCCCAATCTTGTTAAAAACAAGAAAATGGCTTTAGTAAAACAGGAGTCTCTGGATCAAAGATCCAACGGTGGATAAAATCCCCGAATCAATCAAAAATATCTCAATGAGACTGAAGAGAGGGATATACAAAGACAGAGAGGAAAACCCCCTGGTAAGCTAAAAAGAAAAGAGAATTTAATTCTCTAAAGAAAAGAAGATCTCCTCAAAAAGAAAAAAGAAACCCTAGGTAAGAGAAAAAAAAGAAACACAGAGAACATCTTACCTCTTCTTCACCTCCACAAGAGTTGAACTCTTCTAAAAAGAACTTAGTTCTTCCTCTGGTTGAGATCTGCAGAAGCAGATCTCCCCATAAGTTGAGAATTTAATTCTCATCGGGAAGATTCTGTTATGTAGATTCAAACCTAGGGGAAAGAACTAAGTTCACAGAATTTAATTCTTACAAGAACATATAGGAATCTAATTCCTCTAGTAAAACTAGGGTTTAACCATATATAAGAATTTAATTCTTATAAAACAATGGGCTAGTCTCAAAACTCAAGATCTCCATTCACGTAGAAAGATCAGCACCCAACATGATAATGCTATATCACGTGCTCCCACGTGAGCATCCTTGATGAACAAAAGCGAACAACTGAGAGCAGGTCGCGTGTCTCCACGTGACTCCCGAACAAGCGCTTATACAAAAAAGAAAAAGGGTATAAACCCAAAGACAGTTACCATTTTTTTGGGCGCCTCACGTGATCCCACATGACCCCCTAAAAGTGCTTAACACTTTCAAAAGGAAAAAGGGAATAAACCCAAGATAGTCCCACTTTGGGAGCGCCTCACGTGATCCCATGTGACCCCCAATAGGGATTAGCATTTATGAAAGGAACAAGGGAATAAGGCCAAAGAAGCAGCGCCAACTTTCAAGCGCCTCACGTGCCACACGTGAGCACCCCAAATTTCAGTGTTTAACACTATTTTAAGGCCGCACGTGGGAGCACGTGAGCACTAAAAATACTTTAGTGTTTAACACTATAAGGAACCAACTTCAACCACAAATTGGTTAAGTTCCTCCTGAGATTAAATCTCCAAGCAAACCGAGCCTCTATGCTCAAAACTGATAACTCCTCGATTTGGGATTTGGTTCAAGGGTACATCTCTTCACACCTATGATACATGTCGTTGTAATCCTTCAACGTCTTCAGAGAGGTGGAGGGTCCCAATAACCAATAACTCTTGGCACACCCCCAAACCAATGAGCCAAAACAACATGGACTATGATGTCTTTAAACCCAATGGACCGCAACGTCACTAAACTAAACTCTATGGACTATGATGTCCTTAAACCCAATGGACCGCAACGTCCCTAAACTAAACTCTATGGACGATGATGTCCTTAAACCCAATGGACCGCAACGTCCCTAAACTAAACTCTATGGACTATGATGTCCTTATACAAGGACTATGATGTCTGATCAGTCGAAAATACTGCATTTTTAACACGGCAATTTCCCTATCATTTGCATTCATCTAGAAGTGTTCTGTGATCATATTGCACATATTAGCAAAACAGTCGAAAAATATCAGATTGCATGTGTTATATTTTAAAACCGGCACTTTAAGGGAAATTGACTGTTTTCCATGGCATCACATCATTCTTGTGTAGCGCAACTTGTGTTTTGAAGTCTGTGCAGGAAATTCCAAGAGAAAGGCCAAATTTGTGAAACAGGTGCTGTTAAAAAGACGCCAACTCAGGGATTTGAAATCTGGCAGTAATCTAGAAGACATTTTGGCATTCCACATATCAGATAAATACCCCAAAGTCAGCCCAAAGCACCAGAAGAAAATGTGCACAGTGGCTCCCTCACGTGACCGCGGATCCGCGGCACAAGCAGGCACGTGCCGCAGATCCGCGGTGGAGTTGCCACATCAGTAGAAGAATTTTACTGCATTATTCTTCCTTCAAGTCCAGAACTTCATTAAGCCTCTGCAATTTCCAGAAGACTCCTGAACATTCTGCCAGATCAGCAAGGTTCCTTGTGCAAGCTAATGATGTCCAAGCTTCCAAAGCAAGCTTCACCCTAACTACCTTAAGAGCCTAGAACCTTCTCCCTAACCACCTAGCTTAAGGTAGAAGCTAAACCCTAACTAACTAGTTCTAGAGGCTTCTACCTAACTAACTAGCTTACAAGGGAAGCTAACCTAATCCAAGCTTTTTAAGGAAGCTACTCATTCCTAAACCTATAAAAAGGACCCTAGGCCTCACTTGAAAAGGTTGTTGATTGTTGTTGTTGATTGTTGTTATTGAAAAGGTTGTTGATTGTTGTTGAAATTCTATCACTCATTCAACTCATCACTTGCCACTTCCAAACCCTAACCCTAATCCAATCAAGAAACCACAAGTTCAAGATCCTTTGAGTTCTAGCAAAGCAAGCCTTCAACCATCCTTTAGAAGCGAAGCCGGACTTCATCGGAGCATGAGATCCAAGCCGATCCGCGACTCAAGGAGCCGATGCAACGCTAGATTCGAAAATCTTGTTCCTTCTCAAATTCTTGTAGTCTTGAGCAATGTGTAACAAATTGTGGAATAAATAAAGGTGAAGATTCTTTTAACTTGCTTATATTTCAATTCAAGCATTATGATTCAACTTCGATTCTTGAATGTATTCTTTGTGATGATGCTTGAATAAAACTCCGCTCGTGGAGGAGTCGAGACGATCGGTAGAATGATGATGTTGATGAATCTTTAAACATTTTCTTAAGTCCTATAACGATTGTAAATTCTTGAAAATTGAAGGATCGATGATCTAGATCGATGCGAAATGCATTCTTGATTATTTTCGCACGATCTAGAGATCAACGATCGATCATTCGATTTCCTAGAAGCTATCTTGTGAATGTGATTCATCGAAAGGACAAAGGATAGGATGAGGAAACCCTAATTCTTCGCAAGATCCTTAATCTTCGCTAAATCTAAATCGATTTAGCATCAATTCGTTAATGGATAAGAAAAGGTAATTGCTAATCTTCTTCACATCTATGATCTAATCGACTCCTACGAGCTTTACTTCAAATCTTGAAACTTAAATCGATTGGAATTATATCAATTCTTGATTCTTGATGTTTAACGCTTTCTTGATTCTTGATTAGATATAGTTGATTCTTGAAATTCATTGATATAAATCTTGAATCATTTTGATTTTCTTTTCTATTAAATTTTCAATTCAAAACAAAACAAATACGAGCGAATCGCACAATCCCTGTGGACAATCCGCACTTACTAACGCGCTACATTTTGACACCGTTATTGATTGCGGTCAAATAATTCTTTGATTGTGATTTCTATTCATTTTCTAAACCGACACAACAAGAAATACAGATCAATCAAAAGGTGCCATTGCCGGTGATCGTGCGCTAATTCGTTCTTTATTGAAATTTAAATTGAAAGATTTATTCCATTACAATTTTGAGATCAAAATTCGCGCAAAATCTAAACATGTTGTTGTGATTTGATTGCGAGGAATTCTGGAAGCTGTGGAGCAATTGAAATTTTTTTCAGAATATTGCAGAGGACTCAGGGGCTGAACATAAGCTCTCTGGAAAAATTTCTTGAATTGAACAGTACCTACGACCGCTATTCCGCAGTTTAAGCCATCTATTGCGGCGGTTCCGCGCCTTGGTGAAGGGTTCTCTATGCAATTTTCTCTCAGGTCCTCTAAAACTTTCTTATCTCATTCCTCATCTGCTCCAATTAACAATTTTCTGCAGGTTTCTTTGCAAAAATCGCAGCGACGCAAAAAGCAAAATAAATTGTGCGTGTTTTTGGTTTTATGGTTGTTTGCATATTAATACGGACATTAAGGGGCACGGCCAAATCCAGATTAGGTGGGGAGTTCATTACTCTTCCTAAGCCCCAAAAATCACAAACTTGCATCCGCATTTACCCTCATTAACTAAAAAATATCTAGAGATGACTCTAAGGACCGTCGCGCTCACTTAGGACAAGAGAAGGCCATGGGTAATTCATTGCTTATCCACGTTTCTTTTGTGATGTCTAAGGCAAGTGTGTCGAAGGCTAGTGGTTACTTAATTAGGCCCACTACTTACGTAGTGGAGAACCTCCCACTTACCTGGCACTTACCTGGCCACAGGAGAGACAAAGAGGCAGTGGAGGATTTATCCTGCGACTTGTCTTTTGGCAGTTAGGAGCGGTCTAGAGCTTTGACCTAGGTGACCCCTGGAATTAGGGTTTTGCTTGTCGCATTTGTTGTGATCGCATCATATTTTCAAAAAATCCGTATCATTTTTCAAAACAAACACCGCATTCATTCGTTTCCCCTAATTATAAGTCACGCTGCCACTTGTACTAACCCTTTTTAGTGCAAGATAGGCTGGACACGGGATTCTAGTGCCTGTTTAGTCCGCGTACCCCCAATCGACTCCGAAGTCGGTATTTTTCCATTTACTTCTTCTTTACCCACTACCACACCCACACCGATGGATCCGTCTCTATCGAATTTCTTTACCACTAATCTGCCGCCGTCCGTTGGTGCGTAGAATCCACCCCGCATCTCTCTCCAATAGAGGTGTTATCCTTTGCGAGGTCCTCTTTCGACCTGCTTATCCATTCCACCAGCCAACGGGGATAATTTTGAGATTAAACCCTAATACATCAACCTTTTACCCAAATTCTACGGTCTCGAGACTGAAGATGCATACATTTTTATCACTAAATTTGAAAACGTATGCGCAATGATGGGTACGTCACAACTTTCAGTGGATGCTATGCGTCTACGTCTTCTTCCATTTACTTTGTGCGATATAGCCGAGAAGTGGCTATATAACACTACCGCACATTCCATTACGAATTGGGAAGAATTCGTTGCGGCATTCCTTAAGAAATTCTACCCTATGCAAAAGACAGCTCGAATCCGTAGTGAACTAAATCAATTCACCCAGCTTCCGACTGAACCATTTTCGAAATGCTTTGAACGATTCAAGGATCTTTTGGTTCAATGTCCTCATCACGGCATCCCGAGATAGGATCTTTGCCGAATCATATATGAGGGCATTAACCCAAACACTAAATAGAACCTTGAAAACATGTGTCAAGGCACCTTTATGACCAAGGATGATGGGGAAGCTTGGAAATTTTTAGAAGAGTTCGCTGAAAAATCCTTACAGTGGGAGAGTGGAACCCAATCATCGAATAGGGGTGGCGTACACCAAATTGATGTGTCCATAGGTGTTCGAGCTGAGATGGCAGCAATGCAAAAGAAGCTCGAGGCTATGGAACACAAATTTTCAGCAGCCTCCCTAAACCCAATGTCACTCCCCAAAACTGTATGTGGGTGTTGTTCTGATCCTTCTCACTTAACGGAAGAATGTCTATTAAACTCTCCGTTTCAAGGTCACGAGCATACCAATGCCGTATTTCAAAGACCTAGAAACGATCCATATTCTTCCACGTACAATCAGGGTTGGAGGAATCACCCGAATTTTGCTTGGAACCAACAACAACAATCTTAAAACACGGTTCCAAGCCAAAATAATTTCCAAAGGGCTCTTCCACCGCAACAGCAACCACTTCAACTCACTCAGCACCCCTACCAGTCACAAAATTTTCAAAACCAGGTCAACACTCCTGCACCGTCTAATCCTATGCAGATGACCTGTTCTAACGAATTCTCTCAATTCACTCAAACCATGAAATCACTCTTGTCAAATTTCATAGAGGTGTCGGCTGAGGTTAGATCTTTCGTCGGTGAGATAAAGAAAAACTCAGCGTCCCAAGCTAAGAGTATCAGATCGATGGAAGCTGAATTGCACGACTTAAAGCCGAAATGAGTGCGAGAGAAAAAGGGAAACTTCCATCTCAACCCCTACCAAATCCTGGGCATTACAATGTAAATGTCGTCACAACGTTGAGATCAGGAAGAGTGCTGAATAACCATGTTGGGGGAAGGAATTGATGATATTGAAAATCCTATCAATAACACCCCGGCTGAGACCTTTCCTCACACACACACTTCTACTTCTGATCCTTGTTCTTCTACCCCACCGCCTTCTCGCGAGCCCATTCTCCATTTCCCACTAGGCTCGACACCTCAGTATAGCTCTTCTAGTTCTCCACAGACGATCCCCACTCCTCTTTTGGGATCACGTCTACCCCCACTTCCCTCTCCTATGATGGACCCAGTGCTTATTGCTAAAGCTCCTTACCTGAATCGGTTAAGGGGTAACAAATCGAGTCCACATATGGAGAAAATTATGGAAATGTTCAAACAGGTTAACATCAACATCCCTCTCCTAGATTCTATTCAACAAGTCTCCGCTTATGCGAAAATTCTTAAGGATTTGTGCACCTAGAAGAGGAAGACTCAAGTGCCGAAGAAGGTCTTCATATCTAATAATATTAGTACTGCTTTTATCCCACAGCTACCAAAGAAACGTAAGGACCCAGGATGTCCTACGATATCGATTTCTATTGGGGGTAAAAAAATCAACCGTGCTCTGTTAGACCTTGGCGCAAGTGTTAACCTACTTCCATATTCTGTCTATGAGCAGCTAGGGATTGGAGAGTTGAAACCAGCTCACTGCACTCTCCAAATGGCAGACCGTTCAATCACCAAACCTAGGGATGAACTATAGGATGTGCTGATAAAGGTCGGGGAATTTGTATTCCCTGTGGACTTCATTGTACTCGATACACAACCTGTAGCAAACCCCCGGAGCCAAATTCCGGTGATTTTGGGTCGACCATTCCTTGCCACTTCCAATGCTGGTATTAACTGTAGAAACGGTTCAATGAACTTATCATTTGGAAATATGAACATTGAACTAAACATCTACAAAGTTGGAAGTCAGCCATCAGAACCCTCTGCTCATATTCTTGATGTGTGCTCTGTCCACGAGATTGCTCCCAAAAGTTTCGGAGTTGATGAACTTTGCTTAACAGATCTCGACGACACTACCATATCATTGTTTGATCTTGCACATGAACTTAGTGAGGACACCTTTCCCACACTTGAGTCCGACACTCCTGACTTATCACCGCCCGAGTCTGTATCTTTCACAGGCTATGAGCTTCTTTGTGACTCCAAAAATCACTCGATGATCCCACCTTCTATTATTTTTCCGCCAGCATTAGATCTCAAAATTTTACCCTCTCATCTTAAATATGCTTATTTAGGTGAGAATGAGTCTTTACCGGTTATCATATCCGCTTCTCTAGCATCAGAGCAAGAGAATGCACTTTTATCGGTATTGAGATCTAATAGGGAAGCGTTTGGTTGGACCATGGCGGACATCAAAGGGATTAGTCCCTTGATTGTAGAACATCATATACATGTGATGGATGATGCCAGACCAACCCGAGAACCACAGAGACGGTTGAAACCCGTCATGAAGGAAGCGGTGATGAAAGAGATAGTCAAATGCCTTAATAATGGTATTATATACCCAATCTCCGATAGCCAATGGGTGAGTCCTATACATGTCATCCCTAAGAAATCCGGCATCACTGTTATTACCAATGAGGCAAATGAGTTGATTCAGACACGCGCTCAAACTGGGTGGCGTGTATGTATTGATTACAGAAAACTCAATGCCGCCACGAGGAAAGACCACTTTCCTCTACCTTTCATTGATCAGATGCCGGAACGCTTAACGGGACATGAGTATTATTGCTTTATGGACGGATACTCTGGCTATAATCAGGTCCCCATAACCAAAAAGGATCAAGATAAAACCACATTTACTTGTCCTTTTGGTACCTTTGCTTATAGACGCATGCCCTTTGGGTTATACGATGCTCCCGCTACCTTTCAGCGGTGTATGATGGGGATATTTTCTGACATGGTCGAGAATTTTTTGGAAATCTTTATAGACGATTTCTCAATTTTTGGAGACTCTTTTTCTGATTGCCTATCGAATCTTGACGCAGTTCTTACTCGTTGCAAAGAGAAGAACTTAACCTTGAATTGGGGAAAATGTCATTTCACGGTCCAAGAGTGAATTGTGCTTGAACATGTTATTTCACAGAAAGGCATTGAGGTTGACAGAGCTAAGATAGATTTCATCCAAAACCTTCCTCATCCCAAAAGCGTCAAGGACATTCGATCATTTCTTGGCCATGCGGGCTTTTATAGGAGATTCATTAAGGATTTTAGCAAAATTGCTAGACCCTTAACTCTTCTCTTAGCCAAGGATACGACCTTCCACTTTGACTCGGATTGTGAGGCAGTATTCGAATCATTCAAACACTCCCTCACTACAGCCCCCGTTCTATCGTCTCCAAATTGGGACTACCCTTTTGAGCTGATGTGTGATGCATCCGATTTTGCAGTTGGTGCAGTCTTAGGACAGCACATTGAAAAGATGCCATACGCGATCTATTATGCGAGTAAGACCCTGAATGATGCTCAAATCAACTATACAACTACCGAAAAAGAACTTTTGGTGGTTGTATTTACATTAGAAAAATTCAGGCCTTATTTGATTGGCTCACCTATAGTTGTGTACACTGACCATTCCGCCTTGAAACATCTTCTGGTGAAGAAAGATGCAAAAGGTAGGCTAATACGTTGGATCTTTCTATTACAAGAATTTGATCTTGTTATCAAAGATAAGAAAGGATGTGAAAATGTTGTAGCCGACCATCTTTCACGCATCTCTTCTTCCCCTATGACCCTGCCAATTAATGATTCGTTTCCGGACGAACTCTTGAGCGTATCCAATGAACCTTGGTTCAGGGATATTGTGAACTATCTTTTCACGGGACTTATACCCAGCGATTGGTCAAAACAGGACAAATACCGTTTTCTATCCCAAGTAAAACACTTTTACTGGGATGATCCATATCTGTTTAAGTATTGTCCTGATCAGATCATTCGCCGGTGTGTCCCGAAAGAAGAGTTCGAGAGTGTTCTTTCTTTTTGTCATGATCAGGCTTATGGGGGTCACTTCGGTCCTAAAAAGACGGAGGAGAAGGTTTTGCAATGTGGATTTTATTGGCCGACCTTATTCAAGGACACATTTGATTATTGCAAAACCTGTACACAGTGTCAGTACACGGGTAGAATTTCCTGGAGAAATGAAATGCCTCAGCAACCCATTTTAGTGGTTGAAATTTTCGATGTTTGGGGCATTGACTTTATGGGTCCCTTTACCAACTCCTTTGGGAATTTGTACATACTGCTTGCGGTTGATTATGTCTCAAAGTGGGTTGAAGCCATTCCATGTCGCACTAATGACAAGAAGGTTGTCATTAAGTTCTTAAAAGAAAATATCTTTTCGCGATTTGGACACCCACGCGCTATCATTAGCGATAACGGGACACATTTCTGCAACAGGTCTTTCGAGACTCTGATGCGGAAATACGCAATCAACCACAGACTTTCTACACCCTATCATCCCCAAACGAGCAGGCATGCTGAGATTTCAAATAGACAGATCAAACAAATCCTGGAAAAGACTGTTGCTAAGAATAGAAAAGATTGGTCGACCAAACTGACGAATGCTCTTTGGGCATTCCGAACTGCATTTAAAACCGATCTAGGGATGTCTCCATATAGGATAGTGTTTGGGAAGGCATGTTACTTGCCAGTCGAGATTGAGCATAAAGCATTGTGGGCTATTAAGGAAATCAACTTTGACCTAAACCAAGCCTGCAACTTTCGGAAGCTGCAATTAAATGAGCTAAGCGAACTCCGCGATGAAGCTTATGATAACACTGTAATCGTAAAGAATAGGACTAAGGTTTTTCACGATAAAAAAATTTTGAGCAAAAAATTTTCACCAGGTCAGCATGTCCTTCTTTATGATTCACTACTACACCTTCACGCGGGTAAGCTTCGATCTCGGTAGAAGGGACCTTTTATTGTGCGGTCTGTATACCCGCACGGGGTAGTAGAAGTAGAAAATGTAAAAAAAACGGCACGTTTTTCAAAGTGAATGGACATAGACTAAAGCCGTATTTTTCCACTGACCCCACGGAGGAGCTCTTGTCCTTACAGGAGCCATTTTATCTTGATTAAAATTCCTCCGTCTCACCCCATGTCATGTATATCACTGTATCATCTTTTGAATGGAGGTGAGTGAAAAGAATAAGTTTGGGGGAGGTTCTTCACTTATATATTTTGCCCCCACTAATAAATTCCTCCCAGGCTTACAGGTTTTGTAGACATAACGATTGGCAACAGTGAGGACACTGTTGAAAACAAGTTTGGGGGAGGTTTGTGCTTATTTTTGCATCATTTGCATATCATTTGCATAAGCACAAAACATTTCTTTAATAAAACTATAAAAAATTTAAAATTTTCAAAACTCATAAAAATTAAAAAATTTCAAAATATAAAAATATTTAATATTTAACATTTTTGTACATAAATAAGATAATAAAATATTAGATAGTGAAAAATTACATCCATGAGATTAGAAAAATTTAAGAAAACCAAGAAAATTAGAAGTTTTCTTATACGAACCAGTAATAAGTAGTTATGAGCCGTTGTCCCAAGGGTTAGTAAGATGAAGGAAGTCACTAATCTGAGGATAAAAATAAGTATGAAAAATAGTTTCTATTCTGGAAGCCAAACATTTTGAACGTTGATACCCTGCTATTCGCACTTACAAACGTCTTGAAGCCCGGGATAGTAGAGGATACCTTGAAATGCTCTTGTCTTAAAGCCAATGTATGAAGGAAATAAAAAAAATGAAGAAAATATAAAATGGTGAGAAAAATGGACACGGGTTTTGTTATCGCCAAGGCAGCAATAAAAAAATATAGCGAGGGTGCCTCTTCACCTAGTGCCCTAAGGCCAACTGGTCTGGGAGTCACTGCTAAGCCTTATGTGGTGCAAGACGAGGAAAATACACCAAATAAGCAAGCACATGAGTAATCGGTCGGTTAGTACCTCAAGAAGTATTAACGGTCATATGAAAGTGTGTGAGCATTCTCATCTAAATATTCATTAATTAAAAAGTACTGAGGCTGATGGGCAAGAGTATGATAGCTTGAATTGAATTCTCCGGGTGTAGGGATGTCTTTTACACACACGCAGGGTTATATAATCGATGTTTGGAAGAAAGATAGGAATGAAAAATAAGACGATGTTTTATTAAGGGATGACGTGATTTCTGACATCTTTTCATGACTATTAAGATAGGGCTCATGACAACCGAAAAGCTAGCTTAGTTGGAAACCCTAACTTTCAAGGCTTTTCTTTTATAATTCTTTTCTTTAAATATAATATTCATGATCTTTCTTTTATTGTTGGATTTTTTGGGTGCAATCAGCTGAAAACCCTTAGGAGACAACACTCCTCCTACTAGGGACACCTAGAAGTTTAAAGGTTTGTTGCACGTGCTCAGAGCAATCGTGTTGCCTACGAAAGTGTGCTGGTTAATTTTTCTATTTCTTTATTTTCTCCTTCTCTTTTTAATAAAATAGTTCGCTCGAGACGACCAAAAATAAGTTTGGGGGAATTTGATCAGTCGAAAATATTACATTTTTAACACGGCAATTTCCCTATCATTTGCACTCATCTAGAAGTGTTCGGTGATCATATTGCACATATTAGCAAAACAGTCGTAAAATACCAGATTGCATGTATTATATTTTAAAACCGGCACTTTAAGGGAAATTGACTGTTTTCCATGGCATCGCATCATTCTTGTGTAGCGCAACTTATGTTTTGAAGTCTGTGCAGGAAATTCCAAGACAAAGGCCAAATTTGTGAAACAAGTGCTGTTAAAAAGACGCCAACTCAGGGATTTGAAATCTGGCAGTAATCTAGAAGGCATTTTGGCATTCCACATATCAGATAAATACCCCAAAGTCAGCCCAAAGCACCAGAAGAAAATGTGCACAGTGGCTCCCTCACGTGACCGCGAATCCGCGGCACAAGATGGCACGTGCCGCGGATCTGTGGTGGAGTTGCCACATCAGCAGAAGAATTTTACTGCATTATTCGTCCCTCAAGTCCAGAACTTCATTAAGCCTCTGCAATTTCCAGAAGACTCCTGAACATTCTGCCAGATCAGCAAGGTTCCTTGTGCAAGCTAATGATGTCCAAGCTTCCAAAGCAAGCTTCAACCTAACTACCTTAAGAGCCTAGAACCTTCTCCCTAACCTCCTAGCTTAAGGTAGAAGCTAAACCCTAACTAACTAGTTCTAGAGGCTTCTACCTAACTAACTAGCTTACAAGGGAAGCTAACATAATCCAAGCTTCTTAAGGAAGCTACTCATTCCTAAACCTATAAAAAGGACCCTAGGCCTCACTTGAAAAGGTTATTGATTGTTGTTGTTGATTGTTGTTGTTGAAAAGGTTGTTGATTGTTGTTGAAATTCTATCACTCATTCAACTCATCACTTGTCACCTCCAAACCCTAACCCTAATCCAATCAAGAAACCACAAGTTCAAGATCCTTTGAGTTCTAGCAAAGCAAGCCTTCAACCATCCTTTAGAAGCGAAGCCGGACTTCATCGGAGCATGAGATCCAAGCCGATCCGTGACTCAAGGAGCCGATGCAACGCTAGATTCGACAATCTTGTTCCTTCTCAAATTCTTGTAGTCTTGAGCAATGTGTAACAAATTGTGGAATAAATAAAGGTGAAGATTCTTTTAACTTGCTTATATTTCAATTTAAGCATTATGATTCAACTTCGATTCTTGAATGTATTCTTTGTGATGATGCTTGAATAAAACTCCGCTCGTTGAGGAGTCGAGACGATCGGTAGAACGATGATGTTGATGAATCTTTAAACATTTTCTTAAGTCCTATAACGATTGTTAATTCTTGAAAATTGAATGATCAATGATCTAGATCGATGCGAAATGCATTCTTGATTATTTTCGCACGATCTAGAGATCAATGATCGATCATTCGATTTCCTAGAAGCTATCTTATGAATGTGATTCATCGAAAGGATAAAGGATAGGATGAGGAAACCCTAATTCTTCGCAAGATCCTTAATCCTCGATAAATCTACATCGATTTAGCATCAATTCGTTATTGGATAAGAAAAGGTAATTGCTAATCTTCTTCACATCTATGATCTAATCGACTCCTACGAGCTTTACTTCAAATATTGAAACTTAAATCGATTGGAATTATATCAATTCTTGATTCTTGATGTTTAACGCTTTCTTGATTCTTGATTAGATCTAGTTGATTCTTGAAATTCATTGATATAAATCTTGAATCGTTTTGCTTTTCTTTTCTATTAAATTTTTAATTCAAAACAAAACAAATACGAGCGAATCGCACAATCCCTGTGGACGATCCGCACTTACTAACGCGCTACATTTCGACACCGTTATTGATTGCGGTCAAATAATTCTTTGATTATGATTTCTATTCATTTTCTAAACCGACACAACGAGAAATAAAGATCAATCAATGTCCTTAAATCCAATGGACCGCAACGTGCCTAAACTAAACTCTATGGACTATGATGTCCTTTAACATGGACTATGATATCCTTAAACCTAATAGACCGCAACGTCCCTAAACTAAACTCTATGGACTATGATGTCCTTAAACCCAATGGACCGCAACGTCCCTAAACTAAACTCTATGGACTATGATGTCCTTAAACCTAATGGACCGCAACGTCCATAAACTGAACTCTATGGACTATGATGTCCTTAAACCAATAACGGACCGCAATGTCCTTAAACTACCGTGGACCGAAAATGTCCTTAAACTAAAACAATAGAGCCCAAACGCTCTTTTGTTGGATCTGAATGATCCCAAAATCCTGTTGAGTAGATCTTACTCTAAAATTAGACTAACATATCCTCAATAACCATAACATATCCTCAATAACCATTTATGTTGATCTTAACCTCAAACGAGATTAACGATCCTTAAATCAAACCAAACCCAAATTTAAGAAAATACGGATTTGGACTAATCCCCGCCCTATGGGCGACAACATAAATTAGTCTCCGTATACAATCCACAGGCAACCAAAAATAAAACAAACACACATGATACGAAGTGACCTTCTGGAGCCGGAGAAAGTGGTTACCGCGATACGGTAACGTAATTAACTGCAGGGGCTTGCGCCTGCAGGGAAAAGCGTCCCCACAATAAAAAAAAAAACCTCACAATGATGGGGAATCTGACGAAGTCTGCTACAACGGCCGCATCTGTCCAAACCTCCGATACACGGTGTCATAAATCAACTTGGCATTTTCGGAGAGGTGGACAGATAAAACCAAATAGCATCTGCCCCCAAAATGCAGGCCAGACGTCCTGACATCCCGGTCGCGTCTTTTGGCAGTGAACAGTTGGATCCTGATTCCCACTGATGAGTTGGTTTACTCCTCGTGTGATTTTAGATGATCCCGACTAATTCTTCTTTCACGTATGGAGAAGAATTTGAGGAAACCGTGGGAGATATCCTGATTAGATAAAGTGATTGACCATTCTGCTTTAGATTACAGTACACGTTGAGTGTTTCTTTTCTCTCTCTCTTTGGCAGCGACCATCTCCCGACCCTAGACTATAACTCAGTAACCAAGTTAACCGAACCTTCTTAAAACACATTGACTTTTGGATAGTCAGAGTTGCATACTTCATTTCCACTCCTGCTTTTACCCTTTGCTTTTTATCTGGAACATTCAGTATCACTACGGAGATCCACATTTATTGGATATGACCATCGTATAGTTATATACGAACTCGAAGAAACTTGTTTCAAATTCGAGAATGGTTTCCGGTTCTGGAGAAATTGAATAGGACTATTCAGTTGTCTTTTCCTTTTACATTCTCTCAGGTTGTGAGGGCTCCTTGGATTAGGAGAGGGTACACCTATTGCGCTTATTGGATAGTCTTCTTCCAAACCATAGGCAGGTGTCGAACGGTAGGGAAGGAAGAAAACCAATTAGCCTAAGTGTGGTGCACAAAAGATAATAAGTAAAGACAAATAAAGAGATTAGAAAGAGGGCAAAGTAAATTTTTACTGCTATCATTCATGACGAAACCGAGTATATCATCGCCACTCCTACTTCACCTTTGAATTTCTCCAGAACACCCCGTATCACTACGAAGATCCGCATTTATTGGATAATCCATCGAATAGTTATATGAACTCGAAGGAACTTGTTCCGGTTTGAGGATAGATTCTGGTTCAGGAGAAATAGAATAAGGTTTATTAAGTCGTCTTTTATCTTTACCTTCTCTCAAGTTATGAGTACTCCTAAGATTATGAGAGTACATCTATTACGCTTATTGGATAGTCTTCTTCCAAACCATAGGCTGGTGCCGAACTGTAGGGAAGGAAGAAAACCATTTAGCCTAAGGGTAGTGTACAGAAGGTAATGAGGAAAGACAACTAAAGGGATTTGGAGATATGACAAGAAAATATACGGTTACAGTCATGAATCTGGATAATGGAAGAGGCATTACTAGGAATACCCGGCTACCCCTTCGAAACATTTTTATGTTTCAGTTTTACTATATGTTGTTAATTGAAAACTGATTTCCCAATTCAATCCTTGCTCCAGGGTATGTATTTTCCAGGTTTAATTCTCATATCTGTATGGTTTTACAGATGATGAGTGGGAGTAAGTTATTGGGAATTAGGTGATTATATCCTCTTTATATCAGAATTCGTTGTAATTGGTGATATTTGAGGAAATCACCTGGGGTTTTTACCTGACGGCAAATATTTGGTTTTGAATATCCGTTGTTATGCACCAATTTCAAACTGATATATCTGTACGTTTATTTTATAAAGTGAGATATAACTTTTTGAAATTATGTCCATGACATTTACATATATCAGTTGATGTTTGGGTAAGGAGCATTAAAAAGCGGTGTAATTCTTCTTAACCATAGTACATTTTTCAACCTACGACGCACAGGGTTTGAGTTATTCAACTCAGGGGACTTATACAAAGTATTGTATGTTGTTCAGTGTCCATTAGGACAGAGGGGTTGGTCCTCGTACTATATTCTGTTTACTTGTGACTTCTCCAGTTTTAGACAAGTGTTTCGTAGACATACAAGGTCCAAGTTTTGAGAAGTTATAGGTACAAGAATAAAGTAGAGAACCATGTGTTGCAAGTATCAGGATTCTTCAAAGTGATCGAAGATGTAGATACTTGTGTTTGGTATTCAATCGATAGTAATGGTTTTGAGAACTTGCTTCTCTTTCAGGTTACTCATATTTGGATGCACTCCTAGTTGAGTAATGTTGATCGGCCTCTCTCCATTTAGTTCAATGCACTGGAGACGGCTGCATGATTTAAATCTGGTTCCAATTAAATCAGTGCCTATGTTTCTATATTGTATATAGAATAGTTCATATCTTAACGATGTTAAGGTATATGAAGTTGTCCGGCTTATACTTAAAACCAGACTCTGGATAACTCAAGGCACGTTTCTGTAATGGCAGTTTGTGGGTTATCCCGGGCTATGAAGAGGGGTAACTTTATACCATCTGGAAGATCAATAGTGATATTGTTCTTGACTCGCCACAGTTTTAGTAAAATGGACATTTTCATAAAACAGTAGTGGGAGTATGGTAGAACTGGAAGTGATTCCAGAACCACAAACGATTACTGAAAATTTAAATAGAACCTAAAGATTCAATCGGGTATAACATTCCATTAGCCACTCCGCAGATATGGTGGGTAACCTTAGGCGTCCGATAGGTACTTCGGTATCCTCAAAGACGGCGACAGGGAGGTTCTTGTTTACTCAAACTTGCCATTACTGTTGTTCTAGACTATGAAACCAGGTAAGAGGATGAGTAAGCGTCGTTCTAAAGTAGCTTTAGAAGTGCACGTGTATATGACTCTGCCGGAGGGTTGTTGTAGTCAGTGGGAGCAGCGGAAACATAGTGGACAAGTTGCTTATGTTTATTTATAGACTAAAGCAGGTATAACGGAGATAGATCATCTATTTTTGATGTAAAAGTCATAGGTTTTGATTTCATCAGAGTAGAAGATGGATCTGTTAAGAAGGTAGTAGGGTGTGATGTCCTGGTATTTGGATGACATACACTTTGTAAGAAGTGAAATTCCTATACTACAATCGGTTATACTGTGGTTGTCACACAGTGATTTCTCTACATAGGATATGGATATTATATCTGGCATTCTTATTACTAGATCTATGGTTTTAGATCTAGATTTGGGTAGTTTCCCAATCTGGGTACGTAGACACTATTCTAAAGGTGTTTTAGAATGGACGACTCCTGGCATGGTGGTGTATCTGCAGGTGATGATGTCACCCTCTCTAAAGGTGTCTTACAGACTAAAAGGAAGAGGGATGTGCATGATTGGCATATCACTTGCTTAGGCAATTGAATCAATCATGAGATGTCAAGTACCACACCAGATGTTGTTTTTGAACTAGATGCAATAAGTTGATATATTAATCCAATTCTAGAGAATCGTTCGGAAGCAGTTTATGAACATAAGAGGATGTTCTAGGGATTTGGTAATGGCAGCCTCCTTTGGGAGACGGTTATTATTCCAGGCTTCCAAGGTGACCTGGATGACAGAGTGACTATCAGAGTTATAGTTTTCCCTCTTAACGAGGGACAGTTGTTTGGACAAGTGGTCCAAGCGGATACTGAGGGAGGTATGGCGCAGGATACTGATTAAATTCAGTTGACAATATAGTCTAAGAAGTTTACTGGATTTGGAGTTCATTCGTGAACTGGGTCCCATCAGATATCCAGACATATTCTAAGACAGGTATTGCTCATTTCGGGAGATGGCTTTCTCCGCAAACTTGAGATAAAGAGAGACATAGAAAAAAACATTAGAGCGGATCCACTCACTGAGGCTATTTCTCGAACGCAATAGTTTTACAAACGAGCTTTGTGAAACTGATTAATAGAGAAGTTGGGTGTTCGGTATCACACGGGTTGTGAGTATGCGACACCGCAATAATTAGCCTTAAGTGCAAGTGGGAGATTGTTGGCTATAGTGCCCTCAAATCAATTATTGGATCGCATGCATGTGATTGCAATGATTGAGGGAGGACCTATACCGGTAGAACAGTCTTACTCGAGATGATAGTATGATATCTGGTTTGTTTTTATCATCGTGTACATGCTTCAGGTGACATTACAGATCACTATTACATGTTGATAGAGCCCATAGGATTCTTTCTTGACTACCAGTAGTATGATAGCGATCATATACGTGAGAGTTGGGTGGTCTATAAGCACATCCTTAAAGTGTCCCTAGTCGTAGGAGTTTCGAGACTGGGCATCGATACTCCAGGGGTAGACTAGTGTATACTGATCGAGACCCCGACGAGGGGCGGTGGCCGGTCTCACAAGCCATTGGTGTCAGTTGGTTCACCTAAGATGTATACAGG
Source organism: Agapanthus africanus (assembly GCA_030015575.1). Classification (NCBI taxonomy): domain Eukaryota; kingdom Viridiplantae; phylum Streptophyta; class Magnoliopsida; order Asparagales; family Amaryllidaceae; genus Agapanthus; species Agapanthus africanus. The sequence continues at coordinate 135,780,832 of JASDDO010000016.1, forward strand.
TGCTCATTGGGTTATGAGTACACCGGACGGACTCGCCGGAAACATGTCAGTTGGTATTATACCTATTATCAGATAGCAGTTCCCTGGTGACATGTGTACAGATTAGTCTATCGACCTGAGATCGTCATTAGTCTCGTATGAGTTCCCACTGTGCTTTGATTACTACCCTACCATAGCTCAAAGGAGTCATGCAAACATGTTTTAGTTGGGTACAGTCCCGAGCCATATGGAGGCAGTGAGCGGATCGTCAGGGGATTCGTCTCTCCCGGTATTGGGGGTTGATGTCGCGGTGTGCACAGGTGGCCATCACCAGAAATCCTTAGCCAGGGTAGACGAGAATTACCAATCTAGGATCGGTAGTTTCTCAGTTGGTGATAGGTTTCATGCCGACACTAAATGTCATGTTATTAGGGGTCTGACTTTATCCACCCCCTAGAATCGATACGCGATACTCATAGACGAACGGACCAGACTGTATGGATATTTTCACTGTCAGGCTCAGTAGGGTTTCAGGATGAGTTTGCTCGTCGGCCTCCCTTTCAATACCTGAGTAGCCGTTACGTACAGCTAGTGCCACTGACGTGCTTATGGTTAAACCCACTGCCAGCGTATTGACGAGTCTTTAGAGTCCCACATAGAGGATTTCACTATTTCGGATGAAACGTTGTGAATGTCGTATGGTTTTATGGCAGGGTTCGATCATATTCGTGCACTTGTGCACGGATCATGATCGGACGAATAATACTAGTGGGCTTTGGTTTAATATGGATCCTAGTATTATATTGTTGGATTATTTTCGTCTCGTAGTATTCGTATTCAGTCGGAATACGGATGCGGGTATGTAGATACGGATGAGAGGTATTCTTGTAATTCGTTACGGGATTACTTTAGTAGATGTCATTTCTTTTTGCTTTAAACATTTAGTTTAAATGTTTAATTGTGTGGAAGTGTGAATCATAGCTTGCATTAACTCTTGCATGACTCATTGTGGTGACTCATGGAAGTGATTCATTGTGACTCATGACTTGGCTAGGTTTTGTTTTGGCTAAGATATTTTGTATGAGATATTTTGGTATTGTGATGGCTCTTTTCTTATGAGGGTTTTCTTTAAGTGCTCACAATGATATCACACACAAAAAGCTAAGCCAAAACAACTCAAGAAAGAAGCAGACACTTTTTTCACTTGCCATTTTCTTTAGCCAAGCCTTTGCTTCACACTTCTTCTCCCATGGCATCTTCTTCAACCTCCACCCATACCCTCTCATGAGTTGAGAATCCTTGGGTGTATTGAGACAAAGTATTCACAAACTCTCTCTACTTCATCTTGGCTATCTAGGTTAGCAAACTAGATATCCGAGTTGCTTCGGTTTTGAGGCGGGAGCCCGTATTACTAATCCTCGACGTGGATCGTTTTTGACGAGGGAGACCGGAGATCGAACTTGATCAAGAAAGCCGCGAGGATCTTGGGACAGAGGTTGAAGACCGAAGGACACGGATCGATCGGTATAACCTTTCTAGACTCTTTTTATATAACCAGTATAGGGTTAATAGTACGATCCGTCGATTAGGATTCCGTTAGCGCCGGTTTTTTTTAAGTTTTTGTTCCGCGTTTGGCCACGGATTGATGGCCGGGGCACTGCCGTAAACCTACAGAACCTTCTTCTCATCTTTTAAGAAAATTATTATCACTTTCGTGGAACACCTAAAATATCCGGCACTCCTTGAAATAGACGGCCTTCCTAACCACCTCCAAACCGGTTGTCAAAACTGTCTCTATTGTTGATAATGCAATGACAAACTGAAGTGTCGATCTCTCGCATTGCATTCATGCTTAATGTACCCGTCCTCAACCTCCACCTGTCCGTATCACCAGTGGTCAATGATGATAACATCGTTGAGTGAATTGCATCTCTAGGGGAGTAGACATGGGCTTGGTTTTCTTTCCGTACCAGGCTAGAACCTGCTCGATACATTGTTGCAAATGACGCAACTTTCTATCCATGACATTGAGCATGCCAAGAATCAAACGTGCAGACTTCCCGTCGAACTTCCGATCCCCTTGCTTTGAAGCATTGTCCCTAACCACTCCTATGCATCTAGCTTCGTTAGATTTCTGCACCACAGGTTGTGCTGGACTCTCCACCTGAATCAGAGTACTGATCACCTCACCTTCAAAAATATGGATCTGGAACCATCGAACTTCACCGCGCTTGGTGGCACAACTGTTCTCTTTTCACCATCTTCTTGAGTCTGTTTTCTTCAACGCATTGCAGACTTGACTCATGTATATCGGCTAATTACTCCACGCTGGAGACCAGGACACAATGACTTATACCTCTGGCTCTGACTTTAAAGACGGACAAGAATATCACTTTTACCACGACTTCTCGGTGCACCCAATCACGAAGCTTTGAGTAATCTCAAGCCTCTCTCGTCCATATTTTGGGGATTTGCTTATCTACCACCGTCGATGGCGAACGGTCGATGATGTATTTAGCGATAGATAGGGGTTCAGCCCGAAACTCCTTTTAGACATCCGGCCATAAGAAACAAAGATCTATTCTTCTCAACCATCCGAAAAATCAGCTCTGCAAACGCTAGTCGACTGAGGATCCAAAATGGTGTTTTGATGTAATGATCCTCTATGGCTTGCAGAATCCTGCGAACCCTACGAAGGGAACCTTTTGGCACATCGTACCGAAGAACCTTACACGCCTACCGATCCACTTCTCCACCTGGCCTTCAATAACATACACTCATGACTTCTCCGAGAAGTCATGAAGGAAGCATGATAGCCGGATGCACCGTAATAAAGAACATGTGCAAGACCCTACCTCTATCCTTTTCCTTGAAGAAAAAATAGGGTCCACATCTTGTTCGCCATCATGACAATAATAACATATTTGGAGATCTCGGAATCTCCATCGATTACGCACTTGTAACCGACTCCGCCCAAAACATCCAAACAGATCAAAGCCTCTCTTCAGATCCAGCCTTGACTGACATCAGTCATCACTGCCCTCATCTGAGTCTGAATGCTTTTCTTTCTCATTGAACTTTCGTATAGTCTTGCTTCCAATGGCCTTTTTTGTTACAGTAATTGCATTTGTCATTAACTCGACTTCTTGACTTTCCCTTGGAATCACCATCCGACCGCTTCAGAGAACGGCCTTGAATGGACAACACATCCCCATAACTCTTTGTCACCCGTCACCTTCTCCCTTGACACCTCGCTATGCAAACCGGTCTTGGCATCCTCAAACGAGAGTTTGTCTTGGCAGTACACCATCGATTTCACGGACCAGCCATAATTGGAGTTAAAGAACATAGTAGGATCATGACTTGGTCCTCATCCACTGTCTTTACCTCCACATTACGTAACTCCATCACAATCTGGTTGAGCTCGTCTATGTGGTCTTTGACCGATGTCCCTTCATTCATCTTCAAGGTGTATAATCGTTTTTTAGATGGAGACGGTCTGTGAGAGATTTTTTCATATACAGAGCCTCTAATTTGCTTCATAACCCTACCGCCGTGGTCTCTTTATCGACTTCGCAAAGAACTTCGTCGGCTAAATGAAACTGGATCGAACTAAAAGCCTTTTTCCTCTACTGTTTCTAACTCTGTTGTTGTGGCCGTCGTCGGAATTTTGTTTTTCGCAAAGACAATCTTATTTACACCCTGCTCCTTCAATAAGGCCGTCGTTTTCATCATTCATAGGCCAAAATTGTTGCGCCCATCAAACTTTTCGATCTTGTAATTTGTAAATGTCATCTTTCCACTCATCCTAAAAACAATGAGCCTGAATGTTTTGATACCATTTGTAAATTTATTAGCGGATATGATTCACAAAGGAATCAATCAGCACAATAATATCGCATCTGAAAAGTGAATCAGATGTTTTGCGATCGAGCGGAAAAGATTACCGACGTGCAACAAATAATACTAATATGAAAAGAATACACACCAAGCACACAAGAATTTACCTAGGTTCGTCCCTGGACATAATCCTGCAACCGCAACGAAAAACTTTCACTAGAGAAAGAATTATACAAGATACACCGACTTCTACCTTAGTCCTTTACAAAGAAAAAAGGCTCCTCTCACAAACTTCTATCTCACACTGCAAACTTATAGTTCTTTTATTTCTTGAAGGCCACACACCCTTTCTTTATTTTATTATTGTGAGGATTGAGAGACTCTCTCTTTCTGCACAACATTCATTATAAAGACAAAAACTTGCAGTCCCTCTTGGACTTTCTTGCATTCTCAATTAATGCCAACAACCATTTGGTTCCCTTTCTCTAATGAACTTTAGGGCTTTTAGGTTCTTAGACTTATAGCCTTTTAGACTTTGCAAACCTCCACGTGCAAATGATAACAAATGCAGGCTTCCGAGCCGCCAAAATTGACCATGTTTGTTTTTGGGCACTGTTTTTTTTTTTTATAAGAAATCAAGATTCAGCAAGCACCTCATTGAATCAGCTTAATTGCATGCTATAAATAATCATGACTTACTTTTTTATATTACTACAGCTAAAAGTTGGGATAATATTGGATTGTTACATTGAACTTCATTGAAAATGTGTTTCAAGGCTGAATATTCTAGTTGAATAGGAACACAACTGGTGTTTATTTGTATTAAAATTTATATTCTAGGCTTTTAGTTAAAATGTTGTAATGCTTGACTATAAACAGGGAGAATTTAGAATTTCTTACCAATTAGGTGATTCTGTTTGCACCAAAATTTATCATTTTGGGCGAGAAATGATCGCGGCTCTTATATCTAACATTTTCCTCCCCGAGGAGCAATTCATGCATCCAAGGATGACACCATAAGAGATTTTGGTCATAAGATCGTAGATAATAAATGCCCTATATGCTTAACTTTGTGTATGTCTTTGACATGATGACACATGTCATGGGTTTATACATTATATACCAAGTTCTTGGTCCTAATTAAGCTAAGTAATGCTAAACCGCTGTAAGAAATCTTGGCCGATAACTTAGTGGCTCAGTAATTGATACGGTGCTGGCCGACCGTGCTAAACCATGCTTGATGGAGCTTCTTTTCGGGTCTCCGTCAGATGTTGTCTTCCGTTGATATCCCGTTGGATTTTGGAGGTGATCTCCCGTTGCCTGTGGGTCTCAATGGGTTTTGAGGAAATTGGTGCTTCGAGGAGTTTAGCGCCGAGTACCTGCAAAGAAGTCCCGGGATGGTTTGGTACCACCGAGGACCCTCCAACGATCAAGTTAGCACTAGATCCGAGCAGAGTAACGGCTAAGTGGAATTAAAAATGGCTTACTTGACCCCTCTGTGATGGGGGTTATATAGCGGCGGCGGCACGCAGCAGCAGGCGCGAGAATCTCGCCGGCAGCTACGCTCCCGACGTCACGCCCGCGTAAAGAGCGGATAGCCCGTTAATGGGGATCGTGATAGCGTGGAACATGGGATGTTGCTGGTAGAGAATCTGAGCATGGCGAGATTTGCGGGGCGGCGGTTACGCCTGTGAGTGGTGGAGTTGGTCGGAGGACCGAGGAAGATGGCCTCGGCTGGGGAGCTCGGGGACGAGCGGGAAGGCCGAGGAGTCTTGCTCCGGTGGCGGCTCGGGGCGAGCTGAGAGGCCGAGGAGGCCAATTTCCAGGGGGCTCTGAGACGAGCCAGCTTGTGCTTGCACGTCGGGTACACGGGCGGCCTGACCGTCCCCTGTGGGTCTTTTCTTCTGAGTTCTGGGACGCGTCACCTGCCGCGTGTCTTAATCTTGGAGATCGCCAATATTGAGCATCATCATTAGCCCCCCACTCTTGTCCCGACCAGCTAGCGGGTCCGGTCAGGAGTGGACTGTCGGGCCACCCAGGGTGGGCTCCCTCCTAAGATTTCGTCGGGACGCATCCCCGGGCTGTCAGCTGTCTTTTCTGCCCATGAATCGGGGCGAGATCTCTGCATTTAAGGAAGGTGCGCCGGTTCGAGCATCCTGACACTGAAGCGACGGTCCACGTGTCAAGCGTGGGTTGGCCGACGCGTCGTGTGCAGACCTGCGACGTCTGAGAGGGTACGGTCCAATGTGGGAGCGACAAGTGGAGCAATCGGAGCCGTTGGCTGTGAGGAGGCGTTTTGGGGGGAGATGACTGGCGCCGTCAGATGAGGTCGCTTGCGGTGATAAGTAGAGACAGGGCCCACTTCAGGGCCCCTACTCTTTCATATTTCCTTCATCAAAGTCTTGGCTGCCCGGCGCTCTCCTCCTTTCTTCTGCTTTCGTTTCCCGAGGATCTATCTTCTTCAGGTTAGATGTCTTTTTTTGGGGAATTTGTAGGTGTCGTAAGAGTAGGTCCTAAGGACCCCTTAGTTGGGCCTGAGTCTTCTCGGGGAGTAGGGATCGGACCCTCTTCTCGGGATCGTGGGGCGGGGGCAGCCCCCAGGGAAGAAGCGGCAGATGCTGCCCCCGGTGCCTCGTGTTGGATGAGGCACGAGGACGAGCTCGCTAATGCACGGGCTCGCTTCTATATCACCTCACGTTATACGCTTCGTCTGTCCAAGGAGGGAGAGAGGGCAGACCAAGTACGGGGTAGGGAGATCGCCCTGTACTTGGAAGCTTTTTGGGGTGTAATGCGTATGCCCTTCTCTCCAAAGGCCGTCGAAGCGCTGAACTTTTTAGCCCCTGGCCAGTTAGTGCCTAACTCATGGAGGATTCTCCTCGGGTTCCTGATCCGCCTGAAGTTACAGGCGGTTCCCCCCAGCCTCTCCATCCTTGATTCTTCCCTCATTTTCAAAAATCATCCCGGTGGTCGAGCGGGCGACCCGAGGTGGGTCTATCTCTCTGTTAGAAAGCGACTGGGGGGCGCTGCCGGGACAGGGGTTGTGGCCCTACCTTCTTCCATTCACGACTGGAAGAAAAAGTTCTTCTTCGTTTCCCCTCCCGAGGGCGAGGACTGGCCCGTGCCTACAAAGTGGTCGAGGGAGAAATGCTTGCCGGGAAACCAGTCCAATGACCCCGCCACGGTGAGAGTGGCGTCGTGGGAGCCCATCCCCCGATTCGACGTGCTGCTGTCTGAGAGGGTCCTGAGTTGGGCCGGGCTTAGCCCCGTTGAGTTCGTCGGTAAGTTAGGCTCGCCTTTTGACTTGTATGCTGCTTGCGTCGCTGACTTCTTTGCATTTGGTTTTGTGCAAGACCCATGGATATGGACGAGCTCAAAGCCTCCATGCGCCAGCCGAGGAGGGTTATGAAGGCCGGAGGCGCTGGCTCTTCCCGCTCGAAACCTGCCCCGGCCCCTTCTCCTCCGGCCTTCGCGTCCCGTGAGCGTTCGGGGGCGGATCCCGCTCCAGGGCCTAGCAGAGCGTCGGGACGGAAGCAGGCTCGGATTCTGGAAGACCCGGCCTCGAAGGAGGAGATCGGCTCTCCATCAGAGCCGCTCAAGAGGGGTTCCCGGAGGTCTTCTCGGGGCCCGCCCTCGCCGATCGTGGTGGAGGAAGGAGGCCTCCAGTTCTTTGTTCCCTCGAGGCTATCCGTCGCGGATAGCCTGCTTCACGAGATAGAGAAATCAGCGGGGGGTAGGGTCCCCGGGGGGACCTTCAGGGCCCAGATGGCGTCCATCGTCTAAGAGTCTGTGCAGGTAAGTGTTCGATTTCTTGTGAGATTTGGTGCCTCCTTCATCTTTCTGATCTCTTTTCTATTTTTTAGGTTCTCCAGCACGTTGCCCTCGCCTTACGCATGGAGTTCGAGGTGATAGACCTAGCGATGAAGGTTGCGGGCCAGCTCGCCTCGTTGGAAGAGAGCTCCAAGCAGGAGCTGGAGGCGGTGATGGCGAGAGTTGCCGCCCTGGGGGGCGAGGCGGAAGACGGGAAACAGGAGGTTTCCCGGTACCGCGAGGCCTCCTTGGTTGCTGAGGCCAAGCTTGAGGACGCTCAGGTGCTCGCCGGCAACCTGAAGAAGACGGTGAAGACCCTCCGGAAGGAGCTGGGGGCGGCGGCCGAGTCGGCGAGGTCGGCCGACCTGAGAGCGGCGAAGTTGGCCGAACTCTCTGCGGCAAAAGCGGTGGAGGGCTACAAGAAGTCGAAAGTCTTCTATGATGACCTGGCCGTGGCCACAACCCTCATCTGGCACGAGGCCCTCGACACCGTTAAGGCCCGGATGCCGGAGTTTGCCGACGAAGAGCTCCGGGCCGAATACCCCCTCGCGGATGCCAAAGAGCAGGGGAAAGAGATTCCCGACGAGGAAGTCGCCGAGGACTCTTCTCTTCTCGTGGTGGATGTCGAGGACCCCGAGGTCGCGCCTAGCCCCGAGGCCTGAAGCCCCCATCTTCCTTCTCTTTTTATTTTGATGCTTCTGGAATTTTGTAAGCCTCCGGGCATTTTGTAAGGCTGGGGAGCCCAAAATACCCTTTGTAAAGACTTTGCCTTTGGTAGTAATAATTTTTTTTTCTTTGGTTTCATCGGTTTGCACTTTATCTTCTGTTTGTGAAGAATGCTAGTACAATATCTCTGCTTGCACTGTTGGGCTTCCATGTTAGGTCGGGCATCTGTCTAGCGATCGTTCGTCGAGTTGATTTCGATTACTTACCAAGCGTGCCAAGCACTGCTGAGAAGGAAGTATCTCCATGGCCCCAAAGTCGAGGGGGGATCACACAGACTTGGATAGACCTGACACCCCTTGTTGGGGCCTCGGATTCTCTGCATGTGATGGGCAGAAGGTTGTTCGCCGTATTTGCGCCGAGCATGAATGGGAAGCTGCTCGGTTGCCCCTTGGCGGGGGCTTTGATCCTTAGCATTGGAGGGGTTGTAAGAAGCCCACTAAGGATGATCGGGTAGTGAAGCTGCGCGGCCGCCTCTTGGCGAGGGCTTTAATCTTTGGCGTTGCGGGTAGGAAACTACCAGTCCGGGATGACCGAGCGGGGTAGCCGCTCGGATGCCTCTTGCGAGGGTTTCGATCCCTGGCGTCATGGGTAGGGAGCTACCAGCCGGAGAATACCGAGCAAGGTAGCTGCTCGGGTGCGTCTTGCGAGGGCTTTAATCTTTAGCGTTGGAGGGGCTGTAAGAAGCCCACTAAGGATGACCGGGCAGTGAAGTTGCGCGGTCGCCTCTGTAGGGTGTTTTTCGTCACCCCATTGAGATGGGATTACGCACGCGCTTGTCAGGCATACTACAGATTCCCCCTGCCTAGGGTAGGCCAGGGTTTAATGATTGTGGGTATCCGAATCTCCGGCAGCCGCGGACTAAGCTGCCGTTAATTACCCATCGCCTTTGGAGCGAGGGAACCTCCGATTGACGGGTTAAACTGGTCATGCGAACTCAATGTGCAGTGTACGTGTGTTGTGTTTTGAAAGGGGGTTTTGGATATATCGTGAGCCACGCAAAGTTTTTACGGGGGTCCCGCTACCCGGATAGCGGGCTGGGGATCAAGGGGGCTAGCAGCCCCCTTGCGTGGTGCTTGGCAGCGCCCCGGCACAAAAAAATTTTGGGAGGGAGAGTGTTGTAGAGTATGTGTTTATGTGTATTTATATATACATATATATATAAAAAGAAAGGGAAAGGTCATCCAAAGGATGCGTGGGGTCAGCGTTTTGAGCGCTGTGTGCTTAGGTGCTGTGCGCTCAGGCGCTAGCACGCCACGTGTCGGCATGTGGGCGCTTTGCGCTTGAGCGTTGGGTGCTTGAGCGCAAGCACGCCACGTGTCAGCATGTGGGCACTTTGCGCTTGAGCACGGGGCGCTGGAGCGCAAGCGCGCCACATGTCGACATGTGGGCGCTTTGCGCTTGAGCGCCGGGCGCTTGAGCGCAAGAGCGCCACGTGTCGGCACGTGGGCGTTTTGCGCTTGAGCGCAGGGCGCTGGAGCGCAAGCACGCCACGTGTCGGCATGTGGGCGTTTTGCGCTTGCGCTGGGCGCTTGAGCGCAAGCGCGCCACGTGTCGGCACGTGGGCGTTTTACGCTTGAGCGCAAGGCGCTGGAGCGCACGGCACGTGGGCGATCTGCGCTCGAACGCTAGCGCTCCACGTGTCGGCACGTGGGCGCTTTGCGCTTGAGCGCAGGGCGCTCGAGTGCCAGCGCGCCACGTGTCGGCACGTGGGCGATCTGCGCTCGAGCGCTACCGCGCCACGTGTCGGCACGTGGGCGCTTGAGCGCTTGGGTGCCGGCGAGAAAAAGGGGCTTTTAGTCCCAGAACCAGAAGTTATGCTTCAGAAACGAAATATTTATTATATATATATATATATATGTATATATATGTATGGAGTTAAACTCCTAGGATGTTTTGAAGCTGATAAAGGGGGTTCTTCTTCTTCGTCCTGTTGTTTGGCCGGATCTTGAAGATCAAGAAGTAGGAGATTTTAAAAATCACTCCTTTTTGAGATCTGATGGGAGATCTGAGTTCTCCTTTGTGGGTTTTGTGGTGGAAAACTACTTAGTTTTGGGAAAGAAAGAGTAAAACTCTTGATTTAATTCAAAAGAAATGAGAAGGTTTAGAATCTTGGAGAAGGAGCAGCAGGCACAAAGAACCCTAGTTTTTGGGGGAATGAAAAGTGTTACTTTATTCATCATCATGTTGCCTTTTATAGGCTTACATAGTTACATATAGCCCCTTGGGCTTGACAAAATGGCATTTTGCCTATCCTATGGCTCCTGTGCCATTTCATTTTTGCACATAAGCCATGGGCTTACAAAATATTGGCTTTATGCCCATTTTGCATACATTCATGTATAAAAAATTACATAATAATTATTTATTATATGATTTTGTTGTTGGCATGGGGAGAATGGCCGCGGGCTCGACTTGGACATGAGCCCACTTGACCTGGGCTTGGGCCCACCTAGCTTGGGGGTTGACCTTGACTTTGACTCGGTCAACCGGGGTGCAAATTTTTACCCCAACAAATTTCCCCCCATCAATAAATGCACACCGCACATTTGAGTTGTGTATATGAAATTGATGGATCTTGAAACTGGACTTCGAGGTGGAGCATCATTCCGGGGGCGGAGTATCATCCCGGGGAGCATGATTCCTGGGAATCGGAGCATCATTATGATTCGTGGAGCATAATTCCAAGGATCGAAGCATCATTTCGATGAGCGTAGCATGATTTGAGGGGATCGGAGCATGATTCCAGGGGATCGGAGCATCATTCCGATGAGCGGAGCATGATTCCACGGGATCGGAGCATCATTTCGATGAGCGGAGCATGATTCTAGGGTTCGGAGCATCATCCCGAAGAGCGGAGAATGATTCCAGGATTCGGAGCATCATTCCGAAGAGCGGAGCATGATTCCAGGATTCGAAGCATCATTCCGAAGAGCGGAGCATGATTCCAGGATTCGGAGCATCATTCCGAAGGGTGGAGCATGATTCTAAGGATCGGAGCATCATTCCGAAGAGCGGAGCATAATTCCAGGATTTAGAGCATCATTCCGAAGGGTGGAGCATGATTCCAAGGATCGGAGCATCATTCCGATGAGCGGCAGACATTCTGACCGAAGCATAATTTCGATGCAGAGGTTGATTCCCAGGCGAAGTATAATTCCGACAGGGAAGGCAGGTACTCTAAAGCGAAGTATGATTCCGATACGGGGTGCACATTCTGAGACGAAGCATGATTCCGACGCAGAGCTTGCTGGTTGACTTGATTCCGAGGCGGAGCTTAATTCCGATGAGGAGGTCGCTAGTTGATTCCGAGCCGAAGCATAATTCCGACAAAGAAGTTAGATACACCGAGGCGAAGCTTGATTTCGACGCGGGGTACACTCTGAGACGAAGCATGATTCCGGCGCAGAGCTTGTTAGTTGACTTGATTCCGAGGCGGAGCATAATTCCGATGAGGAGGTCGCTGGTTGATTCCAAGCCGAAGCATAATTCCGACGAAGAAGTTAGATACACCGAGGCGAAGCTTGATTTCAACGCGGGGTACACTCTGAGACGAAGCATGATTCTGGCGCAGAGCTTGTCGATTGACTTGATTCCGAGGCGGAGCATAATTCCGGCAGGGAAGGTAGATATCCCAAGGCGAAGCATGATTTCGACACGGGGTAAATTCTGGGACGGAGCATGATTCCGCCGTAGAGGTTTTTGGTTTGATTTGATTTGGGTTGACATCAGCATCGCTACACTGGAATATGGTACCAGGAGCGAATCATCATTTGTCATGAGAGGATTTGGGAATTGGTTTTTGTTTTTTTTGTTTGGCATCAGCATCGCTACACTAGAATATGATACCAGGAGCGACTCATCATTTGCGCTTGTTTATCAGGAAGCGATGGCTTACGAGACAAGTTTTAGGTCTCTATCACCTAAGACTTTTCAATTTTGTGAGCCATAAGGGTCTCACAAAGCATTTTCTCCCTACGGGTCGTAAGGATCCCGTAAGTGTATTTTCTCCTTAGGAGTCGTGGGGACTCCCAAGTGTGTTGCTCCTTTGTGAGTCATAAGGATCTCACGCGGGAATTTTCTCCTCACAAAGTCGAGAGGACTTTGTGAGTGCATTTCATCTCGTTCTCACGAGTTTGCGCCCTTTCGGGTCTTCACAAACTCGCCGGCAATCCTGTTGTTTTTACTCACGGAGCCCTTTCGGGTTTTCATCCGTGCCCATTTTGCTTGTGGACATACCATTTTTTTATTTTTTTTTATTTTATTTTTTTATTTTTGGTGGGACTTTGAATGTGGTCTCACCGGTAGGACTTGGGAGAGATTGGGATTGTTTTACGCCCGTGAATTCTATACAGTTTTGTAGGATGTATGATCCAGACCGTAGGGCCGAAAAAAAAATTCGAGATTTTGTTGGCGTCTGCATCGCTGCACTGGAATATGGTACCAGGAGTGACTCATCATTCGCCATTGGGGTATGCGAGTTGGAATTTGGTTGGCGTCTGCATCGCTGCACTAGAATATAGTACCAGGAGCGACTCATCATTCTCCATTTAGGGGTTGGGAAGCGATGGCTTAGGAGACAGGTTTAGATTCCTATCACCTAAGGCTTTCCAATTTTATAGGCCGTGAGGGTCCCATAAAAGCGTTTTCTCCCTACGAGTCGTAAGGATCCCGCAGGTGTATTTTCTCCTTAGGAGTTGTGAGGACTCCTAAGTGTGTTTTTCCTTTATGAGTCGTAAGGATCACACAAAGGTTTGTTCTCCCCATGTATCGTGAGGACACATGAGTGGATCTTCTCAATGGAGCATAATTCCATAGGGGGAGACCAGCCGCGTAACTGGTGATTACGGTTGGGCTTGAGTATGATGAGAATTATTTGAGCCCGTGGATTGTATACGGCAATCAATTTGGGGACTAGTCGTAGGGCAGGAAGAATTTTGGAAATTTGAATTTTTGTTGGCGTCTGCATCGCTGCACTGGAATATGGTACCAGGAGTGACTCATCATTCGCCTTTGTTTTGTTTGTTTTTTGTTTTGTTTTATTTTTTTTTACCGTGATTTCTCTATCATTTCAGCTTTTCTTATCGCGAAAATCGCGATTGCCCTATCATTTCGGCTATTTATTCGCGGTTACCCCATCATTTCGGCTTTATTTTCATTTTTATTTTCACTCACTGATTTTTATTGCGAGTTGCCCCATCATTTCGGCTTTTCTTTATTTTTCTTTTATTTACACATTTTTTGTTTATTTACATTTTTTACATTCCCAGTTTAACGACTTAGAGGTCAACTGTTCCCAGTTTAATGACGTGGTGGTCGATTGTTTTCAGTGAAAGGCAGATGTCTGAGAGAATCAGTTTCACGAAGATCTTCGGTCTCCGTTTGTATAAAATTGACGGTTGCGACTTGACTGTTTATTAACACGTCTTTGGACAGTTCTATCTCTCTTGCCTTGTATTGCTTTTCGACCCAATCTTTGAAGACGAAGCAGTCCTCAATGGCATGACCTATCACTCTGTGATAGGGGAAGTATTTGGGGTCATCGGTCATATTCGCTTCCTGCGGTCTTTTTGACTCTGGCAGTTGTAGACCGTTCCTCAGGGCGTCTTTGAATATTTTACGGATTTTGTCCCTTCTGAAGGAATAGACCTTGTCCAGCTTCTCTTTCAGTGGAGATTCTCCTCCCTCTCCGAACACTGGCTTCCGTGGCTGGTTGGCACTATGCCCACTTATCCCTCGCTTATTTCGGTTAGCTGAAGTGTTGAAAGACTCAGAATCGTCGGGATTTCCGCCTTTGCGATTATCGCTCTTTCGGTTTCTCCAGGACCTATTGTTATTTTGGGAGTCGGAGGAGGACTCCTGCTTTGAGCGTTCCAATATCTGGACTTTCCTGGTCAGCTCTTGGAATGTTTTGAGACCCGCAGTGCATAGAAATGAGGTCATCTAATTGTTGAGATTTCCGACGAGGAGACTGACAGATTGGTCCTGCTCTATCGGCTGTTCACATTTGACGGAGATATTGCGCCATCGGGTTATAAAATCCGTACTACTTTCGTTGTTCTTAGGCTTGGTCCTTACGAGCTCGGCAATGGTGATCTTATCGCTGACGCTCATGAACCTTTGTCGAAACAAAGATTCCATTTGGACGAAAGTAGTAACGGAGCCATCCGGTATGCTCGCGTACCAGTCGAAAGCAACATCGGTCAAGCTATTAACGAACTGGCGGAAGAGAAGCGCATCGTTTCCCCCAGTGTTCCCGCATGAGGCTTTGAAGTGGGCGATGTGCTGATTCGCATTTCCCGTCCCATCGAATCTTCTGAATTTGGGGATGACATAGCCGCTGGGAAATTCTACCAGATCATACTGAGCAGGATATGGTCTCCCACTACTGCTGATATCTTTTTGCGCTTCGGCTTCGGCCACCAATGTTTTGACTTTGCCGACAACCAAATCCATGATTTGATCTTGAGTTAGCGGGCTACTGTCATCGGTAGCCAAGACATCTCCCAAGATAGGATGCGACTGATTTTCATGCGGTTCGCCCACTTTTGGATTTGAGGGAATAGGCGTCGGCTGCTTTGGGGCACTATTTCCCGGTCCACGAGCAGAGCCCTGCACTTGATTGGGCGGCTGAGAGGCAAGTTGGGCTGTGAGCTGTAAGACGACGTTTGTCAAGTCGTCGATTTTTTAGTAAAGCTTGGCCATCTTCTTGTCTTTGTTTCTGAGCTCCTTTCGAAGCTTTTGGAGAAGTTGCTACTCTGCGTTCTTGGGACGGAAGATTGGCTCATCTTCGCTTTCCGAGACCGAATCCTCATGAACTGAGAGCTCTCTCTGCTTATCAGCCTCACTAGGAGGGTCTTCATTACCTTCTAGAGGAGGCTGGCCTTGGAATGTGGCAGCCATATTCACGCCAGATTGGATTTGAGATGTGGTGGCCCCGTCCTTGCTTTTGCTGCGCGTGCCCACCATGAAGACAGTGTGGACCACATATATAGCCATTTCCTCATCTTTGACGGGGAGTTTAGATAAGACACCCGATCGAGTAGTCGTTAGGGCGCCGCCGGAGCTTGCTCGAGATGCGTTGTACCTTTGTTGGTGTTGATGGCCTTGCCCCCAGCTGGGGCTAAGGAAAGTCGTTCAGACACCGACTTGCGTTTGGGTTGGGGCATCTTCGAGACCACCACATTTGGCCTCTTGCCTTTCGAGACTGGCTTGTCTGTCACCGGGCCTTGAGGTGCAGGGATGGCATTAGCCGAGACAAACAGGATAGAGCCGAATGGTAGCGGCGGCTCTTCCCATTGTTGCCCGAGACTGGCCGGAAGGACCGTCCTGGCGTCCATCTTCATCGTGTAGAAGATGGGAGCTGAGTTCATCTTCGGAGACATTGTTGAAAGGTGATTTCTTGAAAATCCTGCATGAAAGAGCATTATTTTAGTATAAATATAGATATGTATATTGATTGAGTTCGCATGAACGTTTAACCCAAAATATGGGAGGAGAGATTGGTCCCACCGGGCGTGCCAGAATCTGTAGGGTGTTTTCGTCACCCCATTGAGATAGGATTACGTGCGCGCTTGTCAGGCGTACTACAGATTCTCCCTGCCTAGGGTCGGCCGGGGTTTAATGATTGTGGGGATCCGAATCTCCGACAGCTGTGGACTAAGCTGCCGTTAATTACCCCTCGCCTTTGGAGCGGGGAAACCTCCGATTGACGGGTTAAACTGGTCATGCGAACTCAATGTGCAGTGTACGTGTGTTGTGTTTTGAAAGGGGGTTTTGGATATATCGGGAGCCACACAGAGTTTTTATGGGGGGGCCACTACCCGAATAGCGGGTTGGGGGTCAATGGGGCTAGCAACCCCCTTGCGGGGTGCGGGGCAGCGCCCCGGCCCAAAAAAATTTTGGGAGGGAGAATGTTGTAGAGTATGTGTGTGTGTGTGTTTATATATACATATATATAAGAGAAGAAAGGGAAAGAGCATCCAAAGGATGCGTGGGGTCAGCGCCTTGAGCATTGTGCGCTTAGGTGTTGTGCGCTTAGGCGCTAGCGCGCCACGTGTCGGCAGGTGGGGGCTTTGCGCTTGAGCGCAAGCGCGCCACGTGTCGGCACGTGGGCACTTTGCGCTTGAGCGCGGGGCGCTGGAGCGCAAGCGCACCCGTGTCGACATGTGGGCGCTTTGCGCTTGAGCGCAAGCGCGCCACGTGTCGGCATATGGGCGTTTTACGCTTGAGCGCAGGGCACTGGAGCGCAAGCGCGCCACGTGTCTGCATGTGGGCGCTTTGCGCTTGCGCTGGGCGCTTGAGCGCAAGCGCGCCACATGTCGGCACGTGGGCGTTTTGCGCTTGAGCGCAGGGCGCTGGAGCGCACGCCACGTGGGCGATCTGCGCTCGAACACTAGCGCGCCACGTGTCGGCATGTGGGCGGTTTGCGCTTGAGTGCAGGGCACTCGAGCGCCATCGCGCCTCGTGTCGGCATGTGGGCGATTTGCGCTCGAGCGCTACCGCGCCACGTGTCGGCACGTGGGCGCTTGGCGCTTGGGCGCCGGCGAGAAAAAGGAGCTTTTAGTCCCAGAACCAGAAGCTATGCTTCAGAAAGGAAATATTATATATATATATATGTGTGTGTGTGTGTGTGTGTGTGTGTGTGTGTATGGAGTTAAACTCCTAGGATGTTTTGAAGCTGATAAAGAGGGTTCTTCTTCTTCCTCCTGTTTTTTGGCCGGATCTTGAAGATCAAGAAGTAGGGGATTTTAAAAATCACTCCTTTTTGAGATCTGATGGGAGATCTGAGTTCCCCTTTGTGGTTTTTGTGGTGGAAAACTACTTAGTTTTGGGAAAGAAAAAGTAAAACTCTTGATTTAATTTAAAAGAAATGAGAAGGTTTAGAATCTTAGAGGAGCAGGAGGCACAAAGAACCCTAGTTTTGGGGGGAATGAAAAGTGTTACTTTATTCATCATCATGTTGCTTTTTATAGGCTTAAATGGTTACATATAGCCTCTTGGGCTTCACAAAATGGCATTTTGCCTATCCCATGGCTCCTGTGCCATTTCATTTTTGCGCATAAGCCATGGGCTTACAAAATATTGGTTTTATGCCCATTTTGCATACATTCATGTATAAAAAATTACATAAAAATTATTTATTACATGATTTTGTTGTTGGCATGGAGAGGCTGGCCGTGGGCTCTGTAAGTGCACGGCGGCGCCCCGGCCGTCAATCCGACGGCCAAACGCGGAAACGGTGATAAACTTTAAATTTTGCGGACTTAGCAAACCGGCACCACCGCGCACTAAACCCCGGATCGTGCCATTAAACTAATTCTAGCAAACAAGAGAAGGGTTAGAAATGTACCGACTGATCCGAGTCCTCCGGTCTTCATCTCCAATCCGATCTCCTCGCGGGATCTCCGTCCGTCTCCTCCTCGTCGGAAAGGGGCACCACGAAGCCGGGTACTTTTACGGGCTCCCACCTCAATACCGAGGCAACTCGGGCATGAAGCCGGCAACTCGACATGCTCAAGATATGCTGTAGAATGTGTAGTGTAGAATCATAGTCTCACTTTTGGGGTATTGGTTGCCTTTTGAAGATGGAGGAATGAAGGTATGAAAAATGGTGCTTTCATTTTTCCTTGTATCAAAAATGAGATGAATGAATGCTACTCTCTCAAAGATGAAGATGAAGCTCTCTCATTTTCTTCTCTTTTCTTCTTCTCTCTTTCTTTTCTCAACCATGAATAATAATCTCTCTTCTTTAGAAATGGTGGAGGAAAACAATATGAAGCAAGAGGGAGGTGAGTGTAGGAAGCAAAAGTGGTGACCATATCATAAAACATAATCATCACAAAACTAACATCAAACCTCACTTCATTTCTAATCTCATCAAATCTCATAAGTGCATGAAAAGCAAAGATGCTTATCATATCAAACCTTTATGCAAATAAATCCTCCACAAAGTGTTATTTGCAAAACTGCAAATAACCCCCTCCATCAGAAAAGTCCGGCCGGGAAAGAACAAAGGAAAACCGGCCGGAACGGAATGCAAACTGGCAGCTCCAGAAAACTGGTCACGTAATAAATTACAGGAAAACCCCGATACTGTGCATACACACCCGCATCTGTATTCCGACCGGATACAAATGCAAAGAGACAAAATCTACACTGTACTATACTAGGATCCGGCTTAAACCAAAGCCAACTGGTAATATACGTCCGATCCTGATCCGTACAATACCGCACGTATCTGATCGAACCCTGCCATATAACCATACGGCCACTAGTACAAACCGTCCGATCCTGATCCGTGCAATACCGCACGTATCTGATCGAACCCTGCCATATAACCATACGGCCACTAGTACAAACCGTCCGATCCTGATCCGTGCAATACCGCACGTATCTGATCGGACCCTGCCATATCTCCATACGGCCTCTACAGCGTTTCGCCCAAAAGCTTGAGTAACTGAAAGTGTGGTGGACTCTAAAGACTCGTCAATACTATGGCTGTGGATTTAACCACTAGCACGTCAGAGGTATAAGCCAATACGTGACGGGCCACCAGCTATTGACTAAAAGGGACGTCGATGAGCGAACTCATCCTGACACCCTACTGAGCCTGTCAGTGACAATATCCGTACAGTCCGGTCCGTTCGTCTATGAGCATCGCATGTCGGGCCTAGGGGTGGGTAAAAGTCAGACCCCCAAAAGCGGTACAAGTCGTGTCGGAGTGTAGCCCAGAACACCCTGAGATACTACTGGAATACCTACCAGTAAATCTCCTGCCTTGGCCAAGGTCTTTGTGTAATGGCTCTCCTAGACACAGTGCGACCTCACCCCCAATACCGGGAGAGACGAACCCCTGAAGATCCGCTCACTGCCTCCATGTGGCTCGGGACTGTACCCAACTAAAACCTGTTTGCACGACTCCTTTGAGCCGTGGTAGGGTAGTAATCAAAGCACAGTGGGAACTCACACGAGACAAATGACGATCCCCGGGTCGATGAACTAACCTGTACACATGTCACCTGGGAACTGCTATCTGAGGTCAGGTATAAGACCAACTAGCATGTTCCCGGCGAGTCCTGTCCGGTGTACTCATAACCCAATGAGCACCTGTATACATCTTAGGTGAACCAACTGACACCAGTGGCTTGTGAGACCGGCCACCGCCCCTCGTCGGGGTCTCGACTGTATACACTAGTCTACTCTGGAGTTTCGATGCCCTGTCTCGAAACTCCTACGACTAGGGACCTTTTAAGGATGCGCTTATAGACTACCAGCTCCCACGTATATGATCGCCCTCATACTGCCGGTAGTCAAGCAAGAATCCTAGGGGCTCTATCAATGTGCAATAGCGACATGTCATGTCACCTAAAGCAGTACACGATGATAAAGGTAAACCAGATAGCATACTATCATCTTGAGTAAGACTGTCCTACCGGGATAAATCCTCCCTCAATCATTGCAATCACGTGCCTGTGATCCAATAATTGACTCTGAGGGCACTATCTCCAACAATCTCCCACTTGCACTCAAGGCTAATTATTGCGATGTCGCATACTCACAGCCCGTGTGATACCGAACACCTAACTCCTCTACTAGTCAGTCTCACAAAAAACCGTTTGTGAAACTATTGCGTTCGAGGAATAGCCTCAGTGAGTGGATCCGCCTTGATGTTTCTTTCTATGTCTCTCTATATCTCTAGTTCGCGGAGAAAGCCATCTCCCGAAATGAGCAATACCTGTCTTAGAATGTCTGGATGTCTGATGGGACCGAGCTCATAAATGAACTCCAAATCCAAACTTCATAGACTGTATCGTCAACTGAACTTAATCAGTATCCTGCGCCATGCCACCCTCAGTATTGCCTTGGACCACCTGTCCAAAATACTGCCCCTCGTCAGAAGGAAAACTATAACTCTGACAACCTCCTTGTCGTCCATGTCACCTTGGAAGCCTGGAGTGATAACCGTCTCCTAAAGGAGGCAGCCGTTATCATATCCCTAGAACATCTACTTATGTTCTAAGACTGCTTCCGACTGTATCTCCAGGATTGGATTAATGTCAACTTATTGCATCTAGTGCAAGAACAACATCTGGTGTGGTACTTGACCTCTCATGATTGACTCAATTGCCTAAGCAAGTGATCTGCCAATCATGCACATCCCTCTCTACTTTAGTCTATAAGACACCTTTAGAGAGGGTGACTCCATCACCTGCAGGTACACTACCATGCCAGGAGTCGTCCATTCTAAATACTCTTAGAATGCTGTCTAAGTACCCTGATTGGGAAACCACCCAAATCTAGATCTAAAACCATAGATCTAGTAACCAGTATGTCAGATATTATGTCCAAGTCCCATGTGGAGAAACCACTGTGTGACGACCAAAGTATAACCGATCGTAGTATAGGAATATCACTTCCTACTACCTTCTCAACAGATCCATCCCCTGTTCTGATGACGTCAAACCTATGACTGTCACATCAGAAATAGATGATCTGTCTCCGCTATATCTGCTTTAGTCTATAAATAGACATAAGCCTGATATCCACCAATGCTTCCGCTGCTCCCACTGACTACGACAACCCTCTGCCAGAGTCATATAGACGTGCACTTCTAAAACTAGTTTAGAACGACGCTATACTCATCCTCCTGCCGGGTCTCGCAGCCTGGAACAACAACAATGGCAAGTGTGGGTAAACAAGAACTTCCTTGTCACCGTCCTTGAGGCTACCGGAGTACCTCTCGGGTGCCTGAAGTTACCCACCATCCCTGCGGAGTGGCCAATGGAATGTCAAATCAGATTGAATCTTTAGGTTCCTTATCAAATCTTCAGTAATCGTTTGCGGTTCTGGAATCACTTCCAGTTCTACCATACTCCCACTACTGTTTTTGAAAAAATCCATTTTTAATAAAACTGTGGCGAGTCTAGAACAATATTTCTATTGATCTGGCAGATGGTAGAAAATCAACCCTCGTCATAGCCTGGGTCAACCCATAAACAGCCATTACAGAAACGTGCCTTGAGTTATCCAGAGTCTGGTTTTAATCATAAGCCGGACAACTCCCCGTACCTTAACAATGTTAAGATATGAACTGTACTATATCCAATATAGAACCAGAGGCACTGATTTAATTGAACCAGATTCAAATCATGCAGCTATCTCCAGTGCATGTCAACTAAATGGAAGGAGGCCGATCAGCGTTACTCAACTTAGGAATGTTTCCAATTATGAGTAACCTGAAAGAGAAGCAATTTCTCTTTATCATTACTATCAACCGAATACCATACACAAGTATCTACATCTTCGATCACTTTGAAGAATCCCGATACTTGCTACACCTGGTTCTCTACTCTATTCAAATACCTATAACTCCTCAAAATTAGACTCTGTGTTTCTACGAAACACGTGTCTAAGAACTAGAGAAGTTAAAAGTAAACAGAATATAGTATGAGGACCAACCCCTCTGTCCTAATGGACACTGGACAACATACAATACTCTGTATAAGTCCGCTGAGTCTAACAACTCTTTCACTGTGTGTCGTAGGTTGAAAACTGTACTTATGGTTAAGAAGAATTACACCGCTGTTTAATGCTCCTTACCTAACCATCCACTGATATAGGCAAATGTCATCGACATAATATCAAAAGGTATATCTCACTCTATAAAAATAGACGTACAGATATGTCAATTTGAAATTGGTGCACAACAGCGGATATTCAAAACCAAATATTTGCCGACCGGCAAACAGCCCAGGTGATCTCCTCAAATATCACCGATTACAACGAATCCCGATATAATGAGGATGATCACCCAATTCCCAATGACTTACTCCCACTCATCATCTGTAAAACCATACAGATGTGAGAATCATACCTGGTAAATACATACCCTGGAGTAAGTGTCTAATCGGGAAATCAGTTTTCCATTAACAGTACACAGTGAAACTGAAACATTGAAATGTTTCGTTGGGGTATCCTGGTATTCCTAGTAATGCCTCTTCCATTATCCAGATTCACAACTATAACCGTATAATTCTATGCCACCTCTCCAAATCCCTTTATATGTCTTTAGTCATTACCTTCTGTACACCCTTTTAAGCCAAATGGTTTTCTTCCTTCCCTACCGTTCGGCACCAGCCTATGGTTTGGAAGAAGACTATCCAAAAAGCATAAAGGGTGTACTGTCCTAATCCTAGGAGCACTCGCAATGCGAGAGAAGGTGAAGATAAAAGACAACCGAATAAACCTTATTCCAATTTCTTCTGGAACAGGATCCATCCCCGAATTGGAACAAGTTCCTTTCGAGTTCGTATATAACCATACGATGGAGTATCCAATAAAATAGGATCTTCGTAGTGATACGGAGTGTCCTGGAGAAATACAAAGGTGATTTAGGATTGGCGAAGAAATTCTTGGTTTGGTCGGGAATAGCAGTCGCAATTTACTTTGCCCTCTTACTAATCCCTTGCTTTGTCTGAACTTAATACCTTCTGTACACCGTTTAGGCTAACTGGTTTTCTTCATTCCCTACCGGTCGGCACCAGCCTATGGTTTGGAAGAAGACTATCCAATTTGCGTAATAGGTGTACTACTCCTAAACCAAGGAGTACTCGCAACCTGAGAGAGGGTGAAAAGAAAAGACAACTGAATAATCCTATCCGTTTTCTCCAGAACCAGAAACCATCCTCGAAGTCCTTCGAGTTCGTATATAACCATACGATGGTTTTGTCCAATGGAAGTGGACGTTCGTAGTATTACGGGGTGTCCTGGAGAAAAGGGTAAAAGTAGGAGTGGCAATGAGGTTCGCAACTCTGATAATCCAAAAGCCAGTGTTAAGAAGGTTCGGTCAACTTGGTCACTGAGTCATAGTCTAGGGTTGGGTCAATGGTCGCTGCCAGAGAGAGAGAGAAAAGAAACACTCAGCGTGCACTCTAACCTAGATCAGAATGGTTATCACTTTTTCTAATCAGGAAACCTCCCACTGTACCTCAAATTCTCCTCCAAACCTGAAAGAAGAATTAGTCGGGGTCACCCGAGGAGTAAACCAACTCATCAGTGGGAATCGGGATCCAACTCTCATCGCATGATAACGTGACGGAATCCGCTCACGGTATCACACTCCAGAAGGTATGCGCATATCTGGCAAGTTTCAGTACTTTTGAAACTCCCGATGTGATTTCTGCCCCATGCTCTTATGACCTTGACTAAGGCCAACAAATCATAAGTCACATGTCAAGTTCTACCCGTCATTGTCCAGGTTGATTTGAACCCACCCGTACAAGCCCTTGACTAAGGCCAACAAGGCTATACGACTGTCCCAAACCAACACATCTATCTATGCAGCATATGATTACCTAATAGCTACCAAACACTGTGCCTTGACTAAGGCCAACAAACACAGCTTGAATACTATTGACTACCCATATGAAACGACGGAGGGCTACGAATGGTTTCTGGCGAAAATCTTTAACGTAGTGAACTTGATATCGTTGAAGGAACAGATAGCTTTTTAGAAAATATAGTGACGAAAACATTTACTAAAGAGGTCACTCCCGGTGAAGGGATCTCGGCTCTTTCCCCGTAGAATGGGGTGCAGGATATCCCAAATGAATACCACGATGCAAAGCAAAAGTAATCGGCTATAGTGAAGTTAATGCCCTGATGCAAACTTCTGTCCAAGGGGTCACTCCCGGTGAAGGGATCTCGGCCCTTGCCTCGTCGACTGAGGAGCAGGATATTCCCAATGAATACCACGATGCAAAACAAAAGAGAACGTCCTTGCAATAACAGCCTTTTGAAAAGTGTTCCAACAACATCAGAATAGGTTTGTTTATCTTGCATTGATCCGAATCAACGCAGTCCCATCAATTGATCACACCACAAAGAACGAAAATATACTGACGTACGTATATGCCATCCGCATTCGCCACTGGGTCCCGTCATCACCCGTTAGGTTAGCTTACTAACGGCAGAGCGGGGACTGGACTAGCGCGGATGAAAAACATATACAACATCTACTAATATATATACCAATATATTATATTTCGCTCAAGGCGTGATAAAAATGCAACTTCACAGAAATGTACAGCATCACAGAACAATACAGATATCTGGGATCCCCGGGTTTCACAGAGCCACTACTGAAACCCGACGTTCCCCTGGTCGTGTGGATAGCCTGTGCAATGAAATCCTAGACCCCTACGGGCGCGGCAAGTTACCCGCCAAAACCTGAAGCGAGGCAGCCCCCTTCAGCTCCGTGAATGGACCACCCAGCACTCCACGGAATCCGGCAACTTGGGCACCCCTCCTGGGTCAACCTGTTCCCCCTACAAGTGCGGCGAATAGCCCGCCAATTCTAGAGTGAAGCCCCCTCCGTCCCAATGCCATGAGATGCGGGCTTGTTGCCTTCCAGAACCCGGCTATCCGTGCACTCCTCCGCGGGGTAATCCTAGTACAGAATGTAAAATATACATACACAGGGTACATCGACCGCAACCAGGTCGTGCCCCAAAATAATAATACAAACAGGCAGTGACGGCAGTCCACATGTCGGACGCTCGCCCCGCAATATCAAATGTACATAATACAACAGCACTGTACTAGCATTGCATCCAGGCTATCCCCCACGACCGATCCACAACATCACAGCATAAACATAGAACATCAACGTGAAAGTCACGTTCGCAAATCCGTCTAACCGGGCTATAGCAGTTAGACCGGATTTACCGATCGAGTGACATTCACGGTCGCAGATATAATGTAAATACTGTGAAAAATGTGTTTAAAATTTTCCGATTGATCAAACCTTAACAAGTGGGCCCCCAAACAAAACTGTAGCACTCACAGAAAACCTGGGCCCAATTTTAATAATCCAGAAAACACATTTTCATCTCAGGAACATTCTGCAAAGTTTTGGGGGCATGAACAGTTGTTACTGCGGCGGAAGCGCGGCCCAAGCAGGGGTTTGGCCGCGCTTTCGCGGTGGAACAGCGAGTTCATGGTACCAAATTTTTACAGTATGTTTCTAATTCCCTGCACATCACTCTGAGACAACCTGAAAAATTTTTGGACTCAAAAAAAATTTGACAGAAACTGATGTGCTTGAAATACGCGTTTTCGGGATTTTGTTCGATCGGAAACGTAAAACACATTAAACAAAGCTAGACGAAGTTAATGGCGAGGCTTTGATACCACTGTAAGTGCACGGCGGCGCCCCGGCCGTCAATCCGATGGCCAAACGCGGAAACGGTGATAAACTTTAAATTTTGCGGACTTAGCAAACCGGCACCACCGCGCACTAAACCCCGGATCGTGCCATTAAACTAATTCTAGCAAACAAGAGAAGGGTTAGAAATGTACCGACTGATCCGAGTCCTCCGGTCTTCATCTCCAATCCGATCTCCTCGCGGGATCTCCGTCCGTCTCCTCCTCGTCGGAAAGGGGCACCACGAAGCCGGGTACTTTTACGGGCTCCCACCTCAATACCGAGGCAACTCGGGCATGAAGCCGGCAACTCGACATGCTCAAGATATGCTGTAGAATGTGTAGTGTAGAATCATAGTCTCACTTTTGGGGTATTGGTTGCCTTTTGAAGATGGAGGAATGAAGGTATGAAAAATGGTGCTTTCATTTTTCCTTGTATCAAAAATGAGATGAATGAATGCTACTCTCTCAAAGATGAAGATGAAGCTCTCTCATTTTCTTCTCTTTTCTTCTTCTCTCTTTCTTTTCTCAACCATAAATAATAATCTCTCTTCTTTAGAAATGGTGGAGGAAAACAATATGAAGCAAGAGGGAGGTGAGTGTAGGAAGCAAAAGTGGTGACCATATCATAAAACATAATCATCACAAAACTAACATCAAACCTCACTTCATTTCTAATCTCATCAAATCTCATAAGTGCATGAAAAGCAAAGATGCTTATCATATCAAACCTTTATGCAAATAAATCCTCCACAAAGTGTTATTTGCAAAACTGCAAATAACCCCCTCCATCAGAAAAGTCCGGCCGGGAAAGAACAAAGGAAAACCGGCCGGAACGGAATGCAAACTGGCAACTCCAGAAAACTGGTCCCGTAATAAATTACAGGAAAACCCCGATACTGTGCATACACACCCGCATCTGTATTCCGACCGGATACAAATGCAAAGAGACAAAATCTACACTGTACTATACTAGGATCCGGCTTAAACCAAAGCCGGCTAGTAATATCCGTCCGATCCTGATCCGTACAATACCGCACGTATCTGATCGAACCCTGCCATATAACCATACGGCCACTAGTACAAACCGTCCGATCCTGATCCGTGCAATACCGCACGTATCTGATCGGACCCTGCCATATCTCCATACGGCCTCTACAGCGTTTCGCCCGAAAGCTTGAGTAACTGAAAGTGTGGTGGACTCTAAAGACTCGTCAATACTATGGCTGTGGATTTAACCACTAGCACGTCAGAGGTATAAGCCAATACGTGACGGGCCACCAGCTATTGACTAAAAGGGACGTCGATGAGCGAACTCATCCTGACACCCTACGAGCCTGTCAGTGACAATATCCGTACAGTCCGGTCCGTTCGTCTATGAGCATCGCATGTCGGGCCTAGGGGGTGGGTAAAAGTCAGACCCCCAAAAGCGGTACAAGTCGTGTCGGAGTGTAGCCCAGAACACCCTGAGATACTACTGGAATACCTACCAGTAAATCTCCTGCCTTGGCCAAGGTCTTTGTGTAATGGCTCTCCTAGACACAGCGCGACCTCACCCCCAATACCGGGAGAGACGAACCCCTGAAGATCCGCTCACTGCCTCCATGTGGCTCGGGACTGTACCCAACTAAAACCTGTTTGCACGACTCCTTTGAGCCGTGGTAGGGTAGTAATCAAAGCACAGTGGGAACTCACACGAGACAAATGACGATCCCCGGGTCGATGAACTAACCTGTACACATGTCACCTGGGAACTGCTATCTGACGTCAGGTATAAGACCAACTAGCATGTTCCCGGCGAGTCCTGTCCGGTGTACTCATAACCCAATGAGCACCTGTATACATCTTAGGTGAACCAACTGACACCAGTGGCTTGTGAGACCGGCCACCGCCCCTCGTCGGGGTCTCGACTGTATACACTAGTCTACTCTGGAGTTTCGATGCCC
Organism: Agapanthus africanus; assembly: GCA_030015575.1. NCBI lineage: Eukaryota > Viridiplantae > Streptophyta > Magnoliopsida > Asparagales > Amaryllidaceae > Agapanthus > Agapanthus africanus. The sequence goes on from JASDDO010000016.1 coordinate 135,808,332, forward strand.
TGTCTCGAAACTCCTACGACTAGGGACCTTTTAAGAATGCACTTATAGACTACCAGCTCCTACGTATATGATCGCCCTCATACTGCCGGTAGTCAAGCAAGAATCCTAGGGGCTCTATCAACGTGCAATAGCGACATGTCATGTCACCTAAAGCAGTACACGATGATAAAGGTAAACCAGATAGCATACTATCATCTTGAGTAAGACAGTCCTACCGGGATAGGTCCTCCCTCAATCATTGCAATCACGTGCCTGTGATCCAATAATTGACTCTGAGGGCACTATCTCCAACAGGCTCGACTTGGGCATGGGCCCGCTTGACCTGGGCTTGGGCCCACCTAGCTTGGGGGTTGACCTTGACTTTGACTCGGTCAACCGGGGTGCAAATTTTTACCCCAACAGCCTCTTAGCGAGAGATTTGATCTTTGGCGTCGCGGGTGGGCAACTACCAGCCTGGGATGACCGAGTGGGGTAACCGCTCAGATGCCTCTCGTAAGGGCTTCGATCCATGGCGTCATGGGTAGGGAGCTACCAGCCGGAGATGACCGAGCAGGGTAGCTGCTCGGTTGCCTCTTGCGAGGGTTTTGATCCTTCAGGACAGGGACCGAGCAGGGTTACTGCCCAGTGCTTCTTGGCGAGGACTTTGATCCCTGTCGATTGTGGTAGGAAGCTACCGGCCGGGGATAGCCGAGCAAGGACTCGACTGCCTCTGGAAGGACTTTAGTCCTTAGCGCGGGAGGGGCTGTAAGAAGCCTACCAATGACCCTTGGCCGGGTAGGGTCACTGCCCGGTGCCTCTTGGCGAGGGCTTTTGTCCTGAAGGATTGCCGAGCGAGAGATCCTCGGACTCGACTACCTCTGGGAGGGATTTTGATCCCTGTCGGTCGTGGTAGGAAGCTACCAGCCGGGGATAGCCGAGCAGGGCAGCTGCTGAGCTGCCTCTAAGGAGGACTTGGATCCTTAGCGTTGGAGAGGACACAGGAGGCCTGCTAAGGATAACTGGACAGTAAAGCTGCGCGGCTGCCTCTTGGCGAGGGCTTTGATCCCGGCGTTATGAGTAGGGAATCTACCGGCCAGGGATAGCCGAGCAGGGAAGCCACTCGGCTGTCTCTACGGAGGACTTTGATCCTTAGCGTTGGAGGGGCCTTAGGAGGCCTACTAAGGATAACCGGGCAATGAAGCTGCGTGGTTGCCTCTTGGTGAGGGCTTTGATCCCTAGCGTTGCGAGTAGTGAAGCTACCGACCAGGGATAGCCGAGCAGGGAAGCTGCTGAGCTGCCTCTAAGGAGGACTTGGATCCTCAGCATTGGAGGGGCCGTAGGAGGCCTGCTAAGGATAACCGGACGGTGAAGCTGTGTCGCTGCCTCTTGGTGAGGGCTTTGATTCTTGGTGTTGCGAGTGTAGGGTTCCTAGGCACTCTTGTGAAGGTTCATAAGGCATCAAACATGCCCGGATAAAATTTTAGACGTGCCGAACAACCTAAAGCCGGGATCTTTGCTAGATAATTAGGGTTAAGCATACAAGATTACATCTTTTAAGCTAAGTGTGAGGGATTACAACCTTTGTAGTCCGCTCCTTCGCTTCACAAGCTCCGAGTAGAAGTCCCTTCGCCGCGATCCACGATCTCCCGGACTCAAGAGAGGCTCCACGACTCGAACGATCCATGCTAGCTTGAAGTGTTCCAAATCTCCGATGATCTACGTCGAAGTTTCAATAACTCAAGCTTTCTCACTCTAAAGAGATGAACACACTAATCTCATGGGCTAGATGAGATGGGGATGAGAGAGTAGTATTTATGCTTTCTTTTTAAATCATTTTCTCATAATTTATCATCACAAAATGAATTTTCTAGTGAGCTCAAAATCAAGAGAGAAGAAGATGATAATGGAAAATGATAATAATAATTCCTTTTGTGATGAATAGAAAAGAAAACTATATGATTGATATATCAACCATGGTCAAGGATGAGTGGCTAAGAGTTTGTAGAGAATAAACTAGAGTTAGGGTTTGGTTGGGTTAGCAATGAGTCATCAACAAATATCTTAACCATGACAAAAGAAAAAGCTTCTAGAAAGTGCATGAAGCAACTAACCCTAATCAAACCCTAATCCCTTTTAATCATCCTTAAACATGTTTAATAATAAATCATATCATGTCACAATAATATATATCACATATATATTATATATTTGCAACAAAAGAAAATAATACAATTAACATATATCGCATATATATCAATGTATCATTCAGTGAGAAAATGAAATAATAAAGCAAGCCAATATTAGATAATGTAATAATATATCATATATATATATATTATTATACATTAAATCATCGAATCAACACTTGATCCGACGATCCGGCTATATCGAATATACCCGACTAATATATCATGTACCGATTCATCGAATCAACACTTGATCCGATGACCCGGTTCATATCTAAATATCGCGAGAATATAATACGGTATCTCATATCGCATTATTCTCGGTCCTGCACATATCACATATGTGCCTCTACTCCGTTTCGCCTGAGCCAAGAAACCTCTGTGTAGGACTCTAAAGAATCGTCAATACGCCGGTAGCAGGTGATGATCATATCAAACACCCACAAGCTGCAAGCGGTCAGCTAAACGTAACAGCCACCCAGGTATTGAGCGATCAGAAGATTAACAAGATAGCCTGTGCGTTCTCCTGTGAATCCAATCAGTAACACTCCCGTACAGTCCGGTCTGTTCGTCTGATATGTCGCATATCAAGTCTAGGGGTGGTATACGTCAGACCCCAGTAACCGATAAGTCGTGTCGATGTGTGGCTCATAACGGGTCGAGAAACTACTAGTAACACTTACCAGTAAATCACTATATCAGCCCTGGCCAGGGACTTCCAGTTATAGCCAATCGAACACAGCACAACATCAACTCCCTATACCGGGAGAGACGAATCCCCTCCTATCGCTCATTGCATCCATGTGATTCGGGACTGTACCCAAAAGCCACCGTTTTGCACGCCCTCTTAGACGTGGTAAGGTGGAAATCAAAGCACAGTGGGAATCACACAAGACTCTATGACGATCTCGGGTCTACAGACTACCCTGTACCAGTGTCACCGGAGAACTGCCATCTGACGTGTGGTATATCACCATCTGGGAGTTCTCGGCGAGTCCATCCAGTGTACCCAGTCTTCACTGAGCACCCGTACACCATCTTTGATGTCAAACACCGATGGATATGGGATCATCCATCGTCCATCATATGGGTCAAGATGCGTATACGCTAGTCTACTGTAACATTTAGGAAAAACCTAGAAATAAATAAATTTAATTAAAAATAAGAATAAACTGATAAATTACAAAATGGTTAAAATCAAATATGTTAATCTTCCTAAGATATATGTAATACAAATTAAATTGGAAATTTAGAATGTAATATTAATAAGTTATAAGGGTTTTAAAGAAAATTTTAGCTTCATTTTAATAAAAGATGTGTTTTGTAATAAGTTAATTGTGAGGGGTTAAATTGCAAAGTTAGGTTTTATGCAAATAGGGTTTTGTCAAGGGTTTTAAATGAATAAATGGTATTAATTCAGTTCTGAAAATAAACTCAAATTAAAACAAAAAGAAAAAGGAAAATAGAGGATAATCATTTAAAACACCTCATGCTTCAATTAGCCTCTCACTTCCACCTCCTTCTTGCATGAATCATGCACACTCCTTCATTTGACACCTCCACCTTACCTTATCCTTCCTCCACCCACATATATAAATCAATTTCAGATCTGAAACATAAATTAAAACTCAAAGGAAATTATAAGAAAAAGGAAAGTAAAAGAGAAAGAGAGAAAAACAAGAGGAAGAAGAAGGAGAAGGGGTTGTTCTTGAGTTGGATCTTCATTAAGCTAAAAGGAGCTTGTAGATCCTTGGAGGGTTATTCCTACAGCAAATTAGGAGGGTAAATTCTTAATCTCAGTAGGTTAATTAGGCTCTGTAGTTTAGTAAATTGTAGTTAGCATATCACATAATATTGTATTTTAGTTAAAACTTATAGTCTGTTAGAATCTGCTGTGTTCTGAAACTTAATTAAATAAATTCAACAGAGTAGAAATGATGTAGGAATTAAATAGAACACACCACAAGAATACGGAGGCAGGGCGCCGGTTTTGGGCCGGCGACAGTAGTGTTTTGGCCGGCGTCGCCGGCCATGTGGGGAGTTTTGGGGTTTGTTCAAGTGGGGTAGTCTGCAGTATACAATTTAGGTTATTTTGGCACTGTTGAATTAACTTAGTTTCACTGTAATCTAAATCTGGGAGAATATATCGGAAAGGGAATCGTAAAACGTTAAATGCGACACGATGAAATCAAGTCGCGTTTTAGTTTCTGAAACTGTGCAGATTTAAGTTAAAATCCAGCAAAACTAAGTGTTTAATAACTTGAAAAGATCAGATAGTATATAACTTATGTGGGTTAGCGTGTTTCTATGTCCGTTATATCGGAAATGTAGTTTTGCTTATATACGTGATATTGGTATATTTAGACGCGGATACGAAGAATACGGAAGCCGCGAGGAAAGGGAAAGGATTAGCGATTCCGGAGTAGATTCGACTTTCCGGTGAGTAGACTAAACATCTACCGGGGAATTTAGTAGAGATGGCGTGTTTCGCCCATGGTTTTACTTAATGCGATATTCATATCATCATGTTTAATAATTAGAATATCATTCATTAAATTACTTGTATGTTGCTTAGTTGTTAGAACACTTCACAAGTATCGATGAGTCATGCCACGTGCACATCTTATATGCTACACACACCTCGTCGATATTGCCATGTCACATACCCCTAAATATCATACTTATTAACATGGATTATATTGTATTTCATATGTCAAGTGTATTAGTAGAATTCATTATTTACATCCTGTTGCTTTATGCGTATTTCCATGTTGGATATGAGATAGATGCAGAATTGAGGATTTATGATTTTGAGTTTTTAAATACTATTACATAAATCCAGTTTTCATGATTGATGTGACATGTCCACCCTGAGTTGATTTCTGTTTTTGGTTTTATTCCGGACCGAGTGGGGGAGATATACGGTCGCGGATTTACGTTATCCATACTGAGTGGGGGAGATATACAGTTGGATACAGGGTGGACCCGGTCGAGACCGAGGGGCAGGATAGTCGTATTGAGACGGGGGAGCCTAGCGAGGTTACTCGATTCCGGATATTGGTTTTAGAAATATGCGGCGTGCATCTAGAGGATGACGACCGATATTATGGGTATAGGATCATTCGGGGAATGATGCCTATAAGAAATGAAAGTTTTGTGTCGTTGATAGACACCGAGAGATGATTTCTATTGAGTTGTGATTTCAGAAGTATGATGTGATTTATTGTTGGATTTCACATATACTCATATATCATATTGATTCATGTTCATTATCATGATTACCATATTTACTTTATTCGCCGTTATATGTTAGTTGTATTCACTGAGTTGGCAACTCATCCCCGTTGTGCCACAGTTCCTTGCAGGGATAGAGTGGACGGGTAGTTGCGAGGCAGGATCACTTTTGCGGTTGTTTCCATCTTTTGATCGGTAGGTTACATGTGTAGTAACCTCCTTTTTGGTTTTTGTACTTTTGTATCTAGAAAGACTCCATCAGACTTGTATTTTGACTTAGAAAAGAGAGTTGGTAAATATATGTACAGTTGAAAAATGTGGATCAGTATTATAGTCTTTTCTTTATGAGATTCAGTAATGTTCATTATATGCATATTCATATTCTTATTGATATTGTTGATTCCAACTAGGAATACAACCAAACTTAACCTTTATTATTTGCTTAATGAATAAACTTAATAACTTGAGATTTCTACTTAAAAACTAAATTTTCATAAATAATTCCGAAATAAGGTATTTTGATCTTGGTTTTTGGCTTACTTGGATTGTGCATATCTTTAGATATGATATAATCTGAGTGCCTGTCACATCCAAACTTGGGTCGTGACAAAGTTGGTATCAGAGCTTAGGAGTAACCTTACGGAATTCAGTAAGGGATTTCAATAGGTTGATATAAGTCTGAGAGATAGGATGACCTTTGGTTTGATGGAGTAGGTGAGTTAGGACGAATGCAGTACCGTACGTATGTTCCGCGGCATATTTACGTTATCGTATTCAGCCTAACTAACCTTAGGATGTTTATCTTGATCTATTCTTCCGTTGATTCTCCGATATTGAATTCTTCTGTTCCCACACCTTATCAACTCTCGTTTCTTGTTCCAGTTGCTATGGCTACGCGGGCTAGGCGAGCCGCAGCCAGGAATGCAGCTAGGGCGAGTCCGCCTGTGATGAGGACTGGTACACCGGACGTGCAGGAGGTGCATGAGCATGCTGATCCTCCTCCTCCAGATCGCATGACTAGGATCGAGGAGGGTATGTTGGGATTACAGCGAGTGGTAGGACAGTTAGCTGAGACCACTCGAGCTTTGAGATCAGATCCAGCACCGACCGTAGCAGAGTCCGAGGTACAGCCTACACAGACGATAGCCCCAGTAGATACGAGAGTGATGGAGGTATCACTTGCGGAGTTTATGAGATTGAGACCACCGGTATTCACAGGGACCGATGTGGCGGAAGATCCTCAGTCTTTTCTTGATAGAATGGCGAGGATAGGCAGATCATTACGATGTTCTGATGCGAGGTCAGTTGAGCTGACTAGCTTTCGTTTGGAGGGACTTGCACAGGAGTGGTGTGAGTCGATGGAGAGAGGGCGAGCTACGAATCTTCCTCCGATGACGTGGATCGAGTTTTCTACAGTCTTTCTTGCCAGATTTCTTCCCGAGAGTGTGAGGGATGCTAGAGCTAGCAGTTTCGAGGCATTGAAGAAAGCAGCAAGTATGTCAGTAGCCGATTATGACTTACGCTTCACCCAGCTTTCGCGATATGCTCCATACTTGGTACCTACAGAGGAGCTCCGAGTGAAAAGGTTCCTAAGGAGTTTGGACACACAGTTGTATCTGGCGATAGGCTCCCAGCATTTTGATACATATGCACAGGCCTTGGATGCGGCGATACGAGTAGAGGAGCGTTTGAGCCAGTCAGGAGTTGTTCCGGAGCCAAAGAGGAGTAGACCATTCGTGCCGACAAATAGACAGTTTGGCCGAGGTAGAGGGTCTTATCCAGGCAGATATACTCCAGGCCGCAGTGTTGGACGAGATTGGACACAGGGCCAGATGTTCAGTTCTTATCCTGAGGATCAGAGATCACCATATACTTGTTATAGATGTGGACTTCCCGGGCACTTTGCGAGAGATTGCAGATCTCAGGGCGGGACCGTTGCTCCACAGGCTGCTTTACCCCTTCCTTCTCCTACACCGATAGCTTTACTTCCTCCCCCAGTTGGCGCTACACGCCAGGCAGTTGCACCACGAGGTAGAGGCTATGCGGGACGTGCTCAGAGAGGTAGAGGAGATAGAGGTAGAGGACGACAGGATGCGGGCAGGGGCCAGGCACGGGTTTTTGCACTGACTCCACAGGATGCCCAGGCATCAAATGCAGTCGTGACAGGTACTCTTACAGTATGCTCATTAGAGGCACATGTCTTATTTGATCCCAGTTCTACACACTCTTATGTATCTTCACGATTCACACTTTTATTGGGGAAGGAGTCGTCATTGTTAGAGTTACCTTTGGTAGTGATTACTCCAGTTGGAGATTCCTTTATAGCTCGACACGTATTCAGATCGTGTTCGGTGCGTATTGGTATTAGAGATTCGCTAGTTGATCTGATTCTCTTGGACATGTTGGATTTTGATATACTTCTTGGGATGGATTGGTTAGCCGCTTGTCATGCCTATGTAGATTGTAGAGGAAAAGCGGTTAGATTTTGTTTTCCAGGTGAACCGGTGTTGGTTGTGCAGGGGGATTGCAAGTTAACCCCTGTCAACATAATTTCTGCTTTTTGTGCGGGGCGGCTTTTGAAGAAGGGTTGTCTTGGGTTCTTGGCTTTTATTCAGGACATAGAGGTCGCTGAAGTTCCTTTGGATCAAATCCCGATCATACGAGAATTTCCTGAGGTATTTCCTGCAGAGTTGCCAGGATTGCCACCTGATCGAGATATTGAGTTTTGTATCGACTTGATTCCGGGTGCAGGGCCTATTTCTATACCACCCTATCGAATGGCACCGACGGAATTGAAAGAACTCAAAGGCCAGTTGCAAGAGTTGTTAGATCGAGGACTTGTTCGTCCTAGTGTTTCACCGTGGGGAGCTCCTGTGTTATTTGTAAAGAAGAAGGACGGTAGTATGAGGATGTGCATCGACTACCGACAGCTGAATCGCGTCACGGTGCGAAACAGGTATGCATTACCGCGAATAGATGATTTGTTTGATCAGTTGCAAGGAGCCGGATTCTTCTCGAAGATTGACTTGAGGTCAGGGTATCATCAGTTGAGGGTTCGGAAAGACGATATTCCGAAGACAGCGTTTCGTACGAGATATGGGCATTATGAATTTCTGGTGATGTCGTTCGGACTTACCAATGCTCCAGCAGCTTTTATGGATATGATGAACCGTATCTTTAGACCATTTATTGATCGGTTTATTATAGTATTCATAGATGATATTCTTGTATATTCTCGAAGTCAGACGGAGCATGAGCAGCATTTACGTATCACGTTGCAGACCTTGAAAGAGCATCAGTTGTATGCAAAGTTTTCTAAGTGTGCTTTTTGGCTCGATAGTGTGGATTTCTTGGGTCACATAGTTACAAGACAAGGTATATGCGTGGACCCAAAGAAGATTGAAGCGGTACAAAACTGGCCCAGGCCTATATCAGTTACGGAGGTTCGGAGTTTCTTAGGTCTGGCAGGTTATTACAGACGCTTCGTGCAGGATTTCTCATGGATAGCGGCACCTTTGACAGGATTGACTAGGAAAGAAGTTCCATTTCAGTGGACAGATGCTTGTGAGCAGAGTTTCCAACAGCTAAAGACGCGTTTGACGACTGCACCTGTATTATCTTTACCTTCCGGGGCAGGGGGTTTCGTTGTGTATTGCGATGCTTCTAGAGTGGGCTTAGGCTGTGTGTTGATGCAACACGGCAAGGTTATAGCGTATGCTTCTCGACAGTTGAAGAGGCATGAACAAAATTATCCCACTCATGATCTAGAGATGGCTGCTGTAGTTTTCGCATTGAAGATTTGGAGACATTACTTGTATGGAGAAACGTGTCAAATCTTCACAGATCATAAAAGTTTAAAGTATATCTTTCAGCAGAAAGATCTGAATCTCAGGCAGCGTAGATGGATGGAATTGGTGAAAGATTACGACTGTGAGATTTTGTACCATCCAGGCAAAGCAAATGTTGTAGCAGATGCCTTGAGTCGGAGGCCTGGAGGTAATTTATCTCATTTGAGCATTTTGCAGAGACAGTCTTCTACAGACTGGCAGATCTTGTGTGATAGTCGTATACAGTTTGAGTTCACATCGGCAGGAGGTCAGTTAGCACATGTTCGCACCAGACCTCAGTTATTGGATCGTATTCGAGATGCGCAGCCTACCGATACTCGCTTGATGGAGATTATGGATCATGTTAGGCAGGGCAAGGAGACGGAGTTCGTGATTGATGATTATGGAGTGTTACGTTTTAGGACTCGTCTCTGTGTGCCAGATTCTGACGGATTGAGGCGTGAGATTTTATAGGATGCACACAGATCAGTATACAGTATTCATCCTGGTTCCACAAAAATGTATCGTGATTTGAAGGATAATTATTGGTGGGAAGGAATGAAGAAGGATGTTACGGATTTTGTTTCACGATGCTTGACTTGTCAGCAAGTCAAAGTAGAACATCAGAGGCCAGCCGGAGAGCTGCAACCCTTACCCATTCCAGAATGGAAATGGGAACAGATTTCCATGGATTTTGTGGTGGGTCTACCCAGGACTAGCAGAGGGTACGATTCCATTTGGGTGATAGTAGACAGGCTGACGAAGGCCGCTCATTTTCTTCCAGTGAAGACGACATATGGATTTGCTCAGTATGCACAGGTTTATATCGATGAGATTGTACGTCTACATGGAGTACCGACATGCATAGTATCAGATCGAGGTACCCAGTTCACGAGCAGGCTATGGCAGAAACTTCAAGATGCTCTTGGTACACGACTGAGTTTTAGTACAGCTTTCCACCCACAGACAGACGGTCAGTCGGAGCGGACAATTCAGATACTAGAGGATATGCTCCGGGCTTGTAGCTTAGATTTCGGTGGTAGTTGGGATCGTCACCTACCTTTGGTAGAATTCTCTTATAACAACAGTTTTCAAGAGACGATCCAGATGACACCCTTTGAAGCTTTGTATGGAAGGAAGTGTAGATCACCTGTTTGCTGGACGGAACTTAGTGAGAGTTGTATATTGGGACCGCAGATAGTACAAGAAACTACAGAGAAGATTCACTTGATACGAGATAGAATGAAAGCGGCTCAAAGCAGACAGAAGTCGTATGCAGATCGAAGACGACGCAAACTCGAGTTTGATGTGGGAGATCATGTGTTCCTTCGAGTATCTCCAATGAAAGGTGTGATGCGCTTCGGGAAGAAAGGGAAGCTCAGCCCCAGATATGTTGGACCATATGAGATTTTAGAGAGAGTGGGCGCTGTGGCTTATCGGTTAGCACTTCCACCTGGTTTTCCCGACGTACATCCGGTGTTTCATGTTTCGATGCTTCGCAGATATCTTCACGATCCATCTCATGCGATCCAACATCAGACTCTACAGCTTGAGCCAGATCTATCCTTCACAGTGCAGCCAGTAGCTATTCTGGATAGGCAAGCAAAGCAACTACGATCGAGGACACTGCCATCTGTAAAGGTTCTCTGGCAAGGAAAGGATCGCGAGGAGATTACTTGGGAGACGGAGGACGCGATGCGAAAGAAATTTCCACATCTTTTCATAGGTATGTGTAGTAATTAGTTTAAATTCGGGGACCGAATTTTCTTAAGGGGGGAATATTGTAACATTTAGGAAAAACCTAGAAATAAATAAATTTAATTAAAAATAAGAATAAACTGATAAATTACAAAATGGTTAAAATCAAATATGTTAATCTTCCTAAGATATATGTAATACAAATTAAATTGGAAATTTAGAATGTAATATTAATAAGTTATAAGGGTTTTAAAGAAAATTTTAGCTTCATTTTAATAAAAGATGTGTTTTGTAATAAGTTAATTGTGAGGGGTTAAATTGCAAAGTTAGGTTTTATGCAAATAGGGTTTTGTCAAGGGTTTTAAATGAATAAATGGTATTAATTCAGTTCTGAAAATAAACTCAAATTAAAACAAAAAGAAAAAGGAAAATAGAGGATAATCATTTAAAACACCTCATGCTTCAATTAGCCTCTCACTTCCACCTCCTTCTTGCATGAATCATGCACACTCCTTCATTTGACACCTCCACCTTACCTTATCCTTCCTCCACCCACATATATAAATCAATTTCAGATCTGAAACATAAATTAAAACTCAAAGGAAATTATAAGAAAAAGGAAAGTAAAAGAGAAAGAGAGAAAAACAAGAGGAAGAAGAAGGAGAAGGGGTTGTTCTTGAGTTGGATCTTCATTAAGCTAAAAGGAGCTTGTAGATCCTTGGAGGGTTATTCCTACAGCAAATTAGGAGGGTAAATTCTTAATCTCAGTAGGTTAATTAGGCTCTGTAGTTTAGTAAATTGTAGTTAGCATATCACATAATATTGTATTTTAGTTAAAACTTATAGTCTGTTAGAATCTGCTGTGTTCTGAAACTTAATTAAATAAATTCAACAGAGTAGAAATAATGTAGGAATTAAATAGAACACACCATAAGAATACGGAGGCAGGGCGCCGGTTTTGGGCCGGCGACCGTAGTGTTTTGGCCGGCGTCGCCGGCCATGTGGGGAGTTTTGGGGTTTGTTCAAGTGGGGTAGTCTGCAGTATAAAATTTAGGTTATTTTGGCACTGTTGAATTAACTTAGTTTCACTGTAATCTAAATCTGGGAGAATATATCGGAAAGGGAATCGTAAAACGTTAAATGCGACACGATGAAATCAAGTCACGTTTTAGTTTCTGAAACTGTGCAGATTTAAGTTAAAATCCAGCAAAACTAAGTGTTTAATAACTTGAAAAGATCAGATAGTATATAACTTATGTGGGTTAGCGTGTTTCTATGTCCGTTATATCGGAAATGTAGTTTTGCTTATATACGTGATATTGGTATATTTAGACGCGGATACGAAGAATACGGAAGCCGCGAGGAAAGGGAAAGGATTAGCGATTCCGGAGTAGATTCGACTTTCCGGTGAGTAGACTAAACATCTACCGGGGAATTTAGTAGAGATGGCGTGTTTCGCCCATGGTTTTACTTAATGCGATATTCATATCATCATGTTTAATAATTAGAATATCATTCATTAAATTACTTGTATGTTGCTTAGTTGTTAGAACACTTCACAAGTATCGACGAGTCATGCCACGTGCACATCTTATATGCTACACACACCTCGTCGATATTGCCATGTCACATACCCCTAAATATCATACTTATTAACATGGATTATATTGTATTTCATATGTCAAGTGTATTAGTAGAATTCATTATTTACATCCTGTTGCTTTATGCGTATTTCCATGTTGGATATGAGATAGATGCAGAATTGAGGATTTATGATTTTGAGTTTTTAAATACTATTACATAAATCCAGTTTTCATGATTGATGTGACATGTCCACCCTGAGTTGATTTCTGTTTTTGGTTTTATTCCGGACCGAGTGGGGGAGATATACGGTCGCGGATTTACGTTATCCATACTGAGTGGGGGAGATATACAGTTGGATACAGGGTGGACCCGGTCGAGACCGAGGGGCAGGATAGCCGTATTGAGACGGGGGAGCCTAGCGAGGTTACTCGATTCCGGATATTGGTTTTAGAAATATGCGGCGTGCATCTTGAGGATGACGACCGATATTATGGGTATAGGATCATTCGGGGAATGATGCCTATAAGAAATGAAAGTTTTGTGTCGTTGATAGACACCGAGAGATGATTTCTATTGAGTTGTGATTTCAGAAGTATGATGTGATTTATTGTTGGATTTCACATATACTCATATATCATATTGATTCATGTTCATTATCATGATTACCATACTTACTTTATTCGCCGTTATATGTTAGTTGTATTCACTGAGTTGGCAACTCATCCCCGTTGTGCCACAGTTCCTTGCAGGGATAAAGTGGACGGGTAGTTGCGAGGCAGGATCACTTTTGCGGTTGTTTCCATCTTTTGATCGGTAGGTTACATGTGTAGTAACCTCCTTTTTGGTTTTTGTACTTTTGTATCTAGAAAGACTCCATCAGACTTGTATTTTGACTTAGAAAAGAGAGTTGGTAAATATATGTACAGTTGAAAAATGTGGATCAGTATTATAGTCTTTTCTTTATGAGATTCAGTAATGTTCATTATATGCATATTCATATTCTTATTGATATTGTTGATTCCAACTAGGAATACAACCAAACTTAACCTTTATTATTTGCTTAATGAATAAACTTAATAACTTGAGATTTCTACTTAAAAACTAAATTTTCATAAATAATTCCGAAATAAGGTATTTTGATCTTGGTTTTTGGCTTACTTGGATTGTGCATATCTTTAGATATGATATAATCTGAGTGCCTGTCACATCCAAACTTGGGTCGTGACATCTACTCTGGTGTATCGATGCCCTGTCTCGATATACCCTCGACTAGGAATAGTTATAGGATGTACTCATCGACTACCGTGGCCCCACTAGTATGATCTCATCATAGTCCCAGTAGTCGAGTACAGATCCTAAGGGCTTTATCAACATGTGAGAGAAAAACAGTAAACCAGTACAAGTCAACATGTTAAGATAAAGCGAAACCAAATAGCATACTATCATGACGAGCAAGAAAGTCATCTCTATATATATCCAAGTATCCATTATAATATACATCATATGTACAACAATGGCCTCTAGGGCATATACATAACTAACAATCTCCCACTTGCACTAAGGCCAGCTGCTGTAGTATCTCATACCTAGCATCCCGAATAATCTCTCAAACTGTATCTGGGGAATAGCCTTCGTGAATGGATCCGCAGTGTTATCCTTCGTATCTACTCTCCTGACCTCGATCTCCCGGCGATCAACTATCTCCCTGATCAGGTGATACCGCCTCAGAATATGTCTGGACTTCTGATGGGATCTGGGTTCCTTGGCCAAAGCCACAGCTCCATTGTTATAGCAATACAGAGGTATTGGATGCTCAATGGATGGAACCACACCAAGTTCACTAATGAACTTCTTGATCCAGACAGCCTCTTTGGCAGCATCATTGGCAGCGATGTATTCAGCCTTCATCGTCGAGTCTGCAACGGTATCCTGTTTGGAACTCTTCCAACATACCGCCCCTCCATTGAGGGTAAAGACAAATCCCGAGTGCGACTTAGAGTCGTCCTTATCACTTTGGAAGCTGGAATCGGTATAGGACTCCACCTGGAGTTCTCCATTACCATACACCAAGAACATCTCCTTAGTCCTTCGTAAGTACTTGAGAATGTTCTTCACAGCTGTCCAGTGACTCTCTCCAGGATCTGCTTGATACCGACTCACTACACTTAGTGAGTATGCTACATCGGGTCTGGTACATAGCATCGCATACATGATAGAGCCTACTGCCGAAGCATAGGGTATCCCTTGCATGCGAGCTCTCTCCAAATCAGTCTTAGGAGACATCTCTTTGGAGAGAGTGAGTCCAGAGATCGTGGGTTGGTTCCCACGCTTGGATTCTTCCATACTAAACCTCTTTATTATGGTGTCAATGTACCTGGATTGGGACAATCCCAGTATCCGTTTAGATCTATCTCTATAGATCATGATTCCCAATATGCAGGAGGCATCACCTAGATCTTTCATTGAGAATCTCTGTGATAAGACCTGTGATAAGAAGAGCTTGACTGATTGCAGCATAGGAATATCATTTCCTATCAAGAGTATATCATCCACGTACAATACGAGGAAGACAACCTTATCCTCTGCTACCTTCTTATAGATACAAGGTTCATCTATATTTTTGATGAAGTCAAACTCTTTGACTACAACATCAAAACAGATGTTCCAACTCCGTGATGCTTGCTTTAACCCATAAATGGATTTAAGCAGCTTGCACACCTTTCCGCTGCTCCCACTATCTACGAAGCCCTCTGGCTGAGTCATGTACACGCTTTCTTCTAAATCACCGTTTAGAAAGGCGGTCTTAACATCCATTTGCCAGATTTCGTAGTCATGGTATGCAGCAATGGCAAGTAAGATCCGGATGGACTTAAGCATAGCTACTGGAGAAAAGGTTTCGTCATAATCCACACCTGGTCGTTGACGAAAACCCTTTGCTACAAGTCTAGCTTTGAAAGTCTCAACTTTTCCATCTACACCAAATTTCTTTTTAAAAATCCACTTGCTCCCAATGGGTTTTACCCCTTCAGGAGCATTTTCTAAAATCCATACTTTATTGGTGTACATGGATTCCATCTCAGATCGCATTGCATCCAGCCATTTTACAGAGTCACCACTCGTGATGGCCTGCTCGAAACTAGTCGGGTCATCATCTTCCATGATGCAATCCTCGCTTCCACCATCAATGAGAAAACCGTAGTATCTCTCAGGTGGATGAGAAACCCTGCTAGATCGGCGGAGAGGCTGGGGTTCGTTGGGTATTACTGAATCCTCTGGTTCTACCAAATTATCTGTTGTAGTTTGTTCTGCCGGAACTTCTTCCAGTTCTACCTCAATGCCACTAATCTGTTTCATAAGAAAACCTTTTTCTAAGAAAGTGGCAAGTCGAGAAACAAACACCTTTTGTTCCTCGGAGTGGTAGAAGATGTACCCTCGCGAATGCTTGGGATATCCAATAAACTTACATAGGACAGACCTTGCCTCGAGCTTGCCCGGATTGTGTGTTTTAACATAGGCCGGGCAACCCCATATCTTAATAAAATTAAGATATGGTCTCTTCCCTTCCCATATCTCATATGGGGTGGTAGGCACAGATTTGGTAGGAACTTTATTCAGTATGTATGCAGCTGTCTCCAGTGCATATCCCCAGAAGGAAATAGGTAACTCAGCCTCGCTCATCATAGAGCGCACCATATCTAATAGGGTGCGATTCCTCCGCTCAGATACACCGTTGTGCTGTGGTGTATAAGGAGGAGTAAGCTGAGAGAGAATCCCATTCTCTTTTAGATAATCTAGGAACTCACTGCTTAAGTATTCACCTCCTCGATCAGATCAAAGAATCTTAATACTTTTGCCCGTTTGGTTCTCTACTTCGTGCTTATATTCTCTGAATTTCTCAAAAGCTTCAGACTTGTGTTTCATCATAAACACATGTCCGTATCTAGAGAGATCGTCAGTGAATGTAATGAAGTAGGAAGAACCGTTCCTGGCATGCGTAGACATGGGACCGCATACATCACTATAGATTAGTCCTAAGAGTTCAGTAACTCTTTCTCCATGTCCACTAAACGGAGTTTTGGTCATTTTTCCTTTGAGACATGAATGGCAAGTATCATAAGATGATAATTCGAACGGATTCAAATAACCATCCTTATGTAACTTAGCCAGTCGTGTCGCATTAATATGACCAAGTCTACAATGCCACAAGTAGGATTCGTTCATATCTGAACTTTTCCTCTTGTGTGTGTTTTGTATATTTAGGACTGTATTCTGATTTAGAATGAATATGCCATTATGTAACGAGCCTGATGCAATCAACTTTTGATCTAGGAATATGTCATAACATTATCCTTTACTACAAAATTATATCCTTCTTTACTTAATAAAGAAACTGATATAATGTTGCACATCATGTTCGGTATATAATAGCACTCATTTAGAATCAGTGTATTACGACTTGGCAATACAAGGTGATATTCGCCAACTACTTTGGCTACAATACTTGCACCATTCCCTACTTGAACGGAATGATCACCTTTTCCCAGTTCTCTACCTTTTCGTAACCCATGTAACAATTTACATATATGGGATCCTGATCCGGTATCTAATACCCAGGACGTAGGGTGAACTGAGAAACAGTTCTCAATAACTAACACACCCGAAGAAGATGCATCAACATGCATGTTCTTTTGGGCGGCTTGAGAATCCAGATATTCTCCTGTTTCCTGTTCAGTCTTATAACTCATATAAGAAAAAACGGGTCCAACGTTCCCTTGCTCAGTACAATAATCGGGTTCAGTCAATACATCCATATTATTATCTTGATTATGGCCTGACATGGTCGCTACCTGGAGAGAGAGAGAGAAGAAAACACTTTAGCGTATGCTCTTGCAAGATTAGATTGGTTATTATCTTATCTAATCAGGATGTCTCCCACTGTTTTTATCAAATCTACCTTCAAACCCTAAAAGGTAAGATTAGCCGGGATTAATTACATCCTACAATTTCGTCAATCTTTCAGCCAGATCAGTGTCGGTACTTTGAGGGAGGTTCCCCGTGCTTTCGCACGGACCTAATTAAAGTAAACCTCATTTCCCAGAGGCGTAACCTCGTTAACACTTTTCTAGACACCTACTTGAATGACTAATTGTCCTGTGTAAAACTCTCCCAGGAGTAACACTTACTCGCAGTGGGTATCGATATCCAATTATCTCATAGTAGGTATGCAATCTCATTGCAAATTTCAACACTTGAAATTCCCGATAATATTTTTACCCCTAGCGTCCCATGACCTTGACGGAGGCCAAACTACCCATAGGGCGCTAGTCAAGTTCAATCCGTCATTTCTTGATTGAATTAAACCCACCCGTACGACCCTTGATGGAGGCAAAACTACGCCATACGAATACCTTAATCCAATCGCATCATATGCTAGCAGATAAGCACTAGTTAGCTACCGTACACTACGCCTTGACGGAGGCCAAACAACCGCAGCACGAATACTAAGTAGTACTTATCTGAAGTGACGGAGGGCTACGCGGTTTTTTTTAGAAAAAAAAATATGAGCGTAATGAACTTGATATCGTCGTAGAATCATGTGTTTTTGAAAAGGAGTGTTTTTGAGGCTTTTCTTAGTTTCGCTAAAGGGGTCACTCCCGGTGAAGGGATCGTCGGCCCTTTCCTCATCGAATAAGGTGCAGGATATATCATATATACCGTTGTGCAAAGCAAAACACTAAAAGCATTCAAAATACAAACCGCGTTTTGTAGCATCTTCCAGTTTCGCTAAAGAGGTCACTCCCGGTGAAGGGATCTCGGCTCTTTCCCCATCGAATAAGGTGCAGGATATATCATATATATCACTGTGCAAAGCAAAACTGCAGCTACCCTTTTTATAAAGATTTGATTCTACAACATCTTTTGGTTTCTTTTCCTTTTTATTAATCTCATTAATAAAATCCCATCTTATGCTTCCTAAGCATCACAGAAGAAACGAAAGCAGTAATATTTATATATCAGCATATATATAGTATAAGCATTCGTCTCAGGCAGTAATATGATCTCATCACAGAACATAGCAGCAGAAGAACATGTATAAAATATTGGATATACTAGGGCGTCCGTGTTTTTAATACGAGCCTGTATAAAACACGGATTCCGCGGTCGCGACGAATAGCCAAACCCACATCCCAAGACCCCTATAAGAGCAGCAAGTAACACTGCCAATTCTAGGGTTAGGAGACCCGGTCTCGACTCCTCGAGATGGCCTCCCACTGGACCCTAGAACCCGGTTACTTGTGCTCCCCTCCTTGGGTCTACCTAATGCGGAAAAATAAATAATATACACTGGTGACATAACCTCAACCTGGAAGTGCCCCAAATAAAAGAATATTACATTACAAATGAATTTTACATGAATGAAAATAAAAACCCTCATCTCACATAAAACCCCCGGCTATTCAGAACGCGACGATCCAATACAACATATCACAGCAACACATAATATCACATATCATCAACGTAAGTAAATATGCGCATCCCAATTGTCGTTGATATATAGCAATGAAACCGGCGATATCACATATTACACTTACGGTCACAGAAAAGAAAGTGTAAAACTACAACATTTGGAATCCATAATCACTTTAGACATCGTAAATCCGAAATATCGCATACTTCGCATTTCATGCCTAACTTTATGAATTCCACATATTGTATCACATTCCAGATAAATAGACAGTATTAAATTTTTCGAACAGATAATCAAATACCCAAAATTTCCTAAAGTGCTCAACACTTGAGCGGAGTTCAAATAATCCCAGAATATGTCACAGTACCAGTGATCCAGCCGTAGAAAGGTCAAGCCAACGCCTCACATGTAGCACGCCGTACTGCCCCAAACCCGAAGGTTCAAAAGGCAGTTCAAGACGGTCACATAATCGAGTTAAGGTTTGTTGTCTTCTAGAGGGTCCACCGCTTAACATGTACAATTTTTCCGAAAGATTTAAACCCGATAAAAATTCAACACTTGAAAATTTGCCGTGCCGAGAAACAGTGAATTAATGATATCCGTTCAAATAATTTAACAATTTCTAAATATCCGGAAATAAAAACGAATTTAAATATTCCGATCGAATCTACGATTACAAAGCAAACCCCAGATCACTCAACCTTTGAGTCAATATAAAAATGCCAGAAACTATAAAAGCACAAATAAAGAATTACTGTGGAAAATAAAACGTCCAATCAAACAATACGGCCGCGGAACAGCGGCCCAAGCAGGCAATGGCCGCGATTCCGCGGTCGTTTGTACGGATCACATTCTCGAATTTCACAGTTATTCTTATTTTTGTCTGCTGTATTTTTCAGGTATTTTTAATTCAGAAAAAATCCAGATTTTAAAAAATTTCCAGAGAGGGGGTAAATTTTGTCGGTTCAGGTTCGATCGGAGTTTTAACTTCGTAAACACATCGCCTAATGCTCTAGCTAGGCTCTGATACCACTGTATGGTTCCTAGGCACTCTTGTGAAGGTTCATAAGGTATCAAACATGCCCGGATAAAATTTTAGACGTGCCGAACAACCCAAAGCCGGGATCTTTGCTAGATAATTAGGGTTAAGCATACAAGATTACATCTTTTAAGCTAAGTGTGAGGGATTGCAACCTTTGTAGTCCGCTCCATCGCTTCACAAGCTCCGAGTAGAAGTCCTTTCACCGCGATCCACGATCTCCCGGACTCAAGAGAGGCTCCACGACTCGAACGATCCATGCTAGCTTGAAGTGTTCCAAATCTCCGATGATCTACGTCGAAGTTTCAATAACTCAAGCTTTCTCACTCTAAAGAGATGAACACACTAATCTCATGGGCTAGATGAGATGAGGATGAGAGAGTAGTATTTATGCTTTCTTTTTAAATCATTTTCTCATAATTTATCATCACAAAATGAATTTTCTAGTGAGCTCAAAATCAAGAGAGAAGAAGATGATAATGGAAAATGATAATAATAATTCCTTTTGTGATGAATAGAAAAGAAAACTATATGATTGATATATCAACCATGGTCAAGGATGAGTGGCTAAGAGTTTGTATAGAATAAACTAGAGTTAGGGTTTGGTTGGGTTAGCAATGAGTCATCAACAAATATCTTAACCATGACAAAAGAAAAAGCTTCTAGAAAGTGCATGAAGCAACTAACCCTAATCAAACCCTAATCCCTTTTAATCATCCTTAAACATGTTTAATAATAAATCATATCATGTCACAATAATATATATCACATATATATTATATATTTGCAACAAAAGAAAATAATACAATTAACATATATCGCATATATATCAATGTATCATTCAGTGAGAAAATGAAATAATAAAGCAAGCCAATATTAGATAATGTAATAATATATCATATATATATTATTATACATTAAATCATCGAATCAACACTTGATCCGACGATCCGGCTATATCGAATATACCCGACTAATATATCATGTACCGATTCATCGAATCAACACTTGATCCGATGACCTGGTTCATATCTAAATATCGCGAGAATATAATACGGTATCTCATATCGCATTATTCTCGGTCCTGCACATATCACATATGTGCCTCTACTCCGTTTCGCCTGAGCCAAGAAACCTCTGTGTAGGACTCTAAAGAATCGTCAATACGCCGGTAGCAGGTGATGATCATATCAAACACCCACAAGCTGCAAGCGGTCAGCTAAACGTAACAGCCACCCAGGTATTGAGCGATCAGAAGATCAACAAGATAGCCTGTGCGTTCTCCTGTGAATCCAATCAGTAACACTCCCGTACAGTCCGGTCTGTTCGTCTGATATGTCGCATATCAAGTCTAGGGGTGGTATACGTCAGACCCCAGTAACCGATAAGTCGTGTCGATGTGTGGCTCATAACGGGTCGAGAAACTACTAGTAATACTTACCAGTAAATCTCTATATCAGCCCTGGCCAGGGACTTCCAGTTATAGCCAACCGAACACAGCACAACATCAACTCCCTATACCGGGAGAGATGAATCCCCTCCTATCGCTCATTGCCTCCATGTGATTCGGGACTGTACCCAAAAGCCACCGTTTTGCACGCCCTCTTAGACGTGGTAAGGTGGAAATCAAAGCACAGTGGGAATCACACAAGACTCTATGACGATCTCGGGTCTACAGACTACCCTGTACCAGTGTCACCGGAGAACTGCCATCTGACGTGTGGTATATCACCATCTGGGAGTTCTCGGCAAGTCCGTCCAGTGTACTCAGTCTCCACTGAGCACCCGTACACCATCTCTGATGTCAAACACCGATGGATATGGGATCATCCATCGCCCATCATATGGGTCAAGATGCGTATACGCTAGTCTACTCTGGTGTATCGATGCCCTGTCTCGATATACCCTCGACTAGGAACAGTTATAGGATGTACTCATCAACTACCGTGGCCCCACTAGTATGATCTCATCATAGTCCCAGTAGTCGAGTACAGATCCTAAGAGCTTTATCAACATGTGAGAGAAAAACAGTAAACCAGTACAAGTCAACATGTTAAGATAAAGCGAAACCAAATAGCATACTATCATGACGAGCAAGAAAGTCATCTCTATATATATCCAAGCATCCATTATAATATACATCATATGTACAACAATGGCCTCTAGGGCATATACATAACTAACAGCGAGTAGGGAAGCTATCGGCCTGGTACAGCCGAGCAGGGTAGCTGCTCGGCTAATTCTTTATGAGGTTTTTTCCGACCATCCAGTTGCAGATATGGGGAACAAGAACGGTCGCGGCGACCGTGCGCGCAACATGCGCATTGAATGTGGGGGGAGGCGAAACGCCAGGTGTTCATACCATAATATTGCATTATTATATTCCTCATTCTTATTCGTTTTATAAATAAACAGGTGCTTTTGACGCATGTCTGCTACATATTAAAGGTTACAGGTTCTTGGACAGAAAACAGTGAAAACGATGAAAAGACGATTCAAAAGTGGACTTTGACCAACAAACAGAAGACTCTTGATCAAGCCTATATCAAAGATAAAATTCACAAAGTACAAGGCAATGCAAGGTCCAAGATTACAAAGCGAACGGTTAAAAGTCCACCGCAATTATTCACTGGAGATCTGGAAGAAACATAGAAGCTATTTTAATAAAAGAACCAAATAATAAGGAAGCCCAAAGATTCAAGGCCCAATACTTCCTTTTAAAGAGACAGAGACATAAAATTTTACCAAAGCTTGGAGTCTACTTTGACTAGGTCTTCCTAAGGATATTTTGGTAAATGTAGACGTGCGAATCAATTGTAACCTAGGGTTTCCTATCTTCTATACATAGGAACTCTAAATCATTGTAAAGGCTATGCCTCCCTATGCCTCATTTTATCAATAAAATTTAGAATTCTTTTGGAGAGTATCGATGCCTCTTTTCATTTCAGAAATTCAGATCTGACAAGTCTTGTGTTGATGTTTGGAGAGAGTCGTCTGTAAAGTAAGTAGGTAATTTCAATTCTTGCCCTAGGTAATTTTTCATTCTCTGCCCTAGATTAAATTTAATACCTTGCCCTAGTTAGATAGTTAGATCTTTAATTCAATTGCCCTAGATTAATTTAGATTTTAGATTTAATTAATTTATTCACACCGTTTGGAATTAACTCGTAAGAGCGATTAGGAAATTCATAACAGTCTCTCCCCCCTGCCTTTGCTCCGTTCATAGTAAATTTCAATATGAATGGTTTGGAGAAATCATTGCCTGAACTTCTCAATATGTTGAGAAGTGCAGAGAACACGTTGAAAACGGCAAGGACTCCCGCTCTGCTTGCTGGGCCATCTTCCTCTTCATTCCCAAAAGCTAAGGCCAAGGGAAAGAAAAAGAAGAAGTCCATCAAACAGAAAGGTGGAGTTAGAAAGGCGAAGGGGAAAGACAAAGCCGGGGCTATGGGAAGTGGAAAAGGAGAATGTTTTTACTGTAAAAAGTCAGGACATTGGAAACGCAACTATGCTGAATATCTTGCTGATCTCAAGAAGAAGAAGCATGCTGATGCTTCCACTTCAGGTGTGTTTATAACTGAAAACTGTTTTTCTTTAAACTCTGCATCCTGGGTATTGGATACCGGTTCTGGTTCTCACATCTGCAATTGTATGCAGGGATTGAGAAATAGTAGAGTTTTAAAAATTGGAGGTCATACTCTGCGGGTTGGAAATGGTTCCAATAGACATGCTGTATCCGTGGGAGAGTATCATCTAGGGTTGCCTTCAGGAAGTATTTTGGTTTTGAACCCGTGTTATTTTGTACCAAGTATGCTGTGTAACATAATATCCGTTTCTTTGTTGGACAATGAAGGATATCATTTTATATTGCAAAATAATGTTATGAACATTAACCTGAATCAAGAGTTGATTGGGCATGGTACATTAAATAACGGTATTTACATCCTGAACCAACACACAGTTTTCAATATACAACATACTAGTAAAAGAAAATTTTCAGATATAAATGAAGCTTTTCTTTGGCATTGTAGACTTGGTCATATTAATGAAACAAGACTAAACAAGCTACATAAAGATGGATATTTAAATCCATTTGAATATAAATCTTATGCGACTTGCCAGTCTTGTATCAAAGGTAAAATGACCAAAACTCCGTTTAGTGGACACGGAGAGAGAGCTGGTGAACTCTTAAGCCTCATACATAGTGATGTATGCGGACCAATGTCTACACATGCAAGAGGTGGTTTTTCATACTTCATCACTTTTACTGATGATTTCTCAAGATTCGGACACGTGTTTTTGATAAAGCACAAATCTGAAGCTTTTGAGAAATTCAAGGAGTATAAACTTGAAGTAGAGAAGCAAACAGGCTTGAGCATCAAGAAACTTCGATCGGATCGAGGTGGAGAGTATTTAAGTACAGAGTTTCTAGACTTCTTAAAAGAGAATGGGATTCTCTCTCAGCTCACTCCTCCTTACACACCGCAGCACAATGGTGTGTCAGAACGGAGGAATCGTACCTTATTGGATATGGTACGATCCATGATGTGTGATGCTGAGTTACCGCTTTCCTTTTGGGGACATGCATTGGAGACAGCAATGTATCTATTGAACAGGGTTCCAACCAAGACCGTGTCTACCACTCCATATGAGATGTGGAATGGAAAGAGACCATCTCTTAAAAGGTTTAGGATCTGGGGTTGTCCGGCTTTTGTTAAAAAGCAGAATCCAGACAAACTCGAGACACGATCGGTCATGTGTAAATTTGTGGGGTATCCAAAACATTCGTATGGATATCTATTCTACCACAAAGAGGAACAAAAGGTGTTTGTTGCTCAGCATGCCACATTTTTGGAAAATGAGTTCTTTACGGAAAGTACTAATGGCAATATGGTAGAACTAGAAGAGGTTCTAGAGACACAAATTACTCAGGAGGAATTGGTTGAAACTGATGTTGCAGTAGAACTTCAAGAACCTCAGCCGCTCAGGAGGTCTAGTAGAACTTCTCACCCACTAGAGAGATACTATGGGTTTCTCATAGATGGTGATAGAGAAGATTGCATCATGGATGATGATGACCCTACTAGTTTTCAGCAAGCTATCACGAATGGTGACTCAGTGAAATGGCTGGAAGCAATGAGATCCGAAATGGAGTCAATGTACACCAACAAAGTATGGACTTTGGACGTTGCGCCTCCTGGAATAAAACCCGTTGGGTGCAAATGGATCTTTAAGAGAAAGATTGGTGTAGATGGACAGGTGGAGACCTATAAAGCAAGGCTTGTAGCGAAAGGTTTTCGTCAAAGACCAGGCTTGGACTATGATGAAACTTTCTCTCCAGTAGCAATGCTTAAATCCATTAGGATCCTACTTGCTATTGCTGCTCACTATGATTATGAAATCTGGCAGATGGACGTGAAAACTGCATTTCTAAATGGTGATTTAGAAGAATGTGTTTTTATGGATCAGCCAGAGGGCTTCATTGATAGTGGGAGCAGCGGGAAAGCATGTAGATTGCTTAAATCCATTTATGGATTCAAGCAGGCCTCATGGAGCTGGAACATCTGCTTTGATGATACAATCAAAGAGTTTGATTTTATCAGAAATGAAGATGAACCATGTATTTATAAGAAGATTGTAGGGAGTACTGTCACATTCCTCGTATTGTACGTAGATGACATTCTCCTGATAGGAAATGATGTTCCTATGCTACAATCGGTCAAACTATTCTTATCACAAAGGTTCTCCATGAAGGACCTGGGTGATGCCTCGCGCATTTTGGGCATTAGGATCTATAGAGATAGATCCAAGAGGTTATTGGGACTGTCCCAATCAAAGTACATAGACACCATTCTAAAGAGGTTTAGTATGGAAGATTCCAAGCGTGGTGCCTTGCCTGCTAGTCATGGAATCACTCTCTCTAAGGACTTCTGTCCGAAGACTGATGAAGAGAGAGCTCGCATGAGCGTTATACCCTACGCTTCAGCCGTGGGATCTATAATGTATGCGATGTTGTGTACTCGCCCTGATGTGGCTTATGCACCGGCTGTAGTAAGCAGGTATCAATCCAACCCAGGGGAGAAACATTGGATAGCAGTGAAGAACATTCTTAAGTACTTGCGAAGGACTAAAGAATTGTTCTTGGTGTATGGTAATGGGGATCTCCAGATGGAGGCCTATACCGATTCAAGCTTCCAAAGTGACAAGGGTGACAGCAAATCAATCTCAGGGTTTGTATTTACCCTAAATGGAGGAGCGGTTAGTTGGAAGAGTTCCAAACAGGACACCGTTGCAGACTCCACGATGGAAGCTGAATATATTGCTGCAAGTGATGCTGCTAAGGAAGCCGTCTGGATGAAGAAGTTCATTGCAGAACTAGGAGTAGTTCCAACCATTATTGATCCAATACCATTGTATTGTGATAATAATGGAGCTATAGCATTAGCCAAAGAACCAAGGTCCCATCAGAAATCCAGACACATCCTAAGGAGATATCATCTGATCCGGGAGATAGTAGATCGCCAGGAGATCGAGATTCGGAGAGTAGATACAAAGGATAACACAGCGGATCCATTCACCAAGGCACTTCCACAGCCTCAGCATGAGCGACTGTTTGAAATGTTGGGTATGAGATACGCCAATAACTGGCCTTAGTGCAAGTGGGAGATTGTTAGTAATATGTATGCCCTAAAGGCCATTATATGGATAATGGAAACTTGGACATATAATCTATAGAGATAGATGACATTCTTGCTCAACATGATAGTACGCTATCTGGTTTACTTTATCTGTACATGTAGATTTAATCATTCACACATGTTGATAAAGCCCAAAGGATATTTGCTTGACTACTATGATTATGATGCGGATCATACTAGTGGGGCACATGTAGTCTATAAGCATATCCTTAAACTGTTCCTAGTCGAGGGTGTATCGAGACAGGGCATCGATATTCCAGAGTAGACTAGCGTATACCATTCTTGTCCCATATGATGGGCGATGGATGATCCCATATCCATCTGGTGAGGAGACACCAAAGATTGTATGCGGGTGCTCAGTGGAGACTGGGTACACTGAACGGACTCGCCGAGAACTCCTATGTGGTATTATATCTATCGTCGGATAGCAGTTCTCAAGGAACACTGGTACAGGTTAGTCTGTAGACCCGAGATCGTCATAGAGTCTTGTGTGTCCTCCCACTATACTTTGATCTCCACCCTACCACGGCTCTACTGAGTCGTGCAAACAGGTGGTCTTTGGGTACAGTCTCGAGGCGCATGGAGGCAATGAGCGATAGGAGGGGTTTCATCTCTCCCGGTATTGGGGGTTGATGTTGTGCTATGCTCGATTGGCTATAACATGAAGTCCCTGGCCAGGGCTGCTGAGATTTACTGATAAGAGTTATCAGTAGTTTCTCAATCTGTTATGAGCCATACACCAGCATGACTTATTGAGTTACTGGGGACGACGATTCCATCCCTAGACTCGATATGCAGCATATCTGACGAAGAGACCGGACTGTACGGTAAGTGTTGCCAGTTGGCTCGACGGGAGTTTTTACAGCTTCGCTGGTTTTCTTCTGATCGTTTCAATACCCGGGTGGCCGTTATGTTTAGCTGACCTCTTGCGGCTTGTAGATGTTTGATATGATCATCATCTACTGCCGGCGTATTGACGAGTCTTAGAGTCCCACAATGAAGTTTCCTGGCTCAGGAAAAAAGATGTGGTGTGCATATGAGATATGCGCGGGACCCGATTAAATACGGTTATGTGATAACGTATATTAATTGGGCATTTTCTATTTGTCGGATCGTATGTGATATGACCGGTTTGCTAAATCAAGTGTTGATTTAACAAATTACATTTAGATTAAATCTTTAATTAAATCCTTTTGTATGCATGCATGTATGCACATGATGATGTGCATGGACACATACATGCATACATAGTATCATGGTTGTTGATACAAGAATGGTGGCAATGCAAAACTTATATTGAAGCTTTTAATTTGTATTTATCATTTTAAGTTAATGTAAAGAAAACCCACTCATGCTCCTTTATTCTTTAGTGGGTAAGCTTTACTTAACTTAATGAAAAGAATTTCCACCCATGCTTAATTCTTTATGAAAAGAATTTCCACTCATAATTATGGTGGTAATGGAATAATGGTGATTATTCCTTCTCATCACTATAAATAGCTTCATATGTTATATGAAACAAGGTGTACAATTAGTGCAAGGGTGTGAAGAAAACAAGTTATCATATGTGATATGATAGAAAGCTCAAGCCACCATTATCTTCTTCTTCCTCTCTTGATTTCTCTCTTGAGTGAAGATTGATAAAAGAAAAGGATTTCAATTGAAGAACATAAACCACATTATCATACTACACACATCTAGCCGATTTGCGTAGGGTGTTTGCTCTACTTCGTTTGCGAAACAAGTAAGGCAAGGAGCTTTGGGCAAAGGGACTTCGGGTGGATCATCGTGGATAAGGAAGGCTTCCATCGATCCGTTCCAAACTCTCATAGTGCCAAGGAGTCACCGAGAGAGATCTACAAAGGTTGTAATCTCTACTCTTAGTGATAGTTTTACATTTGCATGTGATGCTTATTTGTATGAATCCCTAAAACTTCTAGTTTCGATTCTTGTCGAGTTAACTTAGCACCTCTAAAATTTTGATTATGGCATATGTGATGCTACCGAACCCTTGACGAGGTGCTAGGCTAGCCCAACACTATTAATTAAAAAATACTAGACTCAGCCCTAAGGACTTCGAGCTCAATAGGACAGAGGACTAGTTATAGGCATCAGCCGTTTATCCTAACCTGACTTTACGGTGTCTAGGAAAGTGTGTCAAGGAAATTGGTTACTTAATTAGGACCGCTACTTGTAGCGGGGTGTAAGTCTATGTAGTACACCCCAGTACTTATGGGGAGGCGGAATTTTCAAAAACGATCAAGTTTAAAGAACAAACATCGACTAACCGCTTGAATCGAAGCTAAACAAATAATAACCGAACACATAGCTATACTAAACTATAATGTTAAGGGATTATACCTATCGAAACTAGTCCTTCGTCTTTACGATCTCCTTGTTCTCCTCGGCCTTCTCTAGGTAGTAGACGATCCACCCGAGAGCAAAACTCCAAGCTAAACCTCTATACTTGAGGCAACTAACCTTCTTGGATTGCTAATCAAAGAAGTTAGGATGAGATAGAGTGATGGTTATGTATTGTTTAGTCTAACTAATCCTTTGATCTCAACTCATGAGGTGTAAGGATTAGGGTTTGAAGATGAGAGCTTGAGGAGAGAGAAGGTGAGAATGAATCTAATGAGAATAGTAAATCTATCATAATATATATGAAGCTTTAATATTCATCCATAAAAGAAAAACTAAATGATGAATAATGAAGTTTCATAAATATCTAGTGGTGATTCATAACCATGACTCATTAAGCATTTATCATGCATTAATGATATGCATGAATCACCCTCATGACTCACTAAACTCATTTAATGCAAATGACACCTAAACCTCCTTAGTCACCACTTCTAGAAGCTTCTCGAGTAATTACGAGAACGCCCCTCCGATCCGTAAAAATACGGAAAAACTTTAGACTGTATAAATCCAATAACCGGATACCAGTAACTGGCTTAAACCAAAGCCGACTGGTAAAAACTGTCCGAAAGTCGTACGCGCGTAAACGCACGTATGCGTCCGAACCCTTTGTCGCAAAACCATGCAACCTCTATATCGTTTCGCCTGGAGTAGGAAACTCTCTGTGTGGGACTCTAGAGACTCGACTACTACGCTGGCAGTGGGTTTAACCACAGACCGCAAGCGGCACTAGCTGTACGTAACGGTCCCCAGGTAGTTGTCGATAAGAAGGCCGATGAGGAAACCCATCCGAACTCCTACTGAGTCTGATGTGACAATCTCCATACAGTCCGGTCCGTTCGTCCAAGACTATCGCATATCGGGCCTAGGGGGGCGGCAAGCGTCAGTCCCCTAATAGCGGTATAAGTCATGTCGGAGGGAAGCCCATTACACCCTGAGAAACTACTGGAACCTACCAGCAAATCTCGCTTGCCCTGGCCAGGGACTTTGCGTAATGGCTCTCTGACACAGCACGATATCTACTCCCAATACCGGGAGGGACGAATCCTGTCTAACTGCCACTGCCTCCAAGTGCTCGGGACTGCACCCAACTGCTACCTGTTTGCACGACTCCTTTGAGCCGTGGTAGGGTAGCAATCTAAGAACAGTGGGACACACTCGAGGCGAAGTAGCAGTGTCAAGTCTGCGGACTACGCTGTACTCATGTCACCTGGGAACTGTTCACTGACGACTGGTATCAAACCAACCAACAGTTCCCTATGAGTCCTGTCCGGTGTACCCGTAACCTAACGAGCACCTGTATACTATCTCTAGTACGACGTACTGATGGCTGTGGGACAGACCATCTCCCCAACTGGGATGAGAAGCGTACACACCAGTCTACTCCGGAGTATCGATGCTCTGTCTCGATAATCCAACGACCAGGGACCTGAATAAGGATGTGCTTGTAGACTACCCAGCCCCCACTAGTGTGACTGCCATCACAACGCTGGTAGACAAGCAAGATCCTAAGAGCTCTATCAATACGTACACTCACATATTAAGATAGAAAAACCAAGTAGCATACTACCATGTTTAGCAAGACTGTTATATACATGTGAATATCCCAAGCTTCCATTAAGTAATATACAAGCTAGTATGATACAGTAATGGCCTTCTAGGGCATAAACACTAACAATCTCCCACTTGCACTAGGGCCATGTACTGGCATATCGTAGACCAATGATCTCGAGTAGCCTCTCGAACTGAATCTGAGGAAGGGCCTTCGTGAATGGATCAGCAATGTTCTCTTCTGAAGCAACTCTCCGAACCTCGATCTCCTGACGATCAATGATCTCCCTGATCAGGTGATACCGCCTCAAGATGTGTCTGGACTTCTGATGGGACCTTGGTTCCTTCGCTAAAGCTATAGCTCCGTTGTTGTCGCAATACAGAGGTATTGGATCAACTATGGTAGGAACAACCTGAAGTTCTGTTAGGAACTTCTTCATCCAGACTGCTTCTTTTGCGGCATCGCAAGCAGCTATATACTCCGCTTCCATCGTCGAGTCAGCAACGGTGTCCTGCTTGGAGCTCTTCCAGCACACCGCCCCTCCATTGAGGGTAAAGACATAACCCGACATGGACTTGGAATCGTCCTTATCACTCTGGAAGCCGGAATCAGCAAAGGCCTCCAACCTGAGGTCTTTTCTGCCATAAACCAAGAACATCTCCTTAGTCCTCCTCAGGTACTTGAGAATGTTCTTTACTGCTATCCAGTGTTTCTCCCCTGGGTCTGACTGATACCGGCTTACCACGCTCAGTGCGTAAGCTACATCTGGTCTGGTACACAACATCGCATACATTATAGAGCCTACCGCAGAAGCGTAGGGTATAATAGACATGCGTTCCCTTTCCAAATCAGTCTTGGGAGACATCTCTTTTGAGAGGGTGATTCCGTGACAAGCCGGTAGATTACCGCGCTTAGAATCTTCCATACTGAATCTTTTCAGTACAGTGTCGATATACCTGGACTGTGAAAGTCCCAACATCCTCTTGGATCTATCACGATAGATCCGGATCCCCAGAATGTAAGAGGCATCACCCAGGTCTTTCATGGAGAACCTGTGTGACAAGAATCCTTTGACAGATTGTAGCATAGGAATGTCATTTCCTATCAATAGAATGTCATCCACGTACAAGACGAGGAATACGACACTTCTGGCCACAACTTTACTATATATGCACGGTTCATCTGGATTTTTGATAAAGTCATATTCTTTGACTGTCTCATCAAAACAGATGTTCCAACTCCGCGATGCCTGCTTTAGTCCGTAAATGGACTTAAGCAGCTTGCATACTTTCCCGCTGCTCCCACTCTGATTGAAACCCTCTGGCTGATCCATATAGACGCTCTCTTCTAAATTTCCATTCAGAAAAGCCGTCTTTACGTCCATCTGCCAGATTTCATAATCATGGAAGGCAGCAATAGCAAGAAGGACCCGAATGGATTTGAGCATAGCCACTGGAGAAAAGGTTTCGTCATAGTCCAAACCAGGTCTTTGACGAAAACCCTTTGCAACAAGTCTAGCCTTATAGGTTTCCACCTGTCCATCTACACCAATCTTTTTCTTGAAGATCCATTTGCATCCTATGGGTTTTACCCCATCTGGAGCAAAGTCCAAAGTCCATACTTTGTTGGTGTACATGGACTCCATTTCGGTCCGCATTGCATCTAGCCATCGTACCGAGTCGCCGCTCTGGATGGCCTGCTGGAAGTCAGTAGGTTCATCATCATCTATGATGCAATCCTCTCTATCCCCGTCTATGAGAAAACCGTAGTATCTCTCAGGCGGATGAGACGGCCTACTACTCCTGCGGAGGGGTGCGGGAATGTTCTGTTCTTCTTGAACCTCTGGTTCTACCAAACTTTCAGTAGCAGCTTGTGGTTCTGGAATTTCTTCCAGTTCTATTTCGCTCCCATTTGTATCCTTTTCTAAAACTTGTTGTTCTAGAAAATGGGCATTACGAGAAACAAAAACCTTTTGTTCCTCTGCGTAATAGAAGCAATATCCCTTGGAGTTCTTTGGATATCCTACAAGCATACATTTTACTGATCGTGCCTCGAGCTTGTCCACAAACTGCTTTTTGACAAAAGCTGGACATCCCCAAATCCTTATATACTGAAGATAGGGTTTCTTCCCACTCAACATCTGATATGGTGTGGTAGGCACAGTTTTGGTTGGAACTCTGTTCAAAATATATGCCGCTGATTCTAGCGCATATCCCCAGAAAGATCGCGGTAACTCAGCATTACTCATCATGGATCGTACCATATCCAATAGGGTTCGATTCCGTCTCTCCGATACACCGTTGTGCTGTGGAGTGTATGGAGGAGTAAGCTGAGAGAGAATTCCTTTCTCTTTTAGGTAACCTAGGAACTCGGCACTTAAGTATTCTCCACCTCGATCAGATCTCAGTGTCTTAATACTTTTGCCTGTTTGGTTTTCCGCTTCACTCTTGAATTCCAGGAATTTCTCAAAGGCCTCTGATTTATGCTTCATTAAGAAAACATATCCATACCTAGAGAAATCATCTGTAAAAGTAATGAAGTAGGAATAACCACCTCTCGCATGTGTAGACATTGGACCACATACATCGCTGTGTATGAGTCCTAAGAGCTCGCTCGCTCTTACTCCTTGTCCAGTGAATGGAGTCTTTGTCATCTTTCCTTTGAGACAAGATTGACAAGTGTCATAAGTTTGATATTCGAACGTGTCCAAATATCCTTCTCTATGCAACTTAGTCAACCTTCTCTCATTGATGTGACCCAGTCTACAATGCCATAAGAAAGCTTTATTCAAATCTGGAGACTTTCTTTTTAGTGTGTTCTGGACGTTGAAAATTTGGAGTTGGTTTAAAACATATATGCCGTTATTTAGAGTACCGGACCCAATCAAACCATGATTAAGGTGGATGTTGACAACATCTCTTACAAACGTGAAATCATAACCTTTATTTGATAACAAGGAAACTGATATGATATTACACGTTAAGCTGGGTACAAAATAACAGTTATGTAAAACCAAAATGTGTCCACTCGTCAATCCTAAGTGATAATCCCCGACGGACGCAGCTCCCACGCTAGCTCCGTTAGCAACCCTGAGGATCATATCACCTTCCTTCAGCACTCTACGGTTTCTCAGTGCCTGCAATGAATTGCAAATATGAGATCCTGATCCGGTATCCAATACCCAGGAAGTAGAGTTGATCGACAGACAATTCTCAATTACAAACACACCTGAAGTCGAAGCCACAGCTTGCTTCGGTTCCTGGTTCTTGGCGTTCCACGCCTTGCAATCCTTCTTCCAGTACCCTTTCCTATGACAATGGAAGCACTCATCCTGACCAACTATCGGTACTGCTTTCTTTTTCTTCCCTTCCCTCCCACCTTACTAACACCTCCTCTAGGTCTGGGTGCGGCCTTCTTCTTCCTTCCTTTGGCCCTAGCCTTGGACCCGGAAGAAGATGAAACGCCAACAAACATAGCGGGTGTTTCTCTTGCCTTCTGCAAGGTGCCCTCCGCACTCCTTAACATGTTCAGGAGTTCCGCAAGTTCAACTTCTTTTCCTTGAAGATTGAAGTTGAGGATAAACTGGGCGTAGGTAGGAGGAAGGGACTGGAGAACAAGGTCTGTATAGAGCTCATTATCCAAAGTCGTCCCAAGGTCTGCGAGCTCTTCTATATAGCCAATCATCTGTAGGGCATGTTCACCTACCGATGATCCGACAGCCAACCTCGCTCGAAACAATTTCTTAGAGGTCTCGTATCTTGCTATACGAGATTGCTCTCCATAAAGTTCCTTTGTATGGAGAAATATGCCATCTAGGGACATATCCTCGTGCCTCCTCTGATGTTCATTGTTCATCGAGGCAAGCACGATGCACTTAGCTCTCGCGCAATCTAAATCCCAGGTTTTGCGGATTTCCTTATCCGCATTGCTGGATTTGGGACCAGGGACAGCAGGTGCCGTAGCGGTGAGGACGTACCCCAGTTTGTCATAGGTCAAAGCCATTTTGACATTCCGCAGCCAATCTTTATAGTTTGGCCCTGTCAGTATATTTTTCTCTAAAAGTAACTTAAGTCCAGTCATTTTCAGGGTCGCTGCAATTAGGAGAGAGAGAAGAAAACTCTTTAGCATGATGCTCTTGCAAGTTTAGAGTGGTTTTTAGTTTATCTAAACTGGATGGCTCCCACTGTTTCTCGAATCCTTCCTCAAACCAAAAAGGAAGAATTAGCCAGGACTATTCTCACCGTACAATACTTGCTTAACCGTTCAGCCAGGCCAGTGTCGATATTTCGAGGGAGGTTTTCCAACGCTTTCGCGAAGTTCCTTAATTAAATAACCTCTTTTCTCTGGGGGCGTAACCCCGCTGACACTTTTCTGGACAACTACTAGGTTTATAGCATTGATCATTAAGTGACGAATATCCTGATAAGTATCAGATACTCACAGTAGGATCGGGATCCAAATATCATCGTCTGATAATGTTGTAGGAATGCTACCAACATTCATCAAACTCAAAATGGTATGCATCTCTTTGCAAATTTCAGTTTCTTTAGAAATTCCCGATATGGATTTTTGCCCCATGCTCTTATGACCTTGGCGTTGGTCAAAATGTCATAAGTCACATGTCAAGTTCTTCCCATCATTATCTTGTTAATTTGAACCCATCCGTATATATCCCTGACGTTGGCCAAATGATAATACGACTGTCCCAAATCAACTCATCTATCTATGCAACAAATGAATACCCAGTAGCTACCAAACACTATGCCATGACGTTGGCCAAAACTGCATAGCTTGAATACTACTGAATACCCAAATGAAATGACGGAGAGCTACGACTGGTTTTGGCGAAACCGTGAACATAGTGAACTTGATATAACCGAAGGAACCTGATAGCTTTTAAAAGGAGTGGTTAAGTCTCCGCATTTAAAAATATCTGTTTTAAAAATAACCGAGTGGTTTCTTTTAAATTGTTCCAACGATTAAAACTTTGGTTTATTTTCTTTGCATTATAGATAATGCGTCCCATCATTAACCTATCATTGCAGAAAACAACGAAAATACAACGTCCTCTTATGCCATCCGCATTCGCCACGGGGTCCCGTCATCACCCGTTAGGTTACTTAACTAACGACAGAGCGGGGGCTGGGCTAGCGCGGGTGTAAAACATAAGTGACGTCTAAATAGCTACAATATATATAGATATTTTACATTCGTCTGACGCAATGATATTCATTCCAGAACACAGATAAACAATATTGGATTTGCAAGCAATCTGTATTTCTTTTGAGCCTGCAAGAAAAGACAGATTACACAGTTATGATGAATAGCCGTTACCCCACCCTCGACCCCTACGGGTACGGCAAACTACCCACCCGGCAGTTTGTGTACCCCACCTTGGGTCAGTCCTAGGAGCAAAAACAGTAAAATGGAATAATACAACGGTGGCTACAACCGCAACCTGGAAGTGCCCCGCAAAAATAATATTACAACAAATTACATTTACAACAAATGAATTAAACAATAACCCATTACTAACCCCGGCTATACACCACAACAGTCCAATACAGTTTATATGCACAAACAGATATAACCATTTCAGAAATGTGCAACCCCCTGCCAACCGACATACTAGCAGTTAGGGGAGGTTTACGAACACATTAAACAATCACAGATATAATCCAATATGCAAATACTGTACAATTCGATCGAATAAACAACATCAATATTGCTCCAAAATCTGCTCTGTTAAACAGTAACCTGAGCAATTATTAAATATTCCAGAAAACCCCAAATATCACAGGGGACCCACCCATGAAAGATGAGTCCATGACTCGGCAACTCGGCCGCGGAAGCGCGGCGGATCGGTTGGATCCGCCGCCCTTCCGCGGCGCTTTAGCCGAGTCATGGGCTCGAATTTCTTGGGTGTTCTCCTGGACTCTTTTCTAGCTTTCTGAGCACACCTGAAAAATTTTTTGGACTTCATTTTAAGTTCGACAGAAACTGAACAGATTTAGGGTTTTCCGGCTTTGATTTTTCGTTCGAAATTCGTACAAATTTGCAATTAAGTTATTTATTGTTTAGCGAGGCTCTGATACCAATGTAAGTCGATGTAGTACACCCCAGTACTTATGGGGAGGCGGAATTTTCAAAAACGATCAAGTTTAAAGAACAAACATCGACTAACCGCTTGAATCGAAGCTAAACAAATAATAACCGAACACATAGCAATACTAAACTATAGTGTTAAGGGATTATACCTATCGAAACTAGTCCTTCGTCTTTACGATCTCCTTGTTCTCCTCGGCCTTCTCTAGGTAGTAGACGATCCACCCGAGAGCAAAACTCCAAGCTAAACCTCTATACTTGAGGCAACTAACCTTCTTGGATTGCTAATCAAAGAAGTTAGGATGAGATAGAGTGATGGTTATGGATTGTTTAGTCTAACTAATCCTTTGATCTCAACTCATGAGGTGTAAGGATTAGGGTTTGAAGATGAGAGCTTGAGGAGAGAGAAGGTGAGAATGAATCTAATGAGAATAGTAAATCTATCATAATATATATGAACCTTTAATATTCATCCATAAAAGAAAAACTAAATGATGAATAATGAAGTTTCATAAATATCTAGTGGTGATTCATAACCATGACTCATTAAGCATTTATCATGCATTAATGATATGCATGAATCACCCTCATGACTCACTAAACTCATTTAATGCAAATGACACCTAAACCTCCTTAGTCACCACTTCTAGAAGCTTCTCGAGTAATTACGAGAACGCCCCTCCGATCCGTAAAAATACGGAAAAACTTTAGACTGTATAAATCCAATAACCGGATACCAGTAACTGGCTTAAACCAAAGCCGACTGGTAAAAACTGTCCGAAAGTCGTACGCGCGTAAACGCACGTATGCGTCCGAACCCTTTGTCGCAAAACCATGCAACCTCTATATCGTTTCGCCTGGAGTAGGAAACTCTCTGTGTGGGACTCTAGAGACTCGACTACTACGCTGGCAGTGGGTTTAACCACAGACCGCAAGCGGCACTAGCTGTACGTAACGGTCCCCAGGTAGTTGTCGATAAGAAGGCCGATGAGGAAACCCATCCGAACTCCTACTGAGTCTGATGTGACAATCTCCATACAGTCCGGTCCGTTCGTCCAAGACTATCGCATATCGGGCCTAGGGGGGCGGCAAGCGTCAGTCCCCTAATAGCGGTATAAGTCGTGTCGGAGGGAAGCCCATTACACCCTGAGAAACTACTGGAACCTACCAGCAAATCTCGCTTGCCCTGGCCAGGGACTTTGCGTAATGGCTCTCTGACACAGCACGATATCTACTCCCAATACCGGGAGGGACGAATCCTGTCTAACTGCCACTGCCTCCAAGTGCTCGGGACTGCACCCAACTGCTACCTGTTTGCACGACTCCTTTGAGCCGTGGTAGGGTAGCAATCTAAGAACAGTGGGACACACTCGAGGCGAAGTAGCAGTGTCAAGTCTGCGGACTACGCTGTACTCATGTCACCTGGGAACTGTTCACTGACGACTGGTATCAAACCAACCAACAGTTCCCTATGAGTCCTGTCCGGTGTACCCGTAACCTAACGAGCACCTGTATACTATCTCTAGTACGACGTACTGATGACTGTGGGACAGACCATCTCCCCAACTGGGATGAGAAGCGTACACACCAGTCTACTCCGGAGTATCGATGCTCTGTCTCGATAATCCAACGACCAGGGACCTGAATAAGGATGTGCTTGTAGACTACCCAGCCCCCACTAGTGTGACTGCCATCACAACGCTGGTAGACAAGCAAGATCCTAAGAGCTCTATCAATACGTACACTCACATATTAAGATAGAAAAACCAAGTAGCATACTACCATGTTTAGCAAGACTGTTATATACATGTGAATATCCCAAGCTTCCATTAAGTAATATACAAGCTAGTATGATACAGTAATGGCCTTCTAGGGCATAAACACTAACACGGGGAGCCTCCCACTTACCTGGCACTTACCTGGCCGCAATTGGCGGTGAAGAGGCAGTTTGAGGTCCTATCTCTAGCCCTTTGGAACTGTTAGGAGCTGTCTAGCTGACCTAGGTGACCCTAGAGTTAGGCCTGATTGTGTATTTTTGGTTGATCGAAAGTGTGCCTTAGCCCTTTATCAAATTTTTTTTTGCAAACAGTTTCAAATAAAGAGAAAAAAAGGAAAATTTTTTATAAAAAACTTGCAACTTGTCACGTAAAATCCTTGCACCCTACCACCTACCTTCTTCATCTTCTCTTCTTCTATCATGGGTACCCCACATCATAGATCTCTTGCCGAACTTTGGTATCCCGAACCTAACTTTGCGTCATACGTCAATTGTTTCGGTCAATTTAAAGAAGATCCTTCCATGCCAAAAATATCTTTGAAAGATGAAATAGAAGCGTCTAGGAGAAACAGTTTGACTTTGCAACCCACTTTGTGTCAACCATATCAACCTTCACCATCTCCGTACGTTGACACCACATTTTCAAGTCCTGCTGTAACTCGTAAACCGATGTCCATTGCTGAGCACATTGCTCAATCTCGTAGCCGATCTTTCACCCCTCTCCACTCATCTAGTTCTAGGGATCAACAAGTCCATTCATCTTTTTATCCACATGTTGACCCTACTCCTGTCCAACCATCCAATTCCTACCTGTCCTACCCGACTTTCCCACCTTCACTAGACCCTGTTTCTATACAGCCTTTTGGGAGTTTCACGTATCCAAACAATTTCGAATCTTTTGCCGAAACCCCCTTACCACCCAAGTCTAGTTTGGAACAGTCATTGGAAGCTTATATTGCAGCAACAAACAAAATGACTAGGAATGTGGAAGTGTCCATAGCCCCCCTTATGCAACCTGCTGAACCGGTAGCTAGTTTCCAACTAGCTTCAAATTTTTCAATGTATGAGGAGGCGGTTGGACAGAGTGAGAATGTGAGAGGATTTCCAAATCAAACCTACCCATACCCAATTGAATTCAACAACTCCAATTTTCAAACATGTGTCCAAAATGATGAGTTGTGCGACTTTGTAGTGCTTGATTTGCCAAATTGTGAGGAACCCTTTTCGAGTGAAACCGCACCTGATCCGTTTGACCTTTACACCTCCAATCTAGAACCTAAATCGATAAATATTCATACTTTTGATGAGGTATTAGAAAAAATTGATTTTCACTTGATTGAGGATATAGACGCCGGGAAAATTTCGGATGATGAACCTGTCAATTTGATTGAACTTTTATGTCCAATTCATCATCCCGAACCCTTAAATGTTTCTCCCGAACTCCATATGCGTCTTGATTTTGATGATAATAGCATGGATGAGTTAAATATTGAGGAGAATTATAAGGATAGTATTGAGGAGAGTAGTGAGGATAATATTGAGGTTGAACCATTTTTGTTTGATGTGTCGGATTTTCCAATTCAACCTCTTGAACCTTTACCTAAATCATCCTCCCTCCTTTCCATCGTTCCGACCACGTCTAATATCACGCTTGAAGACCGTGAGTTTGAAAATTTCTCTTTAAATCTGACACAGTTCTCACAGACGATAACACGTACGAGTGTTTCACTTTTTCGGACGATGTTGATGACTCACCGCCCGAGTTTGAGTCCTTTACATTTTCAGATGAGTTAGTAAAACCATCAGACTCGGTTACTTACAGTTGTTTCGAACCATTGATGGAATCTTTCAAATTTGAAACAGTTTACTACGGTGAGAATGAGACTATCCCGAATTCACTTCCTTTCGTCCTTCCTATCGTTTCGACCGTACAAAAGACCGTTACGCTTTCATCTCCAATACCAAGTTCGGCGTACCTATGTTTTCTTGCGAATCTTGAGGGATTTGATCCCATTTCTCGACGGGTTGATAGGTTAGCACAATCGCTTTTAACACATCGGTCATCAAAAATTGTGCTAATTTATTCACTCGACTTACACCCTCAAGATCGTGCTCCACCTCTTTCTCTTTTCCGCCACTCTTATCTCCCACCGAGACCGTATCCCGTTTCTACCTCCACACGATTTCGTGTGCTTCTCATCTCTTTTCTTTCCACTCCATTCTTTCACCAACTCGACCATTACGACGATAAGATTTTTGAATAGTTGGTGCTAACTTTTGGCTTGTGTAAGGCCAAGCTTAAGTTTGGGGGGAACCTTGTTGTATATATGTATATATATTTTTTGTTTTCTTGTTCTATAAAAAAATAAAAAAAATATTCAAAACATTAAAATATATATATATATATATATATATATATATAACTTTTATAAATAAATAAACAGGGAAGTGCCGACATTTTGACCCTCTTGGTGTAGCATGACAGTGAGGACACTGTCAAATTTAAGTTTGGGGGTATGCTCGGTACGTCTTCTTCCTTCGCATTCATATGTATATATTTTTGCATTTGCATATTTATTTGAAAACCCATAAAAATTGAAAAATCTCAAAAATTATAAAAATTAATGTATTCGATTTTGGTCTTATTTGACTTAAGTTTGACAAATAGGTTAGCTTGTTAGGAACAACTAGATTTTAGACTTAGTAAATTAAAAACCCTAAAAATAACCTTCCTTAAAGTTTAACGGTAGAAAGTATATGTTTTTTTTAGTTTATTTAGAAATAGGCAAATTTTGAGTTCACTTCTTGGGCTAAGTTGAAACAAAGGAAAAGTATTGATGTTCTTATAACAGTATAAGTTTGAAAAATAGGTCCTAGCTTAACTCTAAATTCTGAAAATGTATACCCTACAAATTGCACAATCACACATCTTGAAACTTGGAATAGTAGAAGAGACCTTGAAATGCTCTTGTCTAAAGTCCTTAGTACGAAGAAAATAAAAGAAAAAAAAGTGAATAAAGAAAAAAATGAACACTGGTTTTTGTGATTACTTAAGGCTGTAAAAATCGAAAAATATTTAGTGAGGGTGCTTCATCACCTAGTGCCTTAGACCAACTGGTTTGGGAGTCACTGCTAAAGCCTTGGGTGTTGCAAGACTAGGAATTACACTTTAAAAGTGCAAACGCATTTTGTAATCGGTCGTTGGTACCTCAAGAAGTATTAACGGTCGCATGAAGGATGTGTAAGCAAAATTCAATTAAAAATTCACCAATTAATAAGTACTTTGGACAACGGACAAGGGTATGATTACTTGATTTGAATTTCTAAGTATAGGGGTGATTTATACACACACGTGGGGATATGCGATTGGAGTTTAGATAAGAGAAATGAGTGAAGAATAGAACTTTTATCTTTAGTAGAGTTGATAAAAATTCCTAAGTGGAGATGGAACCCTAGAAGGAAAACTTAAGAAATGCCGAAAGCTAAGTAAGTCTATAGAACATATATAATTTTATGTTAGATGATGAGAAAGTGTGAAGAATATGGGTGGATAATTTGTAAGTCGAAGATAATAGAGTTCCTTGTTAGAAACCCTAATTGAAGAATTAAAGTCGAAAAAGCCAAATTGATAGGATTTTGTGGGTAGTATCCGCTGAAAACCCTCAGGAGACAACACTCCTCCTACTAGAGACACCTAGAGGTTTAACGGCTTGTTGCACGAGCTCAGTGCAATCGCGTTTCCCTGCGAAAGTGTGGTTAGGTTTTTTGTAGAGAATAAAAATAAGTTTGTTCGAGAACGAGCAAAAGATAAGTTTGGGGGTATTTTTTCATACCATAATATTGCATTATTATATTTCCCAATCTTATTCGTTTTATAAATAAACAGGTGCTTTTGATGCATGTCTGCTACATATTACAGGTTACAGGTTCTTGGACAGAAAACAGTGAAAACGATGAAAAGACGATGCAAAAGTGGACTTTGACCAACAAACAAAAAACTCTTGATCAAGCCTACATCAAAGATAAAATTCACAGAGTACAAGGCAATGCAAGGTCCAAGATTACAAAGCGAACGGTTAAAAGTCCACCGCAATTATTCACTGGAGATCTGGAAGAAACATAGAAGCTATTTTAATAAAAGAACCAAATAATAAGGAAGCCCAAAGATTCAAGACCCAATACTTCCTTTTAAAGAGACAGAGACATAAAATTTTACCAAAACTTGGAGTCTACTTTGACTAGGTCTTCCTAAAGATATTTTGGTAAATGTAGACGTGCGAATCAATTGTAACCTAGGGTTTCCTATCCTCTATAAATAGGAACTCTAAATCATTGTAAAGGCTATGCCTCCCTATGCCTCTTTTTATCAATAAAATTTAGAATTCTTTTGGAGAGCATCGATACCTCTTTTCATTTCAGAAATTCAGATCTGACAAGTCTTGTGTTGATGTTTGGAGAGAGCCATCCGTAAAGTAAGTAGGTAATTTCAATTCTTGTCCTAGATAATTTTTCATTCTCTGCCCTATATTAAATTTAATACCTTGCCCTAGTTAGATCTTTAATTCAATTGCCCTATATTAATTTAGTTTTTAGATTTAATTAATCTATTCACACCGTTTGGAATTAACTCGTAAGAGCGATTAGGAAATTCACAACATCCCTGTGGACCGACCCGTACTCACCGGCTAGC
The DNA here is from genome assembly GCA_030015575.1 of Agapanthus africanus. NCBI lineage: Eukaryota > Viridiplantae > Streptophyta > Magnoliopsida > Asparagales > Amaryllidaceae > Agapanthus > Agapanthus africanus. The sequence continues at coordinate 135,851,591 of JASDDO010000016.1, forward strand.
TGCAAAGCGACGCCGTTCTTGATTGCGGTAAATTATCTTTGATCGTTAAAATCCTACACTAATCACTAGGGTCGCATCGTTTCGATTTCGCCAGAGAAGGCTCGATGATCGCCGCGTGGCAGCGACATTTTAGGCGAAAGCGGAAGACTGTTGAGCTCCGTTGGGGCGCAGTGGGCTATATAAGGCTGAAAGAGCACTGGTCCTTCCTTTCTTCGTAGTCAGATCGTTGAGAATGCAAGACTTCCCCTTTACCATCCCCGAAATCATCCACTTCGAAGACGTATACCTCTATGACCAGAACTGCACCGAGAATATGGTGCAGTTGGTCTATGGGAGTATCGAAGACCATTTCGGCCGGCTGCTCCCTCGACGCTCCTCCCTGCTGCAGCTGCTAATGTACTCCATCTGGAGGGCGTCGCCGGGGCTCTACAACCCCCTGTCCGAGAAGCTCTATGACGAGGCCGTGGTACCCCGAGGATTCGGCCCCCCGTGATCCCGGGCCTCTGCTGGAGGAGACCTACGTCCTAGCGCGGCCCCGGTTCCTCTCGATGAGGTTCCTCAGATCCCCAGACGAGGTGGCCCTCATGCCGTCGTGGCGAGCCCCTTCTGTGCGACCCGTCGAGGGAGGGAGCGTCGATCATGCCTGTGGACAGGCGAGGTAACCGACATCTCCTCAGGGGGGTAAGGGTCACGAGGAGGCTCAAGGTGGGGCACTCTGGCGGCGGATCTCGAAGTGGAGTCGTGGGGCGCCCAGCGGGCCTCTGGGAGTATCGGCCCATGAGATCTATTGCCCGGGGTCATAGCGTGCCGGTGGTCGGCCGTGCCGACGAGGGAAGAGCCTTCTGGGGGCGGAGGAGCGGCGATCTGGGGCCCAGGTCCGGCTGTTTGGACGTGGATGAGCGCCTCCACGAGTAACTGTAGCCTATCTATTCGGCTGGCGAGAGCGTTAATGATGGTCGCCGGAGGAGGTTCATCCACGCCTCCGGTGAGGGGAAGGCAGCGGTTGGTACCTAGATCTTCAAGGTGGTCGCTTGCCATGTGTATGGGGATCGGAAGGCCAACTTTGTTTTTGTGGAGTTTAGTTTCCCACAGACGGCGCCAACTGATGGAGCTCCTTTTCGTGTCTCCGTTAGATGTTGTGTTCCGTTGATCTCCCGGTGGATTTTGGAGGTGATCTCCCGTTGCGTGTGGGTCTCAATGGGTTTTGAGGAGATTGGTGCTTTGAGGAGTTTAGCGCCGAGTACATGCAAAGAAGTCCCGGGGGGGTTTGGTACCACCGAGGACCCTCCGACGATCAAGTTAGCACTAGATCCGAGCAGAGTAACGGCTAAGTGGAATTAAAAACGGCTTACTTGACCCCTCTGTGATGGGGGTTTATATAGCGGCGGCAGTACGCAGCAGCAGGCGCGAGAATCTCGCCGGCAGCTACGCTCCCGACGTCACGCCCGCGTAAAGAGCGGATCGCCCGTTAATGGGGATCGTGATAGCGTGGAACGTGGGATGTTGCTGGCGGAGAATCTGCGTATAGCGAGATTTACGGGGCGGCGGTTACGCCTGTGAGTGGTGGAGTTGGTCGGAGGACCGAGCAAGATGGCCTCGGCAGGGGAGCTCGGGGCGAGCTGAAAGGCCGAGGAGGCCAATTTCTAGGGGCTCTGAGACGAGCCAGCTTGTGCTTGCAGGTCGGGTACACGGGCGGCCTGACCGGCCCCTATGGCCCTTTCTTCTGAGTTCTGGGACGCGTCACCTGCCACGTGTCTTGATCTTGGAGATCGCCAATATTGAGCATCATCAATGCTACTCACGGCCTTTGGGTGAAATCATTGGCCACTGTGATGGTGGCTACTAATTAGTTATCGATGTTGAGAACCTGAGAGAAAACGTGCGGAAGTTTTTTTTTATATATATTGTTGATGTTACCATGTCTCCTCTGCACTCCCTCAACTCTATGCAACCGTCCGAATTCCATGCTCATGCGCATGGTTTACGACTGCTAGAATTCAAATTCCAGAAGGGGGTGCGTGCGCGCGCGCACACAGTGGTGATGCTACGGGAAAAGCCCTTCAATCTGCTTATACAGAGGTATGGGTAGTTTTTTGTTTCTCTAATCGCTCGAAAGGTCAGTTGCGAATGATCGCTACGAAAGTAGTTTACAATAGTCGAATATAGTATATCTGTATGCCTCGGGCACATAGTTAGTGCAAGGCTGCTTGAATAAAGAAAAGTAATTATGATTGGTCTTTCTTGGACTTGGTTTTCTTGCTCCATTCTACTTTTTTCTGTGCCATCTTTTCATTCTCTTGTATTACTTTGAGCCAGTTTGTCACTTGGAGTGTGACCTAGCATTCAACTTGTTGCAATTTCCATCTTTTTCCATTAGATAAGCGTATTTTGCTGTTCGTTATCTCTGTTGGGTCTTAAGCAATTCTACAGTAATTTCAATATGTTTGTTTTGCAGACAGACTCTTCGAATCTAGCTCTTTTCTTCAAAATAAAAAATGGAACGAAAAAAAAGAAGTAAAAAAGGATGTAGTGCTTCACTGTTCGTACAGTAGGAATGCAAGAATACCTATGGTTCTATCAATGGATGTCTTCAAGATTACTGCTTTCAAACTCATTTGGATTCTTCTAGTTTCACTGTGAAATCAGATAACTGCAAGTTTGGGAGTTTTAGGTTAGTGGTTTACCTAGTTTGGATGTTCATACAGGCTGTTTGGTTGCTTTGAAATGGAGTTTCCTCCAACTTTTGTTCCAAAGAAATAATCCATTTCAAGGTTTTATATTATTGCCATCTGACATCCCCTAAGTTTCTTGTGATCCACAAGAATTAACTTATCGACTCGCTGAACAATACTATAAGAATCTGAACATTTCTCATGTAATTTAGCAATGACATATTTCAGTTCATGCATTTGTTTATATAATCTCACTGAAGGAGCCACTTTCATTGTTACTGTCCCAGCAATTAAAATTAGGTCTGCTTCTCTCGTACTTGATCTTGGTACTAATCCATAATGATCAAAGTCGAACCACGAGCCTATTAATGAAGCAAATTCAAAGAAACAACAACTAGTAGCATAAAGAAAAGGCCATAAACTGGAGAGTCTTGACCAATTCGAAAGATCATTCAATATAGTTGAAATAGCTGAATTGGGGATATATATTGACATCCTCACATTTGTTAAGGGTTTTCCTGTGACACTCATGAATGAGATTTTGAGTAGATGCACGATTAATTATTTTTTCCCTTTTCCTTCGTTTTTGGGTGAATTTCTTTTTCCTTAATTCTTAGTTGGTCTACTTGAACCAGCGACTTACGGCCACTCATCCCCATTCTTTAACCACAGGACTAAAATAGATTATATAGAGGCATTTGTTTGTCGAATCCCCCGGAAGGTCAGTTGCGAATGATCGCTATGAAAATAGTTTAATATCTGTATGCCTGGTGCTCATAGTTATTGCAGGGCTGCTTGAATGAAGAAAATAATTATGGTTCGCGTTTGTCGGACTTGTTTTTCTTGCTTCATTCTGCTTTTTTTGCAGTCTTTTCACTCCCCTGTACTACTTTGAGCCAGTTTGTCACGTGGAGAGTGACCTTGCATTCAACTGGTTGCAAGTTCCCTCTTTTTCATTAGAATGCCTGTCAAAGAGGCATGTTGAAATTTATTTTCTGTATAGTCCTTTATTAGTTATCTTGGTTGCGTCTTATGCAATGCTACATTAAATTTCGATACTCGGTCTTTTCTTCAAAATAATATTAAAAAAAAGATCGAATAGTACTTCGCAAAGGTAGGAATGCAAGAATACCTATGGTTCTATCAATGGCTGTCTTCAAAATTACTGGTTTCAAACTCATGTGGCTTCATCCAGTTTGATTGTGAAATCAGATTACTGCAAGCTTGGGAGTTTTAAGTTGGTGTTTTACCTAGTTTGAGTGTTCATCTGGGCTGTTTGTTTGCTTCGAAATGGAGTTTCCTGCAACTTTTATTGCAAATAGAAACTCCATTTCAAGATCTTTAGTGATCTGTATCAGAAGATTGCAGTATGAAGTTCATAGTAAAATATTCCTTATTTTCCATCGAATCTGAAAGGTATATGGCAATAATGCCACACCTGGCCACCATTCTTCATTGTGCTTCCAGAATCTGTGGGTGAATGTCTTCCTGCTTTCAAAGTTATTCTTTGGTATAATGTAGTGCAATGAATTTGTGACAATATTCTAATATACTGATGATATATCCATGTCTCTGGATGGCTCTTCCAACTAATGTAGCTGTTAATATCTACTAGATAGAATGTTCTAAATATCAGCCTGAAAATTTTTATGTCAGATATTGCGATGTATCGGGAGCAATGTTTTAAAAAGCATCCGCTTAAGCGGCCGAGCGGGTTTCACCGCTCTGCTTTATCCCCCTTAAGCGGATGATATTACACAACCTATGTTTATTGATCTATACACCTCATAAGCGTTATTATGGGTGTATAACTACTGTTATTGGAGTAAGAATAACACAAATTAATACAAAATTCCATCTTTTCCTTTTCTTTTTCCATGCCGTCTCTTTCCTTCGTGCTCGGGTCGATAGGGCCATGGTTTTGAGTTGCTCGACTTCGAGAGACTCTTTAAGTTTGGGTTTCAAACCTCCGAAATTGTGGGCTTATCAACATTAAGAAATCGAGACTCGAATCGACTTCGAGCAATCTAAAGTTCTTTATTTCGATGTTGAGTAGTTTTTGAATTTCGATCTTGTAGTTTTTGAATTTCGATCTTGCAATTCCAATAAGATTTCGACTACACTTGGTTTCGGGCTACATTGTTCTTTTTATTTATGATTTGATAAGTATTTTTTACTGATTGAAGGTATGATACTTGATGGTGGGCATTGAAACGCTTATGAACATTATAAGTTAATAAATTTTTAAAAAATTCAATTTTGTGTTAAATTGTCTGATTATATTTTTAGCAAATAATATATTCTATGAGCAAATTTGTCAAATTTCGGTTGAATTTAGGCATCTACTGGTGCAAAAGGAACATAAAAATAGTTAGAACCTAATGAGAATCAATATTTATTGACAAGGAAAAAGAAATTGATGAAATATCATTTATCTGATTTCTGAACGGCCTTGGCCGCTCTAGTTTTCTTTTCCGCTTTTGAAATATTGATCAGGAGATAATTTCTAAAAATCGGTCCGAATATTTTATATTATAAATATCATAAATGTTGCTCTAACACCTATTTGTTATGGATGATTGAGATAAATAGAGATATAAAAAAGTTCGAAAATCAGAGAAAACAATCAACAAATGGACATACATATTTTTTAAACCCAAATCGAGAAAAACCTTTGGGTAGGCTTTTCTTCTGGCCTTTGTAGCACCTCCTTTCCTATGCTCGAGGTTGGAGAGAGGAACGATCGATTCTCTAGCAACCTATTCTTTCTTTAATATTGATTCATTTTCATCCTCTTCTTTCTATCTCCGTAGTGAGTCTGGCTGCACACTTCTTCTGGATGAGTTCTGTGGCGACGGATGTCACGACCCGAAGTTTGGCCCGTGACCGGCACTTAACCACGTAACGTCTACAGGCGTAACGCGACTAAGTGAACCGAAAACCCAGAAATCAAACCAGTGAAAGTATAGAGTGTTATAAGTTTTAAAGGAAAGCATTTACTAACATGATAAGAAATCTAAGTAAACAATCACCAAGATAGTAATATACGACGCCGTAGCGAAGATCAAGATCCACAAGTGGGAACATCACAGAAAGGATAAACTGCAAGTACAGTCGGCTCACAACGAGCTCGACACCAGAATACAAATATAATACATCATCGTCCTCACACTGTCTCTAAGTCAAATACATACATGGTAGATGGAGAATACTAGATACAACAATGTACATACTGAAAGATAACAGATACCGCACAAAACCCACCTATCAGCAAAAGAGCTGGTACACCAACTATGGGGGTATCTGTGTCAAAAGATGCAACCGCAGCCTGCCGCGACTACTCCGAAGGCAACCTGCAAACACTGTGGCACAACGGGGGTGAGTTGCCAACTCGTGAATATAGATAACATATAAAGGTAATCGCGAGCATGCACGTACTGCGCTACTCTATCATATGCCAACAAATGATATCAATATGTAATAAGCAGTATGTGCAATAATCATGCAAGTGCTCTATCAGGTAATGTAACTACAGGATGAGGTATAATAGTAAATGCTGAGCAGGGGCAATATAATAACTACACGGAATGTCAACGTGGAATATATAATCGGTGTCCATCAATGCACCCAGATCCCCCAAATAGCTCAGGCGCCGGCACTCACATCGACCCTCAAATCCTGTACTTCTCTGAGAATCCCGAGTGCCCAACATCGGCACCCAAATATCATAAATACTCGTGTCTAGTATCGACACGCAAATCCTCATCCATCGAGCCCCGTCAGTCCGGGTCAGCCCACGGGCTCCGTCTGCGGTATCGGCTCTCGGCCCGAGCAGTACGGATCACCCCGCATCCATCTATAGACTCTGATCAGTACCCTCCGGATAACTGTCAGGTCCAACCAATCACCGGTAGGTAGTAGTCCCTCTGCCAGGCTCACCGTCTACTGCACAGCGAAACCGTTCTCGCCCCGGGGTACCATACCGGATCCACCATGTACCCGTAATCGGTCTCAACCAACTCCTCGATTCGGGTTCACATATATCACTCTAGCACCGAGGAAACACATGGTGGACGTACCGAAATATCATATCAAGGGAACCGGGTTTTTAAATGATTACATATTTGCAATAGCCACGGTTCCCAAATCCAGAAATCACATGTAATCCAAACCAAAATGCAAGTCAATGATCCGATATGATATGTGCGTCAAATATAAATATCATGTCAAGTCGCATATAGATAAGCTACAATATAATGATCCAATGTGATATAGGCATCAAGTATGAATAGCATGTCAAGTCACATATAGATGATCTACAATAAGATGATCCGATATGATATAGGCATCAAGTATGAATAGCATGTCAAGTCACATATAGATGAGCTACAATATGATGATCCGATATGATATAGGCATCAAGTATGAATAGCATGTCAAGTCACATATAGATGAGCTACAATATGATGATCCGATGTGATATAGGCATCAAGTATGAATAGCATGTCAAGTCACATATAGATGAGCTACAATATGATGATCCGATGTGATATAGGCATCAAGTATGAATAGCATGTCAAGTTACATATAGATGAGCTACAATATGATGATCCGATATGATATAGGCATCAAGTATGAATAGCATGTCAAGTCACATATAGATGAGCTACAATATGATGATCCGATGTGATATAGGCATCAAGTATGAATAGCATGTCAAGTCACATATAGATGAGCTACAATATGATGATCCGATGTGATATAGGCATCAAGTATGAATAGAATGTCAAGTCACATATAGATGAGCTACAATATGATGATCCGATGTGATATACTACAGTGTGAGTGTCATAGCAATTACTAACGGTATGTGTGTAACATGCAGGATAGTGCTCGTGCAACATGGACCGTTAGTAATGGTGCGGTGTTCTATCAATTCTAGTTTATATCCAAATAGCAGGGAATGCAGCATGCACTAAATAGTAGCCATGAATAGTCAATGTATACAAAGGAAACTATAAGATCCTATCAGCCCTGACGTAGAACGCCATGCGGGCGATATCCCCGTAGATGTGAAATCTACTCACCGTAGTCCCTCGCTAGGTATAGCCAACAACTTGTTTCCCCTTCCGCGCGGCGTCCGCCGTACTCGCCTGCGAACCTAGAATTACACAATATATCACACGTAAGCTTGAAGTCATACAAACGCGACATTAAAGCCGAACTAGTAACTCGTGTCGCGAACCAAGCGCGCGTGTGCGCGATACGCTAAAACGTGTGGTTACGCGCCTGAAACCACTCCGACGCGACGCGATACGCAAAAACCCCAAACCCACACACACGTATCACGCGTGTCGCGAAAGATTGAAAATACGGGAAAAATAGGTAATCACCTCCAGATTTTGATACAGGAAAGATATTGTAAAACTATATATACCAAAATAACCCACATAGCAGCAGACTCCCTGTTAGTGTTTATGCCCTAGAAGGCCATTACTGTATCATACTAGCTTGTATATTACTTAATGGAAGCTTGGGATATTCACATGTATATAACAGTCTTGCTAAACATGGTAGTATGCTACTTGGTTTTTCTATCTTAATATGTGAGTGTACGTATTGATAGAGCTCTTAGGATCTTGCTTGTCTACCAGCGTTGTGATGGCAGTCACACTAGTGGGGGCTGGGTAGTCTACAAGCACATCCTCATTCAGGTCCCTGGTCGTTGGATTATCGAGACAGAGCATCGATACTCCGGAGTAGACTGGTGTGTACGCTTCTCATCCCAGTTGGGGAGATGGTCTGTCCCACAGCCATCAGTACGTCGTACTGGAGATAGTATGCAGGTGCTCGTTAGGTTACGGGTACACCGGACAGGACTCACACGGAACTGTTGGTTGGTTTGATACCAGTCGTCAGTGAACAGTTCCCAGGTGACATGAGTACAGCGTAGTCCGCAGACTTGACACTGCTACTTCGCCTCGAGTGTGTCCCACTGTTCTTAGATTGCTACCCTACCACGGCTCAAAGGAGTCGTGCAAACAGGTAGCAGTTGGGTGCAGTCCCGAGCACTTGGAGGCAGTGGCGGTTAGACAGGATTCGTCCCTCCCGGTATTGGGAGTAGATATCGTGCTGTGTCAGAGAGCCATTACGCAAAGTCCCTGGCCAGGGCAAGCGAGATTTGCTGGTAGGTTCCAGTAGTTTCTCAGGGTGTAATGGGCTTTACTCCGACACGACTTATACCGCTATTAGGGGACTGACGCTTGCCGCCCCCCTAGGCCCGATATGCGATAGTCTTGGACGAACGGACCGGACTGTATGGAGATTGTCACATCAGACTCAGTGGGAGTTCGGATGGGTTTACTCATCGGCCTTCTTATCGACAACTACCTGGGGACCGTTACGTACAGCTAGTGCCGCTTGCGGTCTGTGGTTAAACCCACTGCCAGCGTAGTAGTCGAGTCTCTAGAGTCCCACACAGAGAGTTTCCTACTCCAGGCGAAACGATATAGAGGTTGCATGGTTTTGCGACAAAGGGTTCGGACGCATACGTGCGTTTACGCGCGTACGACTTTCGGACAGTTTTTACCAGTCGGCTTTGGTTTAAGCCAGTTACTGGTATCCGGTTATTGGATTTATACAGTCTAAAGATTTTCCGTATTTTTTTGCGGTTCGGAGGGGCGTTCTCGTAATTACTCGAGAAGCTTCTAGAAGATGTGACTAAGGAGGTTTCTTATGGATAAGAAAGTGAGTCATGGTGGTGATTCATTCATTTCATTAATGCACATTTATTGCTTAATGACTCATGCTAATGAATCACCACTAGATATTTTATGAAGCATGCTTATTCATTTCCTTTATTCATTTATTGTTAAAAAAGAATGCTTCATAATATATTATGATACACTCTCTCTCCTCTCATTATCTCATCACACATTCTCTCTCCTCAAGCTCTCATCTTCAAACCCTAATCCTTAATCCTCATGTGTTGAGATCAAAGGATTAGTTAGACTAAACAATCCATTACCTTTACTCTATATCATCCTTTCATCTTTGATTAGCGATCAAAGTTGATTAGTTACCTCAAGTTAGAGGTTTAGCTTGGTGTTTTGCTCTCGGGTGGATCGTCTACTACCTAGAGAAGGTCGAGGAGAACAAAGGAGGACACAAAGACGAAGGACTAGTTTCGATCGGTATAATCCCTTAACACTATAGTTTAGTATAGCTATGTGTTTGGTTATTATTTGTTTAGCTTCGATTTAAGCGGTTAGTCGATGTTCGTTCCTTAAACTTGATCGTTTTTGTAAAATCCGCCTCCCCACAAGTACTGGGCTGTACTACATCGACTTACAGTGGTATCAGAGCCTCGCTAAACAATAAATAACTTAATTGCAAATTTGTACGAATTTCGAACGGAAAAACAAAGCCGCAAAACCCTAATTCTGTCAAGTTTCTGTCGAAGTTAAAATGAAGTCAGAAAATTTTTCAGGTATGTTCAGAGAGCTTGACATGACCACAGTAGAACACCCAAAAAATTTGGGCTTCTGATTCGTCTAAAGCGCCGCGGAAGGGCGGCGGATCCCACCGATCCGCCGCGCAACCGCGGCCGAGTTGACGAGTCAGGAACTCGTTTTTTTTGGGTGGGTCCCCTGTGGTGTTTTGGGTTTTCTGGAATGTTTAATTATTGCTCAGGTTACTGTTTAACAGAGCAGATTTTGGAGCAATATTGATGTTGTTTATTCGATCGAATTGTACAGTATTTGCGTATTGGATTATATCTGTGATTGTTTAATGTGTTCGTAAACCTTCCCCAACTGCTAGTATGTCGGTTGGCAGGGGGTTGCACATTTCTGAAATGGTTATATCTGTTTGTGCATATAAACTGTATTGGACTGTTGTGGTGTATAGCCGGGGTTCGCAATGGGTTATTGGTTAATTCATTTGTTGTAAATGTAATTTGTTGTAATATTATTTTCGCGGGGTACTTCCAGGTTGCGGTTGTAGCCACCGTTGTATTATTTCATTTTACTGTTTTTGCTCCTAGGACTGACCCAAGGTGGGGTACACAGACTGCCGGGTGGGTAGTTTGCCGTACCCGTAGGGGTCGAGGGTGGGGTAACGGCTATTCATCACAACTGTGTAATCTGTCTTTTCTTGCAGGCTCAAAAGAAATACAGATTGCTTGCAAATCCAATATTGTTTATCTGTGTTCTGGAATGAATATCATTGCGTCAGACGAATGTAAAATATCTATATTTATGATAGCTATTTAGACGCCACTTATGTTTTACACCCGCGCTAGCCCAGCCCCCGCTCTGTCGTTAGTTAAGTAACCTAACGGGTGATGACGGGACCCCGTGGCGAATGCGGATGGCATAAGAGGACGTTGTATTTTCGTTGTTTTCTGCAATGATAGGTTAATGATGGGACGCATTATCTATAATGCAAAGTAAAACAAACCAAAGTTTAAATCGTTGGAACAATTAAAAGAAACCACTCGGTTAATTTTAAAAACAGATATTTTTAAATGCGGAGATTTAACCACTCCTTTTAAAAGCTATCAGGTTCCTTCGGTTATATCAAGTTCACTACGTTCACGGTTTCGCCAAAACCAGTCGTAGCCCTCCGTCATTTCTTATGAATGGTCAGTAGTATTCAAGCTATGTTTGTTTGGCCCTTAGTCAAGACATAGTGTTTGGTAGCTGCTGGGGTATTCATTTGTTGCATAGATAGATGAGTTGGTTTGGGACAGTCGTATTACTTTGTTTGGCCCTTAGTCAAGAGTATACGGATGGGTTCAAATCAACAGGATAATGATGGGCAGAACTTGACATGTGACTTATGATTTGTTGGCCCTTAGTCAAGATCATAAGAGCATGGGGCAAAAACTTATATCGGGAATTTCTAAAGAAACTGAAATTTGCAAAGAGATGCATACCATTTGGAGTTTGATGAATGTTGGTAGGATTCCTTCAACATTATCATACGATGATATTTGGATCCCGATCCTACTGTGAGTATATGCTACTTATCAGGATATTCGTCGCTTAACGATCAATGCTATAAACCTAGTAGGTGTCCAGAAAAGTGTCAGCGGGGTTACGCCCCCAGAGAAAAGAGGTTATTTAATTAAGGAACTTCGCGAAAGCGTTGGAAAACCTCCCTCGAAGTATCGACACCGGCCTGGCTGAACGGTTAAGCAAGTATTGTACGGTGAGAATAGTCTTGGCTAATTCTTCTTTTATGGTTTGAGGAAGGATTCGAGAAACAGTGGGAGCCATCCAGTTTAGATAAACTAAAAACCACTCTAAACTTGCAAGAGCATCATGCTAAAGAGTTTTCTTCTCTCTCTCCTAATTGCAGCGACCCTGAAAATGACTGGACTTAAGTTACTTTTAGAGAAAAATATACTGACGGGGCCAAACTATAAAGATTGGCTGCGGAATGTCAAGATGGCTTTGACCTATGACAAACTGGGGTACGTCCTCACCGCTACAGCACCTGCTGTCCTTGGTCCCAAATCCAGCAATGCGGATAAGGAAATCCGCAAAACCTGGGATTTAGATTGCGCGAGAGCCAAGTGCATCGTGCTTGCCTCGATGAACAATGAACATCAGAGGAGGCACGAGGATATGTCCCTAGATGGCATATTTCTCCATACAAAGGAACTTTATGGAGAGCAATCTCGTATAGCAAGATACGAGACCTCTAAGAAATTGTTTCGAGCGAGGTTGGCTGTCGGGTCATCGGTAGGTGAACATGTCCTACAGATGATCGGCTATATTGAAGAGCTCGCGGACCTTGGGACGACTTTGGATAATGAGCTCTATACAGACCTTGTTCTCCAGTCCCTTCCTCCCACCTACGCCCAGTTTATCCTCAGCTTCAATCTTCAAGAAAAAGAAGTTGAACTTGCGGAACTCCTGAACATGTTAAGGAGTGCAGAGGGCACCTTGCAGAAGGCAAGGGAAACACCCGCTATGTTTGTTGGCGGTTCATCTTCTTCCGGGTCCAAGGCTAGGGCCAAAGGAAGGAAGAAGAAGGCCGCACCCAGACCTAGAGGAGGTGTTAGTAAGGTGGGAAAGAAGGGAAAGAAAAAGTTTACAGCACCGGTAGTTGGCCTGGATGAGTGCTTCCATTGTCACAGGAAAGGGCACTGGAAGAAGGATTGCAAGGCGTGGAACGCCAAGAACCAGGAACCGAAGCAAGCTGTGGCTTCGACTTCAGGTGTGTTTGTAATTGAGAATTGTCTGTCAATCAACTCTGCTTCCTGGGTATTGGATACCAGATCAGGATCTCATATTTGCAATTCATTGCAGGCACTGAGAAACCGTAGAGTGCTGAAGGAAGGTGATATGATCCTCAGGGTTGCTAACGGAGCTAGCGTGGGAGCTGCGTCCGTCGGGGATTATCACCTAGGATTGACGAGTGGACACATTTTGGTTTTACATAACTGTTATTTTGTACCCAGCTTAACGTGTAATATCATATCAGTTTCCTTGTTATCAAATAAAGGTTATGATTTCACGTTTGTAAGAGATGTTGTCAACATCCACCTTAATCATGGTTTGATTGGGTCCGGTACTCTAAATAACGGCATATATGTTTTAAACCAACTCCAAATTTTCAATGTCCAGAACACACTAAAAAGAAAGTCTCCAGATTTAAATAAAGCTTTCTTATGGCATTGTAGACTGGGTCACATCAATGAGAGAAGGTTGACTAAGTTGCATAAAGAAGGATATTTGGACACGTTCGAATATCAAACTTATGACACTTGTCAATCTTGTCTCAAAGGAAAGATGACAAAGACTCCATTTACTGGACAAGGAGTAAGAGCGAGCGAGCTCTTAGGACTCATACACAGTGATGTATGTGGTCCAATGTCTACACATGCAAGAGGTGGTTATTCCTACTTCATTACTTTTACAGATGATTTCTCTAGGTATGGATATGTTTTCTTAATGAAGCATAAATCAGAGGCCTTTGAGAAATTCCTGGAATTTAAGAGTGAAGCGGAAAACCAAACAGGCAAAAGTATTAAGACACTAAGATCTGATCGAGGTGGAGAATACTTAAGTGCCGAGTTCCTAGGTTACCTAAAAGAGAAAGGAATTCTCTCTCAGCTTACTCCTCCATACACTCCACAGCACAACGGTGTATCGGAGAGACGGAATCGAACCCTATTGGATATGGTACGATCCATGATGAGTAATACTGAGTTACCGCGATCTTTCTGGGGTTATGCGCTAGAATCAGCGGCATATCTTTTGAACCAGGTTCCAACCAAGACTGTGCCTACCACACCATATCAGATGTGGAGTGGGAAGAAACCCTGTCTAAAACATTTTAGGACATGGGGGTGTCCAGCTTTTGTAAAAAAGCAGCATGTGGACAAGCTCGAGGCACGCTCAGTACTGTGTAAGCTTGTGGGATATCCAAAGAACTCCAAGGGATATTATTTCTATTACGCAGAGGAACAAAAGGTTTTTGTTTCTCGTCATGCCCACTTCTTAGAAACTGAATTTTTAGAAAATCAGAAGAGTGGGAGCGAAGTAGAACTGGAAGAAATTCCAGAACCACAAGCTGTTACTGAAAGTTTGGTAGAACCAGAGGTTCAAGAAGAACAGAACATTCCCGCACCCCTCCGCAGGAGTAGTAGGCCGTCTCATCCGCCTGAGAGATACTACGGTTTTCTCATAGACGGGGATAGAGAGGATTGCATCATAGATGATGATGAACCTACTGACTTCCAGCAGGCCATCCAGAGCGGCGACTCGGTACGATGGCTAGATGCAATGCGGACCGAGATGGAGTCCATGTACACCAACAAAGTATGGACTTTGGACTTTGCTCCAGATGGGGTAAAACCCATAGGATGCAAATGGATCTTCAAGAAAAAGATTGGTGTAGATGGACAGGTGGAAACCTATAAGGCTAGACTTGTTGCAAAGGGTTTTCGTCAAAGACCTGGTTTGGACTATGACGAAACTTTTTCTCCAGTGGCTATGCTCAAATCCATTCGGGTCCTTCTTGCTATTGCTGCCTTCCATGATTATGAAATCTGGCAGATGGACGTAAAGACGGCTTTTCTGAATGGAAATTTAGAAGAGAGCGTCTATATGGATCAGCCAGAGGGTTTCAATCAGAGTGGGAGCAGCGGGAAAGTATGCAAGCTGCTTAAGTCCATTTACGGACTAAAGCAGGCATCGCGGAGTTGGAACATCTGTTTTGATGAGACAGTCAAAGAATATGACTTTATCAAAAATCCAGATGAACCGTGCATATATAGTAAAGTTGTGGCCAGAAGTGTCGTATTCCTCGTCTTGTACGTGGATGACATTCTATTGATAGGAAATGACATTCCTATGCTACAATCTGTCAAAGGATTCTTGTCGCACAGGTTCTCCATGAAAGACCTGGGTGATGCCTCTTACATTCTGGGGATCCGGATCTATCGTGATAGATCCAAGAGGATGTTGGGACTTTCGCAGTCCAGGTATATCGACACTGTACTGAAAAGATTCAGTATGGAAGATTCTAAGCGCGGTAATCTACCGGCTTGTCACGGAATCACCCTCTCCAAAGAGATGTCTCCCAAGACTGATTTGGAAAGGGAACGCATGTCTATTATACCCTACGCTTCTGCGGTAGGCTCTATAATGTATGCGATGTTGTGTACCAGACCAGATGTAGCTTACGCACTAAGCGTGGTAAGCCGGTATCAGTCAGACCCAGGGGAGAAACACTGGATAGCAGTAAAGAACATTCTCAAGTACCTGAGGAGGACTAAGGAGATGTTCTTGGTTTACGGCGGAAAAGACCTCAGGTTGGAGGCCTTTGCTGATTCCGGCTTCCAGAGTGATAAGGACAATTCCAAGTCCATGTCGGGATATGTCTTTACCCTCAATGGAGGGGCGGTGTGCTGGAAGAGCTCCAAGCAGGACACCGTTGCTGACTCGACGATGGAAGCGGAGTATATAGCTGCTTGCGATGCCGCAAAAGAAGCAGTCTGGATAAAGAAGTTCCTAACAGAACTTCAGGTGGTTCCTACCATAGTTGATCTAATACCTCTGTATTGCGACAACAACGGAGCTATAGCTTTAGCGAAGGAACCAAGGTCCCATCAGAAGTCCAGACACATCTTGAGGCGGTATCACCTGATCAGGGAGATCATTGATCGTCAGGAGATCGAGGTTCGGAGAGTTGCTTCAGAAGAGAACATTGCTGATCCATTCACGAAGGCCCTTCCTCAGATTCAGTTCGAGAGGCTACTCGAGATCATTGGTCTACGATATGCCAGTACATGGCCCTAGTGCAAGTGGGAGATTGTTAGTGTTTATGCCCTAGAAGGCCATTACTGTATCATACTAGCTTGTATATTACTTAATGGAAGCTTGGGATATTCACATGTATATAACAGTCTTGCTAAACATGGTAGTATGCTACTTGGTTTTTCTATCTTAATATGTGAGTGTACGTATTGATAGAGCTCTTAGGATCTTGCTTGTCTACCAGCGTTGTGATGGCAGTCACACTAGTGGGGGCTGGGTAGTCTACAAGCACATCCTCATTCAGGTCCCTGGTCGTTGGATTATCGAGACAGAGCATCGATACTCCGGAGTAGACTGGTGTGTACGCTTCTCATCCCAGTTGGGGAGATGGTCTGTCCCACAGCCATCAGTACGTCGTACTGGAGATAGTATGCAGGTGCTCGTTAGGTTACGGGTACACCGGACAGGACTCACACGGAACTGTTGGTTGGTTTGATACCAGTCGTCAGTGAACAGTTCCCAGGTGACATGAGTACAGCGTAGTCCGCAGACTTGACACTGCTACTTCGCCTCGAGTGTGTCCCACTGTTCTTAGATTGCTACCCTACCACGGCTCAAAGGAGTCGTGCAAACAGGTAGCAGTTGGGTGCAGTCCCGAGCACTTGGAGGCAGTGGCGGTTAGACAGGATTCGTCCCTCCCGGTATTGGGAGTAGATATCGTGCTGTGTCAGAGAGCCATTACGCAAAGTCCCTGGCCAGGGCAAGCGAGATTTGCTGGTAGGTTCCAGTAGTTTCTCAGGGTGTAATGGGCTTTACTCCGACACGACTTATACCGCTATTAGGGGACTGACGCTTGCCGCCCCCCTAGGCCCGATATGCGATAGTCTTGGACGAACGGACCGGACTGTATGGAGATTGTCACATTAGACTCAGTGGGAGTTCGGATGGGTTTACTCATCGGCCTTCTTATCAACAACTACCTGGGGACCGTTACGTACAGCTAGTGCCGCTTGCGGTCTGTGGTTAAACCCACTGCCAGCGTAGTAGTCGAGTCTCTAGAGTCCCACACAGAGAGTTTCCTACTCCAGGCGAAACGATATAGAGGTTGCATGGTTTTGCGACAAAGGGTTCGGACGCATACGTGCGTTTACGCGCGTACGACTTTCGGACAGTTTTTACCAGTCGGCTTTGGTTTAAGCCAGTTACTGGTATCCGGTTATTGGATTTATACAGTCTAAAGATTTTCCGTATTTTTTTGCGGTTCGGAGGGGCGTTCTCGTAATTACTCGAGAAGCTTCTAGAAGATGTGACTAAGGAGGTTTCTTATGGATAAGAAAGTGAGTCATGGTGGTGATTCATTCATTTCATTAATGCACATTTATTGCTTAATGACTCATGCTAATGAATCACCACTAGATATTTTATGAAGCATGCTTATTCATTTCCTTTATTCATTTATTGTTAAAAAAGAATGCTTCATAATATATTATGATACACTCTCTCTCCTCTCATTATCTCATCACACATTCTCTCTCCTCAAGCTCTCATCTTCAAACCCTAATCCTTAATCCTCATGTGTTGAGATCAAAGGATTAGTTAGACTAAACAATCCATTACCTTTACTCTATATCATCCTTTCATCTTTGATTAGCGATCAAAGTTGATTAGTTACCTCAAGTTAGAGGTTTAGCTTGGTGTTTTGCTCTCGGGTGGATCGTCTACTACCTAGAGAAGGTCGAGGAGAACAAAGGAGGACACAAAGACGAAGGACTAGTTTCGATCGGTATAATCCCTTAACACTATAGTTTAGTATAGCTATGTGTTTGGTTATTATTTGTTTAGCTTCGATTTAAGCGGTTAGTCGATGTTCGTTCCTTAAACTTGATCGTTTTTGTAAAATCCGCCTCCCCACAAGTACTGGGGTGTACTACATCGACTTACACTCCCACACCCCAAACCCCAACCCAAAACTCCCCCATTTGGCCGCAATTTGCGACCAAAATGATTATTTCGGCGGCCTGGGTAGGGAATTGGGCTCCCAGGTTTGGTGTGTGCACTCTATACCCCACATACATGCTACAGTAACATCTAGATTTACACTGAAAAGTCTCGGGTAACAGCAGATCCTACAGGGCCTTATTTCTAGTTAAAAATCCACACTTTGCACTAAAATCAAACTTTAGGGTATTTTTGTGCAACTGAAATAAAACTTGGCCTAAGATAGCTCTAATAACACTTAATAGGGCTAACACAACTAACAAAACCCTAATTTAACATGTGAATCACAAATATCCTTGAATATCACAAAAAAATGCACAAAAAATGAGATTTTTACTAAAGAATACAACAAGTCTAAGGAAAAGAAGTGCAAGTATGAGTTAATACCTTCTAAGAGCCTTGGAAAGACCAAAAGTTCCAGCTTTTTCTCTCAAGTATGCAGATTTACTTCAAACACCTCAGAAAGCTCACTTTTCCTAAGGTTTTTGTGATGAAAATGAGTTGATATGTATAGGGTTTGTGTATGGATCAAAGGGGAATGAAAAGAGAAGAAAATATGGAGGAAAAATGGGGGTTTTGCTGCTGGAATTGCTGTTGGATTTCAGAATGAGGGAAAGAGAGAGAAGAGAGAAGAAAAGGGGTCAAAAAGTCAAGGTTTCATACCTAACACCATGCTCATTTGTTTAATAGGATTGAATTATAAAATGGGGTTTTGTTTAGGTTAAAATGGTGGGGAAAATAACAACCATGCAACACAAGAAAAATGGTTACATGCTACCAAAACCCTAAGTCTCAAAAATGTCTAAGTGTGCAAGTGTACACTACACAAGGAAAATGATGCTCACACTACTAACTAACTAATAATCCTATAAACACATATATATACTAACACGTACGATCACTAATTATCACGAAAAACATTCTAACGGAAATTCAAAGTGTTACAATCTACCCCCCTTTAAGAAATTCGGTCCCCGAATTTAAAAATCTAACTATACGCACCTTCAAAAAGATGGGGATACCTCTTCCTCATCTCGCTCTCGGTCTCCCAAGTGACTTCCTCGCCGCTCTGGCCACGCCAAAGTACCTTGACGGACGGTATCTCCTTCGACCTCAATTTCTTCACTTGCCGATCCAAGATCATCACCGGCTGCTCTGCATGGGAAAGGTCGCGCTCAAGCTGGATCGTCGGGTGCTGAATCGCATGCGAAGGATCATGAAGATATCTGCGGAGCATCGAAACGTGAAATACGGGGTGCACTTCTGGAAAACTGGGCGGAAGGGCTAAACGATACTCAACCGCACCAATACGCTCAAGGATCTCGAAGGGGCCCACGTATCTGGGACTAAGCTTCCCCTTCTTCCCAAACCTCATCACGCCTTTCATTGGGGAGACCCTCAAGAAAACATGATCACCAACAGAAAACTCAAGTCTGCGCCGACGACGGTCCGCATAAGACCTCTGCCTACTCTGGGCTGCTCTCATCCTATCGCGAATCAACTGGATCTTCGCGGTCGTCTCCTCCACAATCTGCGGTCCTAAGATACTGCTCTCACTGAGCTCCGTCCAACAGGTGGGCGATCTGCATCTCCTCCCATAAAAAGCCTCAAACGATGCCATCTGAATGGTCTCCTGGTAGCTGTTGTTGTAGGAGAACTCTACTGAGGGCAAATGATGATCCCAGTTACCTCCGAAGTCTAAAACGCATGCTCTGAGCATGTCCTCGAGAGTCTGAATAGTCCGCTCTGACTGCCCGTCGGTCTGCGGATGGAATGCTGTGCTGAAACTCAAGCGAGTGCCCTAAGCCTCCTGAAGCCTCTGCCATAGCCGGCTGGTAAACTGGGTGCCTCTATCGGACACGATGCATGTCGGAACTTCGTGCAGTCGTACAATCTCATCAATGTAAATCTGGGCATACTGAGCAAATCCGAAAGTCGTCTTCACCGGTAGGAAGTGAGCCGCTTTCGTCAAACGATCCACGATCACTCAGATGGAGTCATACCCTCGACTAGTCCTGGGTAGACCCACAATGAAATCCATAGATATCTGTTCCCATTTCCACTCTGGAATGGGTAACGGCTATAGCTCTCCCGCGGGCCTCTGGTGCTCAGCCTTGACTTGCTGACAAGTCAGGCATCTCGACACAAAATCTGCAATATCCCTCTTCATACCGTCCTACCAGTAAACATCTCTCATATCGTGGTACATCTTGGTGGAACCGGGATGAACACTATATACCGACCGATGTGCCTCCTCAAGAATCTCGCGTCGCAATCCCTCAGCATCTGGTACGTACAGTCTAGCTCCAAATCGTAGTATCCCCTGATCATCGATCACGAACTCGGAAAATCTGCCCTGTCCCATCTATGTCCTGATCTCTGAACAGCGGTCATCACTGTGTTGTGCTTCATATATATGGTCAAGCAACTGTGGGCGTGCACGAACATGCGCAATCTGTCCTCCGATCGGCGTAAACTCGAACTGTACCCGGCTGTCGCATAAGATCTGCCAATCCGCCGACAACTGCCTCTGCACTGCGCTCAAACAGGATAGACTACCCCCGGGCCTCCTGCTCAAAGCATCCGCCACTACATTCGCCCTGCCCGGGTGATACAAGCTCTCACAATCGTAGTCCTTCACTAACTCCATCCATCGGCGCTGTCTAAGGTTCAGGTCTCGCTGCTGAAATATGTACTTAAAGCTCTTGTGGTCAGTGAATATCTGGCATGACTCTCCATACAGATAATGTCGCTAGATCTTGAGTGCAAAGACCACTGCAGCCATCTCCAGATCCTGAGTGGGGTAATTCTGTTCATGTTTCTTTAATTGCCGCGAAGCATACGCAATCACCCTGTCATGCTGCATCAAAACGCACCCCAGCCCTACTCGTGAAGGATCGCAGTAGACCATAAATCCGCCTGATCCTGAAGGCAATGATAGCACTGGTGTCGTAGTCAGTAGAGCCCGTAGCCGCTGGAAACTGTGCTCACACTCCTCCGTCCAATCGAAGCGAACTCCCTTCCGGGTCAACCCGGTCAAAGGTGTAGCAATGCGAGAGAAGTCCTGCACGAATCGCCGGTAATAGCCTGCCAACCCTAGAAAGCTGCGAATCTCCGTCACTGACGTGGGTCTAGGCCAACTCCGAACTGCCTCGATCTTCCTCGGGTCGACACATATACCATCTCGTGTAATCACGTGCCCCAAGAAGTCTACGCTGTCTAGCCAGAAGGCACACTTGGAGAATTTGGCGAAAAGCTGATGCTCCCTCAAGGTCTGCAGTGTAATCCGCAGGTGCTGCTCGTGCTCCCCTCTACTCCGAGAATACACCAAGATATCATCAATAAACACTATAATGAAAAGATCAAGATACGGCCGGAAAATACGGTTCATCAAATCCATAAATGCTGCTGGCGCGTTGGTGAGTCCGAACGACATCACCAAAAACTCATAATGGCCGTAACGTGTGCGGAAGGCTGTCCTAGGAATGTCCTCCTGTCGAACCCGCAGCTGATGGTAGCCTGATCGCAAATCGATCCTCGAAAAGTATCCTGCCCCCTGAAGCTGGTCGAACAAATCGTCAATGCGTGGCAAAGGATATCTGTTCCGCACTGTCACCCTGTTCAGCTGGCGGTAATCAATACACAAACGCATACTGCCGTCCTTCTTCTTGACGAACAGGACTGGAGCACCCCAAGGAGAAACACTGGGTCGAATAAGTCCCTTATCCAGCAAGTCCTGCAACTGACCCTTCAATTCTCGAAGTTCCGCCGGGGCCATCCGATAAGGCGGTACAGAAATAAGCCCCGTGCCAGGAACCAAGTCAATACAGAAAGAAATATCACGCTCGGGCGGTAGCCCAGGAAGCTCGTCAGGGAACACATCAGGGAACTCGCTAACAACCGGAACCTGATCCAGAGGAACCTCTGTAGCTCTAGTATCGCAAACATATGCGAGAAATCCCTGACATCCCTTCCGCAAAAGCTGTCCAGCGCGAAAAGAAGAAATCACACTGTGAGGGGTGGCACCACGGTCCCCCAACACAACAACAACCGACTCGCCGGGAAAACAAAATCGAACTGTCTTCTCGCGGCAGTCAACAGAAGCATAGCACGTGGCTAACCAATCCATGTCCAAAAGAACGTCGAAGTCCAACATCTCAAGAAGGATCAAATCGACCGGCAACTCTCTCTCGCCGATACGGACGGTACAGGATCGGAACACGTGCTTAGCAACAAACGACTCTCCCACTGGAGTAGTCACAACAAGCGGCTGGTCAAGCAAGCCGGACTCACTACCCAAACTCGGCACAAAGTGTATGGATACGTACGAGTGCGTGGATCCGGGATCGAATAACACGTGTGCATCAACCGAACATACAGAAAGGATACCTGAGACCACCGCATTGGTTGCCTGCGCGTCCTGATGCGTCAAAGCAAAAACTCGCGCCTGTCCTCCACCTGCAACTAACTGTCCCCTGCCGGCCGCTGGCTGCCCTCTACCTCGGCCACCTCGTCCTCTATGAACAAATCCTCCGCGACCACGACCTCTCTGTGTATGCGTCTGACGCGGAGTAACGGCAGGTACTATCGGCAATGCCGTCTGGGGTGGTGAAGGTGGTAATGTAACATGTGGTGCTGTCGCCCCACTCCGGGGTACCTCAGGACAATCTCGCACACGATGATAAGAACTCCCGCAACGGTAACATCCCGATGACGGTCTCTGGCCCTCCTGGGAATAGGAGCTAAAAAATCGGCCTCGTCTCGAATCTCTGCCACCTGCAAGGTGTCTGTCACGACGCCGGAACGGCCGTCTCTGCACTGACGTATCTGCACGAACTCTCTTCGGCCCTGGAACTGCCGAAGTCTCAGCAAGGCGCTCCTCAACTAATAATGCTGCATCTACTGCTGCTGCGTATGTCTCGTAATGCTGCGCGCTGATAGCAAGGAATAGTGGTGTAAGCAAGCCTCGGACAAATCTCTTGACTCGCAACTCCTCAGTAGCCACTAGATACGGAGCATAAACGGATAGCTCGGTGAACAGCACATCGTACTCTGCCACTGACATCTCTGGCGTCTGGCGTAAGGACTCGAACCTGCGTGCTCTAGCATCTCTGACACTCAGGGGAAGAAAGCGGGCAAGGAATAGCGCCACGAACTCTGTCCAGGTCATAGGAGGAAGACCTGCTGCTCTACCCTTCTCG
The DNA here is from genome assembly GCA_030015575.1 of Agapanthus africanus. NCBI lineage: Eukaryota > Viridiplantae > Streptophyta > Magnoliopsida > Asparagales > Amaryllidaceae > Agapanthus > Agapanthus africanus. The sequence goes on from JASDDO010000016.1 coordinate 135,874,736, forward strand.
ACTGATTCACACCATTTCTGCGCAAGACCTTCCAGGCGAAAGCTCGCGAACTCAACCCATCTCGCATCTGCGCATCTAAGTGAACGACATATCCGCGCCATCCTATCAATGAAAGACTGTGGATCCTCGGCCACATCGGTGCCTGTGAAGACCGGAGGCTTCAGCCTCATAAACTCTGACAGCGATACTGTAAATAACCTCTGCAGTCACAGGTGCAACTGCCTGCACTGTGGGTACCACCGCAGTCTATGCAACGGGTGGAACTACCTCTGGTCGCTGCGCTCGAAGTGTCTCAACTAGAGATCCCATCATCTGGCGCATCTCCTACATACTGGATCCCATCGTCTGGCGTTTCTCCAGCACACCAGCCCCTAACATAGCAATCTGATCTGTCACGGCAGGAACAGACTGCTCGGGCACAACCGGTGTACTACCCGGACCAGTCCTCGTCACGGACGAGTCAACTCGAATCTCGGCCCTCGCGGCCGCTCTCTGCGCCCTCGTAGTCTTTGGCGGCATATTGGCTGAAAGGAACAATAGGATTCGATAAGGATACGGAAATCGAATCACAAAAATGTATATACTCAAGAAGGAATTTACATCAACAAGTCCTAAGGTCGCGTAGGAGGAGTACCGTGTCGTGAGTATGCCGCGGAACATACACACGCTACGCTACCCTGCTGCAGCTACCTACTCCATCATACCAGGGTCATCCTACACTCCGAAAGGTAAAACCTACGCTCTGATACCAACTTTGTCACGAACCGAAGTTTGGCCCGTGACCGGCACTTAACCACGTAACGTCTACAGGCGTAACGCGACTAAGTGAACCGAAAACCCAGAAATCAAACCAGTGAAAGTATAGAGTGTTATAAGTTTTAAAGGAAAGCATTTACTAACATGATAAGAAATCTAAGTAAACAATCACCAAGATAGTAATATACGACGTCGTAGCGAAGATCAAGATCCACAAATGGGAACATCACAGAAAGGATAAACTGCAAGTACAGTCGGCTCACAACGAGCTCGACACCAGAATACAAATATAATACATCATCGTCCTCACACTGTCTCTAAGTCAAATACATACATGGTAGATGGAGAATACTAGATACAACAATGTACATACTGAAAGATAACAGATACCGCACAAAACCCACCTATCAGCAAAAGAGCTGGTACACCAACTATGGGGGTATCTGTGTCAAGAGATGCAACCGCAGCCTGCCGCGACTACTCCGAAGGCAACCTGCAAACACTGTGGCACAACGGGGGTGAGTTGCCAACTCGTAAATAGAGATAACATATAAAGGTAATCGCGAGCATGCACGTACTGCGCTACTCTATCATATGCCAACAGATGATATCAATATGTAATAAGCAGTATGTGCAATAATCATGCAAGTGCTCTATCAGGTAATGTAACTACAGGATGAGGTATAATAGTAAATGCTGAGCAGGGGCAATATAATATCTACACGGAATGTCAACGTGGAATATATAATCGGTGTCCATCAATGCACCCAGATCCCCCAAATAGCTCAGGCGCCGGCACTCTCATCGGCCCTCAAATCCTGTACATCTCTGAGAATCCCGAGTGCCCAACATCGGCACCCAAATATCATAAATACTCGTGTCTAGCATCGACACGCAAATTCTCATCCATCGGGCCCCGTCAGTCCGGGTCAGCCCACGGGCTCCGTCTGCGGTATCGGCCCTCGGCCCCAGCAGTACGGATCACCCCTCATCCATCTATAGACTCTGATCAGTACCCTCCGGATAACTGTCAGGTCCAACCAATCACCGGTAGGTAGTAGTCCCTCTGCCAGGCTCACCGTCTACTGCACAGCGAAACCGTTCTCGCCCCGGGGTACCATACCGGGTCCACCATGTACCCGTAATCGGTCTCAACCAACTCCTCGATTCGGGTTCACATATATCACTCTAGCACCGAGGAAACACATGGTGGACGCACCGAAATATCATATCAAGGGAACCGGGTTTTTAAATGATTACATATTTGCAATAGCCACGGTTCCCAAATCCAGAAATCATATGTAATCCAAACCAAAATGCAAGTCAATGATCCGATATGATATGTGCGTCAAATATAAATATCATGTCAAGTCGCATATAGATAAGCTACAATATAATGATCCAATGTGATATAGGCATCAAGTATGAATAGCATGTCAAGTCACATATAGATGAGCTACAATATGATGATCCGATGTGATACAGGCATCAAGTATGAATAGCATGTCAAGTCACATATAGATGAGCTACAATATGATGATCCGATGTGATACAGGCATCAAGTATGAATAGCATGTCAAGTCACATATAGATGAGCTACAATATGATGATCCGATGTGATACAGGCATCAAGTATGAATAGCATGTCAAGTCACATATAGATGAGCTACAATATGATGATCCGATGTGATACAGGCATCAAGTATGAATAGCATGTCAAGTCACATATAGATGAGCTACAATATGATGATCCGATGTGATATAGGCATCAAGTATGAATAGCATGTCAAGTCACATATAGATGAGCTACAATATGATGATCCGATGTGATATAGGCATCAAGTTTGAATAGCATGTCAAGTCACATATAGATGAGCTACAATATGATGATCCGATGTGATATAGGCATCAAGTATGAATAGCATATCAAGTCACATATAGATGAGCTACAATATGATGATCCGATGTGATATACTACAGTATGAGTGTCATGGCAATTACTAACGGTGTGTGTGTAACATGCAGGATAGTGCTCGTGCAACATGGACCGTTAGTAATGGTGCGGTGTTCTATCAATTCTAGTTTATATCCAAATAGCAGGGAATGCAGCATGCACTAAATAGTAGCCATGAATAGTCAATGTATAAAAAGGAAACTATAAGATCCTATCAGCCCTGACGTAGAACGCCATGCGGGCGATATCCCCGTAGATGTGAAATCTACTCACCGTAGTCCCTCGCTAGGTATAGCGAACAACTTGTTTCCCCTTCCGCGCGGTGTCCGCCGTACTCGCCTACGAACCTAGAATTACACAATATATCACACGTAAGCTTGAAGTCACACAAACGCGACATTAAAGCCGAACTAGTAACTCGTGTCGCGAACCAAGCGCGCGTGCGCGCGATACGCTAAAACGTGTGGTTACGCGCCTGAAACCACTCCGACGTGCCGCGATACGCAGAAACCCCAAACCCACACACACGTATCACGCGTGTCGCGAAAGATTGAAAATACGGGAAAACTAGGTAATCACCTCCAGATTTTGATACAGGAAAGATATTGTAAAACTATATATACCAAAATAACCCACATAGCAGCAGACACCCACACCCCAAACCCCAACCCAAAACTCCCCCATCTGGCCGCAATTTGCGGCCAGAATGATTATTTCGGCGGCCTGGGTAGGGAATTGGGCTCCCAGGTTTGGTGTGTGCACTCTATACCCCCCATACATGCTACAGTAACATCTAGATTTACACTGAAAAGTCTCGGGTAACAGCAGATCCTACAGGGCCTTATTTCTAGTTAAAAATCCACACTTTGCACTAAAATCAAACTTTAGGGTATTTTTTTGCAACTGAAACAAAACTTGGCCTAAGATAGCTCTAATAACACTTAATAGGGCTAACACAACTAAGAAAACCCTAATCTAACATGTGAATCACAAATATCCTTAAATATCACAAAAAATGCACAAAAAATGAGATTTTTACTAAAGAATACAACAAGTCTAAGGAAAAGAAGTGCAAGTATGAGTTAATACCTTCTAAGAGTCTTGGAAAGACCAAAAGTTCCAGCTTTTTCCCCCAAGTATGCAGATTTACTTCAAACACCTCAAAAAGCTCACTTTTCCTAAGGTTTTTGTGATGAAAATGAGTTGATATGTATAGGGTTTGTGTATGGATCAAAGGGGAATGAAAAGAGAAGAAAATATGGAGGAAAAATGGGGGTTTTGCTGCTGGAATTGCTGTTGGATTTCAGAATGAGGGAAAGAGAGAGAAGAGAGAAGAAAAGGGGTCAAAAAGTCAAGGTTTCATACCTAACACCATACTCATTTGTTTAATAGGATTGAATTATAAAATGGGGTTTTGTTTAGGTTAAAATGGTGGGGAAAATAACAACCATGCAACACAAGAAAAATGGTTACATGCTACCAAAACCCTAAGTCTCAAAAATGTCTAAGTGTGCAAGTGTACACTACACAAGGAAAATGATGCTAACACTACTAACTAACTAATAATCCTATAAACACATATATATACTAACACGTACGATCACTAATTATCACGAAAAACATTCTAACGGAAATTCAAAGTGTTACAACGGATTCTGCTACTTCTTTTTCGAAAAAAATTATTATTCTATCCTAAGAGTGATCAAAGAGAGCACCGAGGATGACGTGGAAGCACTCACGCAGGATAAAATCAATTCATTCACCAGCGGAGTGGTCTCATTCTGCAGCAAATATCAGTTTCATTAATTTAGATGGAACGATTTTAGATTTTCAAATTAGAGAGTTTCCCTAGTGAATTTAGAAAACCTTCATTCTTACATCTCTCTCTCCAAAAAGATGAAAGGAACTCGCACAAATATCAAAGTCTACATTGTGACGGATATGTGGTGCATGTATTGGAGTCTCTCAAAACCCTTAAATAACAGTTAACTTTTTTCAAATAATAATAATAATAAATGAGTTTTTCCTTAATAACTCAATGGTAAAATAGTCGTATTAAGTTATTGGTTTTAGGTTCTTATATGAGTTTTTTCTCTCCTTCCCCTCCTCCCGGATGACGAATTTCTGAGAAAATGATAGTTGAATCTCTTAAAATTCATGGATGGATATCTATTAATTCGAGACATGAATTTCTGGTATGCTCGCCATTGGGGAAGGGGGGAGGGGAGATAGGGAGAGAGTCTTACATGAAGGAAGGACTACAGATTTCATCCAACATCAACGAGCTTAAAAAACAGCGGGAAAAGCTTCGAAATTGGAAGACGCGGATTTAGGATTTTGAAGAAATACCTTTTTAAATATAGAAATAAAAAGAGTTTTAATCAAGGATTTTTTAAATAAAAAATTGACTTTAAATTATCTTCATATGGGCCGGGCCGGGTCAGATCTTATTCTAATATTAGCCCAAATATATTTTTAGGAAAAAAGCACTATATTTTAATCGATATCTAACAACTGATATATTAGCAAATATTTTGATATATCGATCTATATTTGTCTAAGACTACATAAAGCTATTAAATCAATAAATCGTATTGTTTACTCTTCTTTTCCGATATAATGATCATATGAAACTAGTTTCAAGCATTGTTTATCAAAAATGATTGTAAATTCTATTTATCCTTTAGTTTCGTGAAAATGCCATGATCCTTATATATATTTGAGAAAAATGTTGATTAAATTTAATTTTGTGAGGATAAATAGCAGGGGAGATGAGAAGGAGAAAGCTTGAGGAAAATGAAGAGAGGAAAGTATCTGTAGATTTTCTTTTGTGAAAAGAATTAAGTGAAATGAGCTAGAGTTTTGGCATTTAAACCATGAGAAAATATCTAAAAAAATATCTAGCAAATATCTAAGTCAACAAATGCCAAATGAATCCAAGATGGTCAATGCTATGATCCTTATATATATTTGAGAAAAATGTTGATTAAATTTAATTTTTTGAGGATAAATAGCAGGGGAGATGAGAAGGAGAAAGCTTGAGGAAAATGAAGAGAGGAAAGTATATGCAGATTTTCTTTTGTGAAAAGAATTAAGTGAAATGAGCTAGAGTTTTGGCATTTAAACCATGAGAAAATATCTAAAAATATATCTAACAAATATCTAAGTCAACAAATGCCAAATGAATCCAAGATACTTTCTCATGGATTCATTTGGCAGGGACTTCCCCTGCTATTTATCCTCAAAAAATTAAATTTAATCAACATTTAGATTTTATCCTCAGAAAATGCCATGATCCTTATATATATTTGAGAAAAATGTTGATTAAATTTAATTTTTTGAGGATAAATAGCAGGGGAGATGAGAAGGAGAAAGCTTGAGGAAAATGAAGAGAGGAAAGTATCTGTAGATTTTCTTTTGCGAAAAAAATTAAGTGAAATGAGCTAGAGTCTTGGATTCATTTGGCATTTGTTGACTTAGATATTTGTTAGATATTTTTTTAGATATTTTCTCATGGTTTAAATGCCAAAACTCTAGCTCATTTCACTTAATTCTTTTCACAAAAGAAAATCTAGAGATACTTTCCTCTTTTCATTTTCCTCAAGGTTTCTCCTTCTCATCTCCCCTGCTATTTATCCTCAAAAAATTAAATTTAATCAACATTTTTCTCAAATATATATAAGGATCATGGCATTTTCTGAGGATAAAATCTAAATGTTGATTAAATTTAATTTTTTGAGGATAAATAGCAGGAGAAGTCCCTGCTCACAAAATTATATTAATAAGTAGGAAAATGTACATAAAAGAAAACAGATAAAAGAAACAATGGTTTATAAGGCACATAAAATTGTTGGGGTTTGATTAGATAGTAAAGACGAAGAACGGGGAGCAGACCTATGTCGTCATCCGTAACTTACTTTACACCCCAATCAAAATACCAACAAAACAGTTAAGAAGCCTTAAATCCAACAACACAGAGTATTTAAAGTTATTACAAAACAATCCATAAATCCTTAAAAAAGTAGCACCAGCAGCACAATTTCATTTTCTAAACCGAGTTGAGGCTGTAGAGGGGGAAGTGGCATCTTGATGGACCACCTGCACCAAAAGCTGGGAAGTCAGCGAGCTCTACTACTTTCTTTATTTTGCTGCATCTTCTTCTCTTTGTTTTTACCTGCACAGTGTTGAAAAATATGAAAACATACGACAGTAAGCTATCTCGAAAAAGTTATGAAATAACAGGGGGTTAAAGTAGAACAGATTTGGGAAACATATAGCATATTAAAATAATAAAAATTATGGGGTTTATGTTTAAGTTTTCATTTTCTTTTCCTTTTTTTTTGTTGGGTTGGGGGCGGCGGGGGAGGGGGGGGAGGGGGGGCGAGGTTGAGAGAGAAGGCTTGACCATTGTTTGAAGAGAGAGGGAAGAATGAGATGAATTAAGAAATTTCCAAATTTTCAGACTTATTTTTTGGAGAACTAATAAAATGCCCGCATGGACCTCTTGAGTTTTAGTTCTAATAGCAATTATATTAATTTAACATCTCTTTTCTTCTTTAATAAAATTGATTTAATTTGATTTAATTTAAGTTTCAACCCACAGAGTTGAAAGATGAGTCCCCATCCTATTTTCTTGAAGTAACTGTAGTATCGAACTTTTTCCATTTATTTTGGAAGCAGACTATTTTTATGGGTTACAATTTATTTTGGAAGCAGTCTATTTTGATGGGTTATTTCTAGAGGTAACTGTTGTATAAAATTTCCTATTTTTAGGGGTTAGAGTACTTTTTTTTTCTAGAGACAACTATTATATAAAAATTCTTATCACTATCATCACACTCTTTTTTTGCACATGTGATGAATGTGGAATAAAACGCGCATTGCATATGAAATTAAATTTTATCCGATTCATAGATCGTGTATACAAAATCCATATCTTGATGTCATTCTTTATAAAGATAATAATAAATAATATAAATAAACATATGAAATGTGAAACTTGATCTTTTATTTATCATAATTTAGGTAAAATATTTTTTTTTTTTACTTTATCAAGCTTTTCATAATACTAGTGTAGCAATAAGTTGTAATATTTATAAGGATTTGTATGCATTCATTTTTAATTTTTTTTAAACAATCATTTATTACTTTTATAGACCACTTGAAAGAATTTTCTCTCTTCTGGATAGAAAGAGAAAGGGGAAGAGATTTTTGGGGGGGGCTGGATAGGAGTGGGGGATAACAGAGGTGGCTTGTTTGAAAAGAACCATTTGAAAATTTAAATTTTATTGGACACTGATGACACAGATATTTTAGAATGGAGAAAATTAAAGAGGATTTCTCTTTTCTTTAATAACTTCTTCTTACAGAAGTAGATGTTAAATGCATCTTGTTCCTTTTTTTTTAAATTTTGCTAATGCATCTTCATTAAACCAAAATTATATGTTTTAGCGAACACATTTTCCTAAATAATTGATCTTATTTAGAGAAGGGGAGAACGGACTTCTAATAAAATCCGCCCCGACAATGTGCAATAAAATAGACAAACAAAAACAGATGGGGTATCAACTGAAAAGGCTGGCTTTGCCTATTTATTTATTTCAGTAGCTAAGGAAAAAAGGCTAAGTGGCTACATGAGTTCTCAGGATCGGTAAAAAACAGACCGATCACATTGCATCTGTTTCTTATCTTCTTTACGGAATAAGTAACACATGCTACAACTGGCTAAAGCTTGGCCGGTGGCACAATTTCATGATAACTAACCGAATTGGATCGGTAACGGCCGATCGTTATAATCAAACATACATTCACCGGCCCCAATCAAACATACATTCATCGGCCCCGGAACAACTAATAATACAAATAGTTGACCATTCAGGTAAATAAATGATGATCATGAAGAATGGCCAAACATCCTTTTATCTTGTTATTTTGAGAGTTGATTGGCATGCTTTTGGCGTGTCGAGTTTTAAGAGTTCTAAAGTTTAACCGCAATCAGGACGGTATCGCTTTGCATATAGCCGCGATGAGTACGGGTCGTCCGCAGGGGGACGAAGCGTTTCAAGTTCTTGTTATCACGAGTTAATGCGCGAGGCGGAAACATTCGTATCTAACCTATGTATGTCTATGCAACGTATAAATTGCTAGGATTAGATAGGTTAGTGTAAGTTAAGGAAATCCATACTCAATCCTTTGAGCCGAGCTCGACCACCAAAGCTAGAGCAATCGGCAATAACGCGGATTGGGGTGTTTAAGCACGGTATTTATGAAATCTGGCTTATTGACTCTTGTCCGTTCGTTCTTGTCGCTTGCTATCGCCTCCGGCCAATCCGAACACAACCGATCACGGTTAGGAATCACCGATACCTTGGTAGGGTATGGTGCCTAACGGAGCGCTTGCGTAAGGTTTGGACCGAGTTTAATGGAAAATATCGGGAAAAGGAAATGAGAAAGGAAATCTTAATTTACAATATCATTTTCTTTCCTAGCAATATCAATATTCACAAACCATCAAACAACAAACAAAGAAAAAGAGAAAATGAAAAAGAAAGAAAGGAATAACAACAATACAAGAAAGCAAATGACATGGTAATTAAAAGAGCAAGTAAGTAAAGCAAGAATGGAAATGCAAGTAAGAAATACTAAGAACCCAAAGTGCAAAAGAAAGCTTTATTATGTCCAAGTGATACAAGCTTGAGTTCAATAACCAAATCTTAAACTTGCAAACTCAATGAAGAGGTTGCAAGATCTAGAGAAGATAAGGAGCTCAAGGGAAACTAAGCTATGTACAAGAACACAAAAAAGAGAAACAAAAAGAGTATGGAGTCTTGAACAAAACTTGGACAAAGAATGACCCCCTCTCCCTTGCTCACTGATCTGCTTTTATTGTAAGTCCATGCTACCTCTCCCGGTACTTTCGGACATGCGGAATTTGGTGAAAAACAATTTTTCTAGAGGTGGTAACATAGACTCAAAACCGGATCTTTGTTAAACATCTAACTAACAACCTAACCAGGAGTTGTTAATTACTCGGTTAGGGGGTTATACATTTCTTTCTTGAACTCCTTCGTCTTCAAGCCTCGATGGTTTTCCGGATCGGCTTCACTCCGTCGTCTCCTTGCGCCGAAGATAGATCCACCTCGAAAGCTTCTACCTTTGGATTCTTCTTCGATCTTTGAAGAAACTAGTTCACTTGGTTTGCTAAACCTTGTGAACTAGAGTGAGTAGAGAAGAGTGTGTTGGGATTTTCTCTATGGTTCTTGGTTCTCAACACATGAGACAAGTGAATCATAGACTAAGAGAGGGAGAGCAAGAGGAAGGAGATGAGAGCTCAAGAACAAGAGAGAGAATGAGAATGATAGAAATGAGAAAGACTTTTCTCTCTTGGTTCTCATAATCCAAAGCCATCATCACAAAAATAGTAATTAAGTATTGTGTAAATGGTTTAAACTACAATAGCCATATCATTTCATGCACTCATTTCTCACAAGAGAAACAAGCAAGTAAAAAGTCTTTGCCATGAAATGATAGCCATTGTCATCATGATGGTCAACTAGTCAAACCTAGTCAACCGGTTAACAAAGTCAACAAGTCAACAAAGTCAACCCCTCAACAACCATGTCACCATAATACTTAATTAATATTATTGTTAATCATAAATCATATTCTCATTAGGGTTGAGCAAAAGGTCAATAGTCAACAGTCAACGGTCAACAACCCTAATGAGAATCCTCTGCCTCTGTCTCTCCGTCAACTGTGCATACACACCCGCATCCGCGTTCCGAGGAACACGAATACATACTGGATAAATCCAATCCCAAAACGTACACTAGGATCTGGCTTAAACCAAAGCCCGCTAGTGTTAACTGTCCGGACACTGTACGTGCATAAGTGCACGGATGTGACCGAACCCTGTCGCAAAACCATGCGACCTCTACTCTTTTGCCTAAAGGCGAATAGCTTTCTGTGTGGGACTCTAAAGACTCGACACTACGCTGGCAGTGGGTTTAACCACAGACCGCAAGCGGCACTAGCTGTGCGTAACGGTCCCCAGGTAGAAGCCGACAAGAAGACTGACGAGGTGAAACCCATCTGAACTCCTACTGAGCCTGAATGTGACAATCTCCGTACAGTCCGGTCTGTTCGTCTGATACATCGTATGGCGGGCCTAGGGGGCGGTAAACGTCAGTCCCCTAATAACGGTACAAGTCGTGTCGGAGTGAAGCCCAAAACACCCTGAGATAACACTGGAAGCCTACCAGTATATCTCGATTGCCCTGGCCAGGGACTACTCGTGTAATGGCTCTCCTAGACACAGCGCGATGTCAACCCCCAATACCGGGAGAGACGAATCCTGTCTAACCGTCGCTGCCTATAAGTGCTTCGGGACTGCACCCAACTACCACCTGTTTGCACGACTCCTTTGAGCCGTGGTAGGGTAGTAATCAAAGTACAGTGGGAACACACTCGAGGCGAAGTGACAGTGTCAAGTCAGCGGACTAAGCTGTACTCATGTCACCTGGGAACTGATAACTGATGATAGGTATAGTACCAACCGGTCAGTTCCCGACGAGTCCTTCCAGTGTACTCGTAACCTAACGAGCACCCGTATACTATCTCCAGTACGACGTACTGATGGCTGTGGGACAGACCATCTCCCACACTGGGATGAGAAGCGCATACGCTAGTCTACTCCGGAGTATCGATGCCCTGTCTCGATAGTCCTGCGACTAGGGACCTGTATAAGGATGTGCTTATAGATTACCCAGCCCCCACTAGTGTGACTACCATCACAACGCTGGTAATCAAGCAAAGATCCTAAGGGCTCCACTAATGTGTATAGGTGATATACTAAAATAAACACATGTACACATTGAAGTAGAAACAAACCAAGTAGCATACTACTATATTGAGCAAGATTGTTTATACAAGGTGAATATCCCAAGCTTCCATTAAGTAATATACAAACTAGTATGATACAGTAATGGCCTCTAGGGCATATACACTAACAATCTCCCACTTGCACTAAGGCCATGTACTGGCGTATCGAAGACCTATCATCTCGATCAGCCGCTCGAACTGAGTCTGGGGCAAGGCCTTGGTGAATGGATCTGCAGTGTTATCTTCTGAAGCGACCCTACGAACCTCGATCTCCTGGCGACCCACGATCTCCCTGATCAGGTGATACCGCCTCAAGATGTGTCTGGATCTCTGATGGGACCTGGGTTCCTTCGCTAAAGCTATAGCCCCGTTGTTGTCGCAATACAGAGGTATTGGATCAACAATGGACGGAACCACCTGAAGTTCTTTCAAGAACTTCCTCATCCAGACAGCTTCTTTTGCGGCATCAGATGCAGCGATGTATTCCGCTTCCATCGTCGAGTCTGCAACGGTTTCCTGTTTGGAACTCTTCCAACACACCGCCCCTCCATTGAGGGTAAAGACAAAACCCGACATGGACTTGGAATCATCCTTGTCACTCTGGAAGCTGGAGTCAGCAAAGGCCTCGATCTGGAGGTCTTTTCCGCCATACACCAAGAACATCTCCTTAGTCCTTCTCAGGTACTTAAGAATGTTCTTTACCGCTATCCAGTGTTTCTCCCCTGGGTTTGACTGATATCGGCTTACTACACTCAGTGCATAAGCTACATCCGGTCTGGTACACAACATCGCATACATTATAGAGCCTACCGCAGAAGCGTAGGGTATAATAGACATGCGATCCCTTTCCAAATCAGTCTTGGGAGACATCTCTTTGGAGAGGGTGATCCCGTGACAAGCCGGTAGATTACCGCGCTTGGAATCTTCCATACTGAATCTTTTCAGTATGGTTTCGATGTACCTGGACTGTGAAAGTCCTAATATCCTCTTGGATCTATCACGATGGATCCGGATCCCCAGGATGTATGAGGCATCACCCAGGTCTTTCATGGAGAACCTGTGTGACAAGAACCCCTTGACAGATTGTAGCATAGGAATGTCATTTCCTATTAAGAGAATGTCATCCACGTATAAAACGAGGAATACTACAGTTCTCGCTACAAATCTACTATAGATGCATGGTTCATCTGGATTTTTGATAAAGCCAAATTCCTTGACCGTCTCATCAAAACAGATGTTCCAACTCCGCGATGCCTGCTTTAGTCTGTAAATGGACTTAAGCAACTTGCACACCTTTCCGCTGCTCCCACTCTGAATGAAACCCTCTGGCTGGTCCATATAGACACACTCCTCTAAATTTCCATTTAGAAAAGCGGTCTTTACGTCCATCTGCAAAATCTCATAATCGTGGAAGGCAGCAATGGCAAGAAGGATCCGAATGGATTTCAGCATAGCTACTGGAGAAAAAGTCTCGTCATAGTCCAAACCAGGTCTTTGACGAAAACCCTTGGCAACCAGTCTAGCTTTATAGGTCTCAACCTGTCCATCTACACCAATCTTCCTTTTGAAGATCCACTTGTAGGGTTTTCTTAACACCTCTATGAAGGTTTAGAAGCATCATGCATGCTATAACAATAAATTTTTGAGGTGATAAGCAAACTATACAAAGAATCGAACTAGAATATATGAAGTAACAATTAATAGTATCAAGTTTAAGAGTTAAGTTATGCTAAGTGTTGAAACTACAACCTTTGTAGTTCACTTTGGAAGACTCCTAAGCTTTGGAAAGGTCCACTTGATCGACTCCTCGTCCACGACGATCCACCCGAAGCGCTTTGCCCTAAGCTTGATGCTTCCTACGATCTTTGAAAATCCTTGAAGCACAACACCCTACACAAGATGGCTAGGGTTGTGTAGGATGATGAAGTGGTTGATGTTCTTATTTATTACCTTTTCTTTTCTTTTTCTAACTCTTTTTAACTATTAAAAGAGAGCTAGGGTTTGAGGAAGAAGAAGAACTCTCACTCTTTTTCTTTTTCTAAGATAATGATAATGTAAAAAGATAATGAGAGAGAGTGAGTGATCTTATCATAACTTTAACCATAGTAGAATAAAAATCTAGATATTTCATCTAAGGTTAAATGGCAAAAGGAATGGAAACTATGGTTGAGTTAAAGAAGTGTGTAGATGAGTGTGGAAGAAATGACTCATAAACCATTCTTTTTGCCTTTAAACTTTAATGAAAAATCTAAACATTATCATAACTACAATATGATTCTTATATTGCCTTCCTCTTTGTATCAACAACCATGATACATTTCATGCATGTATGTATGTGTGCACATCATCATGTACATATACATCCATGTATCCAAAATAAGAAAAGGATTTAAATAAATAATATAAAAGCCAATATTAAATCAACACTTGATTTAATAAATCCATCATATCTCATATGACCCGACTAATATTAAATGCCCGATTAAAATACAGTATCATATACTAGTATTTAATCGAGGCTCTGCGCATATCTCATATGTGCACCACTTCGTTTCGCCAGAGCCGAGAAACTTCTATGTGGGACTCTAAGACTCGTCAATACGCCAGCAGTAGATGATGATCATATCAAACACCTACAAGCCGCAAGCGGTCAGCTAAACGTAACGGCCACCCGGGTATTGAGCGATCAGAATAAGAACAAGCGAACCTGTCAAAACTCCTGTCAATCCATCTGGCAACACTAACCGTACAGTCCGGTCTCTTCGTCAGATATGCTGCATATCGAGTCTAGGGATGGAATCGTCGACCCCAATAACTCAATAAGTCATGCCGGTATATGGTCTATAACAGATCGAGAAACATACTGATAACACTTATCAGTAATATCTCAGCAGCCCTGGCCAGGGACTTCCCGTTATAGCCAATCGTGCACAGCACAGCATCAACCCCCAATACCGGGAGAGACGAAACCCCTCCTATCGCTCACTGCCTCCACATGCCTCGAGACTATACCCAAAATCCACCTGTTTGTACGACTCAGTAGAGCCGCAGTAGGGTGGAGATCAAAGTACAGTGGGAGGACACACAAGACTCTATGACGATCTCGGGTCTACAGACTAACCTGTACCAGTGTCACCTGAGAACTGCTATCCGACGTATGATATAATACCATATAGGAGTTCTCGGTGAGTCCGTTCAGTGTACCCAGTCTCACTGAGCACCCGTATACTATCTTCGGTGTCAACACACCAGACGGATATGGGATCATCCATCGCCCATCATATGGAACAAGAATGGTATACGCTAGTCTAAGCTGGAATATCGATGCCCTGTCTCGATATACCTACGACTAGGAACATTTCAAGGATATGCTTATAAACTACAGATGTCCCACTAGTATGATCCGCATCATAATTCCAGTAGTTAAGCCAATATCCTTAGGGCTTTATCAACATGTACCAAATGAATATAAACATGATCAAGTGAACATATGATAAAGTAAAACCAGATAGCACACTATCATTTTGAGCAAGACTGTCACCCGAATATATATATACACATCAGTACATACACTATCTCATAATGGCCTCTAGGGCATACATATATCCAACAATCTCCCACTTGCACTAAGGCCAGTTATTGGCATATCTCATACCTAATATCTCAAAAAGTCGCTCATGCTGCGGCTGAGGGAGGGCCTTGGTGAATGGATCCGCAGCGTTGTCTTTTGTGTCTACTCTCTTAATCTCGATCTCGCGGCGATCAACTATCTCCCGGATCACATGATATCTCCTCAGGATGTGTCTGGACTTGTGATGGGACCTGGGCTCTTTGGCCAACGCCATAGCCCCATTATTGTCACAATACAGAGGTATTGGATCAATAATGGTTGGAACTACTCCTAGCTCCGCGATGAATTTTCTCATCCAGACAGCTTCCTTGGCAGCATCATTTGCAGCAATATATTCAGCTTCCATCGTTGAGTCTGCAACGGTATCCTGTTTGGAACTCTTCCAACTCACCGTCCCTCCATTGAGGGTAAATGCAAACCCTGAGATAGACTTGCTGTCATCCTTGTCACTCTGGAAGCTCGAATCGGTAAAGGCCTCCATTTGGAGATCCCCATTACCATACACCAAGAACAATTCTTTAGTCCTTCGCAAGTACTTAAGAATGTTCTTTACAGCAATCCAGTGATTCTCCCCTGGGTTAGATTGATACCTGCTTACTACACTAAGTGCATAAGCAACATCAGGGCGTGTACATAACATCGCATACATTATCGATCCTACTGCCGAAGCATAGGGAATAATGCTCATGCGAGCTCTCTCTATATCAGACTTTGGGCAATCGTCTTTTGAGAGAGTGACTCCATGGCAAACGGGTAAGGCACCCCGCTTGGAGTCTTCCATACTAAATCTCTTTAGGATGGTGTTAATGTACTTGGTTTGGGACAATCCCAATAACCGTTTGGATCTATCCCTATAGATCCGTATACCCAATATGTATGTGGCATCTCCCAGGTCCTTCATGGAGAACCTTTGTGATAAGAATGATTTGACCGACTGTAGCATAGGAATGTCATTTCCTATCAGAAGTATGTCATCTACGTACAATACGAGGATTGCGACATTTCTTCCTACAGTCTTCTTATAAACACAAGGTTCATCTGGATTTTTGATGAAATCAAACTCTTTGATAGCGTCATCAAAACAGATGTTCCAACTCCGTGATGCCTGCTTTAATCCATAAATGGATTTAAGTAACTTACATGCTTTACCGCTGCTCCCAATATCAATGAATCCCTCTGGTTGATCCATATAAACGCATTCCTCTAAATCACCATTTAGGAATGCAGTTTTAACGTCCATCTGCCAGATTTCATAGTCGTAGTGAGCAGCAATAGCGAGTAGGATCCGAATGGATTTAAGCATGGCTACCGGAGAGAAAGTCTCGTCATAGTCCAAGCCTGGTCTTTGACGAAAACCTTTCGCTACCAACCTTGCTTTATAGGTCTCTACCTGTCCATCTACACCGATCTTTCTTTTAAAGATCCATTTGCATCCCACAGGTTTTATCCCGGAGGGTACATCTTCCAAAGTCCATACTTTGTTGGTGTACATGGACTCCATTTCGGATCTCATGGCATCCAGCCAATTCACAGAGTCACCACTCGTGATAGCCTGATGAAAACTGGAAGGATCATCATCATCCATGATGCAGTCTTCTCTATCACCATCAATGAGAAAACCGTAGTATCTCTCCGGTGGGCGAGAAATCCTACCAGATCTACGGAGTGGCTGAGGTTCATTAGATTCTGTTATAACTTCAGGTTCAGCCAAGTTGTCATCTGTAATTTGTTTTTCTAGAACTTCTTCTAGATCTACCACATTGCCATTTGTATTGTTTGAAAAAATTTCATCTTCTAAAAAGGTGGCATACTGAGAAACAAACACTTTTTGTTCCTCTTTGTGGTAAAAAAGATACCCAAACGAATGTTTAGGATATCCTACAAATATACATTTGACTGATCGTGTCTCGAGTTTGTCTGGATTCTGCTTTTTAACAAAAGCCGGACAACCCCAAATCTTAACTCTTTTAAGAGATGGTTTCTTCCCATGCCATATCTCATATGGAGTGGTAGACACGGTTTTGGTTGGAACTTTGTTTAACAGAAAAGCTGCTGTTTCCAATGCATGCCCCCAAAACGAGAGAGGTAACTCAGCATCACTCATCATGGATCGTACCATATCTAATAGGGTACGGTTCCTTCGTTCTGACACACCGTTGTGCTGTGGTGTGTAAGGTGGAGTGCGCTGAGAGAGAATACCATTCTCTTTTAGGAAGTCTAAGAACTCACTACTTAAGTACTCTCCACCTCGATCCGATCGAAGTATCTTGATACTCTTTCCTGTTTGGTTTTCTACTTCATGTTTATACTCCTTGAATTTCTCAAAAGCTTCAGATTTATGTTTTATCAAATATACATGACCAAATCTTGAGAAATCATCAGTAAAAGTTATGAAGTATGAAAAACCGCCTCTTGCATGTGTAGACATTGGTCCGCATACATCACTATGTATGAGGCCTAGGAGCTCAGTAGCTCTTTCTCCGTGTCCTGTAAACGGGGTTTTGGTCATTTTACCTTTGATACAAGACTGGCAAGTTGCATAAGATTTATACTCAAATGAATTTAAATATCCATCTTTATGAAGCTTGTTGAGTCTTGTTTCATTAATATGACCAAGTCTACAATGCCAAAGAAAAGCTTCATTTATTTCTGAAAATTTCCTTTTATTTTTGTGTTGTATGTTGAAAACTGTGTGTTGATTAAGGACGTATATCCCGTTACTTAATGTACCACAACCAATCAACTCTTGATTCAGTTTAATGTTCATAACATTGTGTTGCACAGCAAAATGATATCCTTCATTGTCTAACAAGGAAACTGATATAATATTACAAAGCATAGTTGGTACAAAATAACACGGGTTCAAAACCAATATACAACCCGAAGGCAAACCTAGGTGATACTCTCCTACTGAAACTGCATTTACATTGGAACCATTTCCAACTTGGAGAGTATGATCACCTGTCTTCAGAACTCTGCTATTTCTCAACGCCTGCACAGAATTGCAAATATGAGAACCTGAACCGGTATCCAATACCCAGGATGCAGAATTAATAGAAAAACAGTTTTCAATTACGAACACACCTGAGGCTGAAGCATCATCATGCTTCTTCTTGAGTGCTAGGTACTCGATACAGTTCCTCTTCCAGTGTCCCGTCTTCTTGCAATGGAAACATTCGCCTTTCTCTGATGCCCCAACCTTGGACTTGCCTTTTCCCTTTACCTTTTTGACTCCACCCTTAGGTTTGGTGGGTTTCTTCTTCATCTTTCCCTTGGCCTTAGCCTTTGGGTAAGATGAGGAGGATTGCCCAACAGACATAACGGGAGTCTTCACTGACTTCAGTGTGCTCTCTGCACTCCTTAACATATTAAGGAGTTCAGGCAGTTCCTTCTCCATGTTGTGCATGTTGAAGTTAACGATGAACTGAGCAAAGGTGGAGGGGAGAGACTGTAGAATGATATCTGTATACTGTTCATTGTCCATTGTCCACCCAAGGTCCTCAAGCTCTTCTATGAGAGCTATCATTTTAAGAACATGGTCTCCTACTGATGTGCCAGCGGTCATGCGCATCTGAAACAATTTCTTAGACGCTTCGTATCTTAATACGCGAGATTGCTCTCCATACAACTCTTTTGTATGGAGGAATATGGCTTGTACGTCCATATTCTCGTGCTGCTTCTGATGTGTGTTATCCATCGATGCAAGCGCGAGGCATTTTGCCGTGGCACAGTCAGTGTCCCAGGTTTTGCGGATTTCCCTATCCGCAACTGAAGGTTTAGGACCTAGGGGGGGCAAGGCTGGTGCGGTAAGGACATATGATACTTTATCATAAGTCAAGGCTATGTTTAAATTCCTCAGCCAGTCTTTATAGTTTGTCCCATTCAGCTTGTTTTTGTCTAATAGAAGCTTAAGTCCTGTCATGGGTATCTGCCATTAAGAGAGAGAAAAGAATACACTTAGCGAATGCTCTTGCAAAGATCAGATTGGTTATTATCTTGTCTAATCGATGTCTCCCACTGTTTTTTATCAAATTTTCTTTAAAACCTTTTAAAAAGAAAACTAGCCGGGATTAATTACAATCTACAACTTCACCAACCTCTCAGCCAGGCCAGTGCCGGTACTTGAGGGAGGTTCCCCGTGCTTTCGCACGGACCTAATTAGAGTAAACCTCGTCTTCCCAGAGGCGTAGCCCCGTTTAGCACCTTTCTAGACACCTACCGAGTCAGCTAATTGTAAAGTGCAAAATTCTCCCGGGAACAACATTTGCTCGCAGTGGGATCGGGATCCTATTATCATATAGTAGGTATACAATCTCATTGTAATTTTCAACTCTTGAAATTCCCGATATAATTTATTTTTACCCCTAGTACTTATGACCTTAACTAAAGTCAACATATCATAAGTACTAGTCAAGTTCTTCCCGTCATTTCGTGATTAACTAGACCCACTCATATGACCCTTAACTAAAGTCAACATAATCATATGAATGTCCTAATTATTCAGCATCATATGCAGTGTAGGAAGACATCACTCAGCTACCGTACACTGCGCCTTAACTAAAGTCAAAATACGCAGCACGAATACTAAGTACTCTACTTCCTAAAATGACGGAGGGTTGCGGATAGTTTTTAGAAAAACTTTTGACGCTTTGAACTTGATATCGTTGTAGAATCTAATGAGTTTAAAAGGAGTGGCTTAAGCTCCGCATTTTGAAACTTGCTTTTTTCTTACAAAAAAAAAGGCCGAGTGTGTTTAAAATCTGATTCTACAACATCTTTTTAGGTTCATTTATCTTTTACATTAATCTCATTAATGTAGTCCCATCATTTAAATCCTAAGCCATTACAGAGAGAAACGAAAATATACATTAAAAGATCACATCAGATAATAAAAGCAGCAGAAGCACATAAAGGATATCTAGGAGGTCCGTATTTTATATTTAGCCAGCAATAAAAAATACGGATTCCACGGTCGCGATGAATAGCCAAGCCCACATCCCTAGACCCCTACGAGAGCGGCAAGCGACCCTACCAATTCTGGAGTTTAGGAGACCCGGTCTCGACTCCTCGAGATGGCCTCCCACTGAACCCAAGAACCCGGTCACTTGTGCCCTCCACCTTGGGTCTATCCTAATGCGGAAAAGTAAATAATATACAACACTGGTGACATCAACCTCACCCCGGAAGTGTCCCAAATAAAAGAATATTACATACAAAATAATATTACATGAATTGAAAGAATACTCTCATCTCACATAAAAAGAAAACCCCCGGCTATTCATTGCGACAATCCTGCATATCAAATCTCATTCGACACAGAGAAATAAAAAAGGAAATATACAACAATTGGAATCTTTAACCGCCTTTAGACAACACAAATCCGGAATATCACATATACAAGATTTCATGCCTAAACAATGTAAAGCTCGCATTTGGGTCTCATTCAAGAAAACACCTTTTCAAAACTAACCGGATAATTCAACAAGATTTCCGTTATTCCCGAGACCGAATTGCTAGATTTACACGCAACAAACAAATTTGTAGATTTCAATTATTGTAACATATACTATTAAACTAAGCGACGTTGGAACATCGGATCAAACACATTAAACAACCAGAAACTGCTCTGTAATCTCAACACCTGGGCAGATTCTAAATATATCAGTAACACCAGAAAACACATACGGGCCAGCACAAGAAAAATGGGCCCACAATTCAACTATACCGCCGCGGAACCGCCGCAACAAGCCACTCTTGGCCGCGGTTCCGCGGTTGAATAGGTGAATTAGGGCATCGTTTTTCTTGTGGGTCCATACAATTTCCTGCTCTATTTTTTACATATTTTTAATTTGAAAAATACCAGGTTTTTAAAAAATTTCCAGAGAGCACTTTTCGGGTGTCGGTTTTCGTCCGTCCGATGTTTTCAATGTCGTTTAGGCTACTACAAAGCTCTAGCTTGGCTCTGATACCATGTAGGGTTTTCTTAACACCTCTATGAAGGTTTAGAAGCATCATGCATGCTATAACAATAAATTTTTGAGGTGATAAGCAAACTATACAAAGAATCGAACTAGAATATATGAAGTAACAATTAATAGTATCAAGTTTAAGAGTTAAGTTATGCTAAGTGTTGAAACTACAACCTTTGTAGTTCACTTTGGAAGACTCCTAAGCTTTGGAAAGGTCCACTTGATCGACTCCTCGTCCACGACGATCCACCCGAAGCGCTTTGCCCTAAGCTTGATGCTTCCTACGATCTTTGAAAATCCTTGAAGCACAACACCCTACACAAGATGGCTAGGGTTGTGTAGGATGATGAAGTGGTTGATGTTCTTATTTATTACCTTTTCTTTTCTTTTTCTAACTCTTTTTAACTATTAAAAGAGAGCTAGGGTTTGAGGAAGAAGAAGAACTCTCACTCTTTTTCTTTTTCTAAGATAATGATAATGTAAAAAGATAATGAGAGAGAGTGAGTGATCTTATCATAACTTTAACCATAGTAGAATAAAAATCTAGATATTTCATCTAAGGTTAAATGGCAAAAGGAATGGAAACTATGGTTGAGTTAAAGAAGTGTGTAGATGAGTGTGGAAGAAATGACTCATAAACCATTCTTTTTGCCTTTAAACTTTAATGAAAAATCTAAACATTATCATAACTACAATATGATTCTTATATTGCCTTCCTCTTTGTATCAACAACCATGATACATTTCATGCATGTATGTATGTGTGCACATCATCATGTACATATACATCCATGTATCCAAAATAAGAAAAGGATTTAAATAAATAATATAAAAGCCAATATTAAATCAACACTTGATTTAATAAATCCATCATATCTCATATGACCCGACTAATATTAAATGCCCGATTAAAATACAGTATCATATACTAGTATTTAATCGAGGCTCTGCGCATATCTCATATGTGCACCACTTCGTTTCGCCAGAGCCGAGAAACTTCTATGTGGGACTCTAAGACTCGTCAATACGCCAGCAGTAGATGATGATCATATCAAACACCTACAAGCCGCAAGCGGTCAGCTAAACGTAACGGCCACCCGGGTATTGAGCGATCAGAATAAGAACAAGCGAACCTGTCAAAACTCCTGTCAATCCATCTGGCAACACTAACCGTACAGTCCGGTCTCTTCGTCAGATATGCTGCATATCGAGTCTAGGGATGGAATCGTCGACCCCAATAACTCAATAAGTCATGCCGGTATATGGTCTATAACAGATCGAGAAACATACTGATAACACTTATCAGTAATATCTCAGCAGCCCTGGCCAGGGACTTCCCGTTATAGCCAATCGTGCACAGCACAGCATCAACCCCCAATACCGGGAGAGACGAAACCCCTCCTATCGCTCACTGCCTCCACATGCCTCGAGACTATACCCAAAATCCACCTGTTTGTACGACTCAGTAGAGCCGCAGTAGGGTGGAGATCAAAGTACAGTGGGAGGACACACAAGACTCTATGACGATCTCGGGTCTACAGACTAACCTGTACCAGTGTCACCTGAGAACTGCTATCCGACGTATGATATAATACCATATAGGAGTTCTCGGTGAGTCCGTTCAGTGTACCCAGTCTCACTGAGCACCCGTATACTATCTTCGGTGTCAACACACCAGACGGATATGGGATCATCCATCGCCCATCATATGGAACAAGAATGGTATACGCTAGTCTAAGCTGGAATATCGATGCCCTGTCTCGATATACCTACGACTAGGAACATTTCAAGGATATGCTTATAAACTACAGATGTCCCACTAGTATGATCCGCATCATAATTCCAGTAGTTAAGCCAATATCCTTAGGGCTTTATCAACATGTACCAAATGAATATAAACATGATCAAGTGAACATATGATAAAGTAAAACCAGATAGCACACTATCATTTTGAGCAAGACTGTCACCCGAATATATATATATACACATCAGTACATACACTATCTCATAATGGCCTCTAGGGCATACATATATCCAACACCACTTGCATCCTACGGGTTTTATCCCGTCTGGAGCAATGTCCAACGTCCATACTTTGTTGGTGTACATGGACTCCATTTCGGTCCGCATTGCATCCAGCCATTTTACCGAGTCGACGCTCTGAACGACTTGCTGGAAGCTTGTTAGTGTTTATGCCCTAGAAGGCCATTACTGTATCATACTAGTTTGTATATTACTTAATGGAAGCTTGGGATATTCGCATGTATATAACAGTCTTGCTAAACATGGTAGTATGCTACTTGGTTTTTCTATCTTAATATGTGAGTGTACGTATTGATAGAGCTCTTAGGATCTTGCTTGTCTACCAGCGTTGTGATGGCAGTCACACTAGTGGGGGCTGGGTAGTCTACAAGCACATCCTTATTCAGGTCCCTGGTCGTTGGATTATCGAGACAGAGCATCGATACTCCGGAGTAGACTGGTGTGTACGCTTCTCATCCCAGTTGGGGAGATGGTCTGTCCCACAGCCGTCAGTACGTCGTACTGGAGATAGTATACAGGTGCTCGTTAGGTTACGGGTACACCGGACAGGACTCACAGGGAACTGTTGGTTGGTTTGATACCAGTCGTCAGTGAACAGTTCCCAGGTGACATGAGTACAGCGTAGTCCGCAGACTTGACACTGCTACTTCGCCTCGAGTGTGTCCCACTGTTCTTAGATTGCTACCCTACCACGGCCCAAAGGAGTCGTGCAAACAGGTAGCAGTTGGGTGCAGTCCCGAGCACTTGGAGGCAGTGGCGGTTAGACAGGATTCGTCCCTCCCGGTATTGGGAGTAGATATCGTGCTGTGTCAGAGAGCCATTACGCAAAGTCCCTGGCCAGGGCAAGCGAGATTTGCTGGTAGGTTCCAGTAGTTTCTCAGGGTGTATTGGGCTTCACTCCGACACGACTTATACCGCTATTAGGGGACTGACGCTTGCCGCCCCCCTAGGCCCGATATGCGATAGTCTTGGACGAACGGACCGGACTGTATGGAGATTGTCACATCAGACTCAGTAGGAGTTCGGATGGGTTTTCTCATCGGCCTTCTTATCGACAACTACCTGGGGACCGTTACGTACAGCTAGTGCCGCTTGCGGTCTGTGGTTAAACCCACTGCCAGCGTAGTAGTCGAGTCTCTAGAGTCCCACACAGAGAGTTTCCTACTCCAGGCGAAACGATATAGAGGTTGCATGGTTTTGCGACAAAGGGTTCGGACGCATACGTGCGTTTACGCGCGTACGACTTTCGGACAGTTTTTACCAGTCGGCTTTGGTTTAAGCCAGTTACTGGTATCCGGTTATTGGATTTATACAGTCTAAAGTTTTTCCGTATTTTTACGGATCGGAGGGGCGTTCTCGTAATTACTCGAGAAGCTTCTAGAAGATGGTGACTAAGGAGGGTTATGTGTCATATTCATTGAATGAGTTATATGAGTCATGGTGGTGATTCATTCATTTCATTAATACACATTTATTGCTTAATGACTCATGCTAATGAATCACCACTAGATATTTTATGAAGCATGATTATTCATCACTCTTTATTCTTTTCTTCTTATTAGAAAATGCTTCATATATGATATGATACTCATAACTTATTCAAAATAATATTATTCACATTCTCTCTCCTCAAGCTCTCTCTCTTCAAAAGACTAATCCTCACCCTCATGTGTTGAGATCTAGGATTAGTTAGACTAATCAATCCATAACCATCACTCTATTTCATCTATCTTCTTTGATTAGCAATCCAAGAAGGTTAGTTGCCTCAAGTTTAGAGGTTTAGCTTGGAGTTTTTCTCTCGGGTGGATCGTCTACTACCTAGAGAAGGCCGAGGAGAACAAGGAGATCGTAAAGACGAAGGACTAGTTTCGATAGGTATAATCCCTAAGCATAGTAGTTTAGAACAACTTTATGTTTGGTTATTTATCGTTTAGCTTCGATTTAAGCGGTTAGTCGATGTTCGTTCTTTAAACATGATCGTTTTTGAAAATTCCGCCTCCCCACAAGTACTGGGGTGAAGTACATCGACTTACAAAGCTAGTAGGCTCATCATAATCCATGATGCAATCCTCTCTATCCCCGTCTATGAGAAAACCGCAGTATCTCTCGGGCGGATGAGACTGCCTACTACTCCTGTGGAGCGGCATAGGAATGTCCTGTTCTTTTGAACCCTCTGGTTCCACTAAGCTTTCAGTAATAGTCTGTGGTTCTGGAATTTCTTCCAGTTCTATTTCGCTCCCACTTGTTTCCTTTTCTAAGAACTGGTGTTCCAGAAAATGGGCATTACGAGAAACAATGATCTTTTTTTCCTCTGCGTAATAGAAGAGATACCCCCTGGAGTTCTTTGGGTATCCTACAAACTTGCACAGTACTGAGCGTGCCTCGAGCTTGTCCGCATGCTGCTTTTTGACAAAAGCTGGACATCCCCGGATCTTCAGATATTGAAGATAGGGTTTCTTCCCACTCCATATCTCATATGGTGTGGTAGGCACAGTCTTAGTTGGAACTCGGTTCAAAAGGTATGCAGCTGATTCTAGCGCATACCCCCAGAATGATCGCGGTAACTCAGTGTTACTCATCATGGACCGAACCATATCCAATAGGGTTCGGTTCCGTCTCTCCGATACACCGTTATGTTGCGGAGTGTATGGAGGAGTAAGCTGAGAGAGAATTCCGTTCTCTTTTAAATAGTCCAGGAACTCGGCACTCAAGTATTCTCCACCTCGATCCGATCTTAGAATCTTAATACTTTTGCCGGTTTGTTTTTCTACTTCATTCTTATATTCCTGGAATTTTCCAAAGGCTTCGGACTTATGTTTCATTAAGAAGACATAACCGTACCTTGAAAAGTCATCCGTAAAAGTAATGAAGTAAGAATAACCGCTTCGCGCATGTGTAGACATTGGACCGCATACGTCGCTGTGTACGAGTCCCAAGAGCTCGCTCGCTCTTACTCCGTGTCCAGTGAACGGAGTCTTTGTCATCTTTCCTTTGAGACAGGATTAACAAGTGGCATACGATTGATATTCGAACGGATTCAAATATCCTTCTGTATGTAACTTCGTCAACCTTCTCTCATTGATGTGACCCAGTCTACAATGCCATAAGAAAGTCTGATTTATTTCCGGAGACTTTCTTTTGTGCGTATTCTGGACATTGAAAATCTGTGGTTGGTTTAATACGTATATACCATTGCTCAATATACCTGACCCAATCAAAACTTGATTAAGGTGAATGTTTACAACATTACTTACAAACGCAAATTCATAACCTTCTTTAGAAACTAAAGATGCAGAAATGATATTACAAGTTGCGTTGGGTACAAAAATGCAATTACGTAAAACCAAAACATGTCCATCTGACATTCCCAGGTGATAGTCCCCCACGGCCTTAGCATCCATGCTAGCTCCGTTTGCAACTTTGAGGGTCATGTCACCTGCCTTCAAAACCCTACGGTTTCTCAACGCCTGCAAAGAATTACAGATATGAAATCCTGATCCGGTATCCAATACCCAGGAAGTAGAGTTTATTGAAAGACAGTTTTCAATAACATACACACCTGAAGCTAAAGCCGCAACCTGCTTCAATTCCTGTGTCCTGGCTTTCCAAGCCCTGCAATCATTCTTCCAGTGTCCTTTCTTATGATAATAGAAGCATTCTTCTTTGTCCACAAGCTGCCCCGCTTTCTTTGTTGCCTTTGCTTTTCCCTTCGTATCCACTTTACTAACACCGCCCCTTGGTTTGACGAAGGCTTTCTTCTTCTTTCCCTTGGCTTTCGCCTTGGACCTAGAAGAGGAAGATCCTCCTACAAACAAAGTGGATGTTTCCCTACCTTTCTGTAGGGTGCCCTCTGCACTCCTCAGCATGTTGAGGAGTTCTGAAAGTTCAACTTCTTTTTCTTGTAAGTTGAAGTTCAGTATAAACTGGGCGTAAGTGGAAGGAAGGGACTGGAGAATCAAGTCAGTATAGAGCTCATTCTCCAACGTGGTCCCAAGTTCCGCGAGCTTCTCAATGAAGCCAATCATCTTAAGCACGTGTTCCGCTACCGATGGTCCGATGGCCAACCTTGCCGAAAATAACTTTTTCGACACTTCGTATCTTGCGATACGAGACTGCTCTCCATACAGTTCTTTTGTATGGAGAAATATGGATTCAAGGTCCATATTCTCGTGCCTCCTCTGATGTTCGTTTTCCATAGAGGCAAGTACGAGGCATTTGGCCTTCGCGCTATCAATCTCCCAAGTCTTACGGATTTCCTTATCCGCGACGCTGGAGGTGGGACTTGGGACAGGGGGAGCTTTGGTGGTAAGAAGATACCCCAGCTTGTCGAAAGTGATTGCCATTTTGACATTCCTGAGCCGATCTTTGTAGTTTGGCCCTGTCAGTATGTTTTTATCTAGAAGTAACTTAAGTCCAGTCATGTTGATTGGTCGCTGCAATTAGGAGAGAGAAGAAGAAACACTCAGCATGATGCTCTTGCAAGTTTAGAGTGGTTTTTAATTTGTCTAAACAGGATGGCTCCCACTGTTTCTCGAATCCCTCCTCAAACCAAAAAGGAAGAATTAGTCAGGATCAATCTCACCGTACAATACTTGCTTAACCGTTCGGCCAGGCTGGTGTCGGTACTTCGAGGGAGGTTTTCCAACGCTTTCGCGAAGTTCCTTAATTTAAGAACCTCTTTTCCCTGGGAGCGTAGCCCCGCTAACACCTTTCTAGACACCTACTTGGTTTATAGCATTGATCGTTAAGTGAGAAATTTCCCGAGGAGTAGCATATACTCACAGTAGGATCGGGATCCAAATATCATCGCGTGACGAAACTGAAGGAATCCTACCAGAATCATCACACTCCAAATGGTATGCAACGCGAGCAAGTTTCAGTACTTATGAAACTCCCGATGTAGATTTTTGCCCCATGCTCTTATGACCTTGGTGTGAGGTCAAAATGTCATAAGTCACATGTCAAGTTCTTCCCATCATTATCCAGGTTAATTTGAACCCACCCGTACATACCCTTGACGTAGGCCAAAATGGCAGTACGACTGTCTCAAACCAACGCATTCTATCTATGCAACAGATAAATATCCGGCAGCTACCAATCACTATGCCTTGGCGTGAGGTCAAAATACATAGCTTGAATACTACAGAATATTTAACTGAAATGATGGAGGGCTACGGATGGTTTTGGCAAAACCGTGAACATAGTGAACTTGATATAGTCGATGGAACGAGATAGCTTTTAAAAAGAGTGGCTCAAACTCCGCATTTTAAAAGTTTGTTTTGAAAAGAACCAAGTGGTTTTTCGAAAGTGTTCCAACGACTTTTACATGGTTTATTTTCTTGCATTAGTTCTTTTAATGCGTGATATTCTTGCATTAGTTCTTTTAATGCGTCCCATCATTTAAACCTACCATTGCAGAAAACAACCAAAATATGACGTACGCTTATGCCATTCGCATTCGCCACGGGGCCCCGTCATTACCCGTTAGGTTACTTAACTAACGACAGAGCGGGGGCTGGGCTAGCGCGGCTGTAAAACATAAGCAACGCCTAAATAATATCATATATAGATATATTGCAATGATAGCCATTTCAGATCACAGATGAAAACATTGGATATACTAGGAACCTGCAATTCATACGAGCCTGTAACGAAAAGCAGATTACACGGTCGTGGTGAATATCCAATACCCCACCCAAGACCCCTACGGGTGCGGCAAACTACCCGCCAAGTACCCGAAGCGAAGCAACCTCCCTCATCCCCGTGAGTAGGCCACTCGGCACTTCGGCATACCCGGTAGTTTGTGCACCCCCTCCATGGGTCTATCCTAGGAGCAAAAACAGTAAAAAGAAATTATACAATGACGGCTACAACCCCGACCCGGTTGTGCGGTCATACAAATAAGTATTACATCAATTTACAAATTTACATGAATTGAAAGAAAAGAAAACTCTCGTCTCACAACCCCCGGCTATTCACCCGCGACAATCCAATGAATTCATATACACAAACCAATAACATTACAGATCACAGATTTGTATAACCCCCACTAATCGACATATAGCGATTAGCAGACGTTCATGTAAGTCGATGTACTTCACCCCAGTACTTGTGGGGAGGCGGAATTTTCAGAACTTATCAGATTTAAACAACGAACATCGACTAACCGCTTGAATCGAAGCTAAACTATAAATAACCGTATTCAATGAGTTTCTTTTCACAAGTGATTAGGGATTATACCTAATGAAACCGGTCCTTCTTCTTTACGTCCTCCTTTGTTCTCCTCGACCTTCTCTAGGTAGTAGACGATCCACCCGAGAGCAAAACACCAAGCTAAACCTCTAACTTGAGGTAACTAATCAACTTTGATTGCTAATCAAAGATGAGAGGATGATATAGAGTGAAGGTTATGGATTGTTTAGTCTAACTAATCCTTTGATCTCAACACATGAGGATTAAGGATTAGGGTTTGAAGATGAGAGCTTGAGGAGAGAGAATGTGAGATTAGATAATGAGAGGAGAGAGAGTGTATCATAATATATTATGAAGCATTCTTTTTAAAGAATAATCAATAAAGGAAATGAATAAGCATGCTTCATAAAATATCTAGTGGTGATTCATTAGCATGAGTCATTAAGCAATAAATGTGCATTAATGAAGTGAATGAATCACCACCATGACTCACTCTCTTATCCAAAAAGAAACCTCCTTAGTCACATCTTCTAGAAGCTTCTCGAGTAATTACGAGAACGCCCCTCCGATCCGTAAAAATACGGAAAAACTTTAGACTGTATAAATCCAATAACCGGATACCAGTAACTGGCTTAAACCAAAGCCGACTGGTAAAAACTGTCCGAAAGTCGTACGCGCGTAAACGCACGTATGCGTCCGAACCCTTTGTCGCAAAACCATGCAACCTCTATATCGTTTCGCCTGGAGTAGGAAACTCTCTGTGTGGGACTCTAGAGACTCGACTACTACGCTGGCAGTGGGTTTAACCACAGACCGCAAGCGGCACTAGCTGTACGTAACGGTCCCCAGGTAGTTGTCGATAAGAAGGCCGATGAGAAAACCCATCCGAACTCCTACTGAGTCTGATGTGACAATCTCCATACAGTCCGGTCCGTTCGTCCAAGACTATCGCATATCGGGCCTAGGGGGGGCGGCAAGCGTCAGTCCCCTAATAGCGGTATAAGTCGTGTCGGAGTAAAGCCCATTACACCCTGAGAAACTGCTGGAACCTACCAGCAAATCTCGCTTGCCCTGGCCAGGGACTTTGCGTAATGGCTCTCTGACACAGCACGATATCTACTCCCAATACCGGGAGGGACGAATCCTGTCTAACCGCCACTGCCTCCAAGTGCTCGGGACTGCACCCAACTGCTACCTGTTTGCACGACTCCTTTGAGCCGTGGTAGGGTAGCAATCTAAGAACAGTGGGACACACTCGAGGCGAAGTAGCAGTGTCAAGTCTGCGGACTACGCTGTACTCATGTCACCTGGGAACTGTTCACTGACGACTGGTATCAAACCAACCAACAGTTCCCTGTGAGTCCTGTCCGGTGTACCCGTAACCTAACGAGCACCTGCATACTATCTCCAGTACTACGTACTGACGGCTGTGGGACAGACCATCTCCCCAACTGGGATGAGAAGCGTACACACCAGTCTACTCCGGAGTATCGATGCTCTGTCTCGATAATCCAACGACCAGGGACCTGAATAAGGATGTGCTTGTAGACTACCCAGCCCCCACTAGTGTGACTGCCATCACAACGCTGGTAGACAAGCAAGATCCTAAGAGCTCTATCAATACGTATACTCACATATTAAGATAGAAAAACCAAGTAGCATACTACCATGTTTAGCAAGACTGTTATATACATGTGAATATCCCAAGCTTCCATTAAGTAATATACAAGCTAGTATGATACAGTAATGGCCTTCTAGGGCATAAACACTAACAGTTCAATACAAATATCACATCACAGAAACCCCCGTCAGCTTAAGTCTTTTAGAAGTTCGATCAAAAATACGGATTTATAGGCCCCAAACACAAAATTTTCGTTCTGGAAAATCTGGGCAGAAAATACATATTCCAAAAATCCCAAAACAACCCCAGAAATACACTGCACCAAATTTGGACCTCGGCCGAGTCAACTCGGCCGCGGAACCGCGGCGGGAGCGTGCTCCCGCCGCGTTTCCGCGGCTCTTTGAACGGTTCGTGGGACTAAATTTGGTGGTTATTCAAACAAAAGCCTGAGCCGATTTTTATGATGAAAATTATCAACTTTTGAACAGAATAAAAATCGGCAGAAACTTGACAACTCGGGTTCGTTTTGTGACTTTTTCTTTGATCGATCTTCTAGTTACTTTGCTAACATGTTAGATAGAGTTTAACTAGGCTCTGATACCACTGTAAGTCCATGCTACCTCTCCCGGTACTTTCGGGCATGCGGAATTTGGTGAAAAACAATTTTTCTAGAGGTGGTAACATGGACTCAAAACCGGATCTTTGTTAAACATCTAACTAACAACCTAACTAGGAGTTGTTAACTACTCGGTTAGGGGGTTATACCTTTCTTTCTTGAACTCCTTCGTCTTCAAGCCTCGATGGTTGTCCGGATCGGCTTCACTCCGTCGTCTCCTTGCGCCGAAGATAGATCCACCTCGAAAGCTTCTACCTTTGGCTTCTTCTTCGATCTTTGAAGAAACTAGTTCACTTGGTTTGCTAAACCTTGTGAACTAGAGTGAGTAGAGAAGAGTGTGTTGGGATTTTCTCTATGGTTCTTGGTTCTCAACACATGAGACAAGTGAACCATAGACTAAGATGTCACGATTCGAAATTCGGCCCGTAACCGGCACTTAAACTACGTCACGTCTACAGGCGTACGTAACTTAAGTAAGCCGAAAACCCAGAAATCTAAACCACCCAAAACTGGATCAACGGAGAAAACATAATTTAAAAGTGTTAGGAGTCGCCATTTAAAATCTCTAACTCTAGTTTTCTTTCATAAAAATTTCGGCAGCACCTCCTTTGTAAAACTAGCCCCGTAAACGGGTACAACACAGATAAAATATATAAATCATCCCAAGTGGGAGAAAAATCACGCCCACCGGCGGAGACAATCACCACAACAAGTATACGACGCCAAAGCGAAGAAATATCAAAGAGAACGACTATATCAAGAAGTAAACATCTCCAAAATAACCTGCTTCTACGAGCACGGTTTCCAAAACCAATATACAACACTGATATCTCACAAGTCGTCTCTAAGTCATATACAACAAGGGTAGATGGAGAATACTAGATCCAACCAAAATATACAATGTACAACGGATAACCGCAAACCCACCTATAATGCAACGGCCTCACTGCCAAGGTAGCGGTATCCCCAAAAGTAGTGATGATAAGCTGCCCTGCCGCGACTACTCAGAGGGTAAGTCCTGCAAAACACTGTGGCACAACGGGGGTGAGTTGCCAACTCGTGAATAGTAATTAACATCATACAGTAATCGCAAGTATGCACTAACAGCAATGATCAATAACATGTGAACTGATAGCATGAGTATGACAATATGAATATGCAACTATCATGATATCCATATCAAGTGAATACTGAGTGCGGAATAGTAAATAATCTCATGCACAAATCATAAGCATGGAAAACACGGTGTAACTCAGCAACACCCAAATCCCAAAGTACTCAGATCGGCCCTCAAATCGGCCCCTCAAATCCTGTACGTCTCATGAAACCTGAGTGTCCAACATCGACACTCAAAAACATCATGAAAACCGGTGCCTATCATCGACACCTAAATACTGATATCCATACGTTCCTCGAAACCCAAGTATCCCACCTCGACACTTGCATTTCCACGTATCGGTCTTTCTGATATCCATACGTTCCTCGAAACCCAAGTATCCCACCTCGACACTTGTATTTCCACGTATCGGTCTGTCAATTCCCATATATCTCTCGGAAAGTAAGTGCCCAAGATCGACACTTTAATTTCCCATATTGCATCTCAATGCATAAATCCATATAAAGTAGCATATGCAACATAAACATCAATATGAGCATATCACGGAACGATTCGCCAAATAATGAATCAAGTCATTAAATGTATCTCGCGGTTCCCAAAAATCCAAATCCAGAATACATATATATACAGCGTCCCATACCACCGATATATATGCAATAAAAACTGATCATATAACAATAGCAAGGTATATGTGCGAACGAGTAATATAACATGGCATACATATGAACATGTAGGTATACAGGTATGTTCTATGTAATATGCATTGTCGCACAAGTATATCAGTTTAATGTCGCTAACTAATAGCAAGGTATACAATAAGCATTTGTATTGTGCGTGTCATGGCAATTACCGACAGTGTGTGTGTAGCATATCATTGGTGCTCGTGCAACATGGACTGTCGATAATAGTGTAGTGTACAACAGGTACAGTACTAAGCACGAGTAACTATATGCAACATGAATCATGCACTGTTTCTATATAAGCAAATAAGCATACGGCTAATATTATATCATATCTAGCCCCGACGCGTAGCGCCATACGGGCGATTCCCCGTAGATGTTAAATCTACTCACACTGTGGTCTTCAGCTATGAAGATCCGACCACCTGCTTCCCTTTGTTCGCAGCGTCTGAAGTCCCCGCTTGCGACGCTATAATATCACAAACACAAGAAATAAAGCGAACATCTCAGAAGCAATCACTATAACGCAAAACTACGTATTATAAAACGTAACAACGCACTAAACCAACTCACGAATACACGTCTAGTGCAAACACACGAAACGATACCTAAACCCAAACTGAGTACATCGCAGCACGACACACGACTCGTGTCGCAACACGTATCACGCGAACTCAAAACACACGATTATAGGTAATCGATCCCAGATTTTGTATACTGCATCTACTAATAAAATAAACAGTACCAAAAGACCCAAAACCATAGCAGACAACACCCACAGAAACCCCACCCCAAACCCAAACTAGCCGGCCGGCGTCGCCGGCCCCCTCTTCACAGCTCGCCGGCCCCGGCCGGTGGGATGGCCCCCGTCTCCTAGGTGGTGTCTCAGGTCAACCTGCACATCTCTCTAAAGTTGTTGATTCAGTCACTAAAATTCCCAGGTCACAGCAGATACTAATATCTCTAAAAAGTCACTAAAAAATCGATATCGCCTCAATCGATATAAACTACGTTCTACGCAGAAATTAACGATCAAAACCACACAAAAACTACAATTTAACAGTAAAGGGAATATACCTAACAACTTTGCTCTCAAGTCCAAGCTTTTCCCTATCTCCAAGTGATCAAGATCAAGAAATCCAAAGCTTTTGGTATTTTTGTGATAGGTTTCAGAATTTTGAGAGTTTTTGTGATAGAAATGAGTTAAAATGATAAGGGAATTGGGCAAGGGCAGTAAAGGATGAAGGATTTTCGGCCAAGGGGTGAGGAGGTGGAGTTGTGAAGAGTTTCCAAGCAATTTCCTTCATTTATTGCTATTAAATGCTTTTGCACACCTACACACACATGCATGCATCTAAATCCTTCTCTTTTCTTTTCTTTTTCTTTTAATTTCCAAGTTAAATTCTAGGCCACACATAATTCCCTAGGTGAAGTGAGAAGGATATTCTTAACTCAAAGTTTTAAAGAAAAGATTGCTAAAGAAATTTTCCCAAAATTTAAATACCGCATTAAAATAATATTAAAAATTGGGAAAAACCAAATTGAACCAAAACGTCCCATATACTCCCAAAGTTCGCGCACTAGCTTTATTTTAGCTAATCTAGGTGCTGGCAAGTCTATATGGTCGTTTGTTCACAGTCGGGTAAAAACGGAAAATACCGACAAACTTACCCTAGAACGGACGAAATCGCATAACGATTTCCAAAACGTTACAATCTCCCCCCCTTATAGAAATTCGGTCCCCGAATTACAATTTCATACTAAAACGTACCTTCAAAAAAAGATAAGGGAATTTCTCCCGCATCTCGCTCTCGATCTCCCAAGTGATCTCCTCACCAGTCGGACTACGCCACAGAACCTTTACAGAAGGCAAGTCCCTAGACCGAAGTTTCTTCACCTGCCGATCCAAAATAACTATCGGCTGCTCGGTGAACGAAAGATCACGCTCAAGCTGAACGGTCTCGTGCTGAATCATATGAGAAGGATCATGAAGGTATCTACGAAGCATCGACACATGAAAAACGGGGTGAACATCTGGAAAACTAGGCGGGAGCGCTAAACGATAAGCAACCGAACCCACTCGCTCGAGGATCTCGAAAGGACCTACAAATCTGGGACTGAGCTTCCCTCTCTTCCCAAATCGCATAACGCCCTTCATCGGAGAAATCTTCAGGAATACATGATCTCCCACTGCGAACTCAAGTCTGCGACGACGATGGTCGGCATAAGACTTCGCCTGTACTGGGCTGCTCTCATCCTGTCCTGAATCAGCTGGATCTTCTCCGTAGTCTCCTGAACAAGCTGGGGTCCCAACACCAAACTCTCACTAAGCTCGGTCCAGCAGACTGGCGATCGACACTTCCTACCATATAAAGCCTCAAAAGGTGCCATCTGAATAGTCTCCTGAAAGCTGTTGTTATAGGAGAACTCAATCAACGGCAAGTGACGATCCCAACTGCCCCCAAAATCAAGCACACATGCACGGAGCATATCCTCCAGAGTCTGAATAGTCCGCTCCGTCTGACCATCTGTCTGCGGATGAAAAGCGGTGCTAAAACTCAATCTGGTACCCAAAGCTTCCTGAAGCTTCTGCCATAGACGGCTAGTAAACTGGGTACCTCTGTCGGATACTATGCATGTGGGAACACCGTGCAAACGCACAATCTCATCTATATAAAGCTGAGCGTACTGAGCATAGCCGAAAGTGGTCTTCACTGGAAGGAAGTGAGCCGCTTTCGTCAACCGGTCTACAATAACCCAAATGGAGTCATACCCTCTACTGGTCCTGGGTAGACCCATAATAAAGTCCATGGAAATCTGCTCCCATTTCCACTCCGGAATGGGTAAAGGCTGCAACTCTCCAGCCGGTCTCTGATGCTCAGCCTTGACTTGCTGACAAGTCAGGCACCTCGAAACGAAGTCCGAAATATCGCGCTTCATCCCTTCCCACCAGTAGTAGTCTCTCAAGTCTCGGTACATCTTGGTGGAACCTGGATGAACGCTAAAAGCCGACTGATGTGCCTGCTCTAGGATCTCGCGTCTCAACCCATCAACATCCGGTACGCACAAGCGAGTCCCGCATCGTAGCACACCCTGGTCATCAATCGTGAACTCCGAAACTGTACCTCGTCGAACAAGCTCAAGAATCTCAGACAAACGAGCATCACTGGGTTGCGCCTCACGAATACGATCAACAAGTAGTGGACGGGCGCGGACATGAGCAAACTGTCCCCCAGTGGAGGTAAACTCGAACTGCACTCTACTATCACACAAGAGCTGCCAATCTGCAGAAGACTGATACCGAACAGTGCTCAGCTGGGACAAGCTACCCACGGGCCTACGACTCAAAGCATCGGCTACCACATTCGCCCTGCCCGGGTGATAAAGGATCTCACAATCATAATCCTTTACTAGCTCCATCCATCGGCGCTGTCTCAGGTTCAGATCTCTCTGCTGGAAGATGTACTTCAGACTCTTGTGATCCGTGAAGATCTGACACGACTCCCCATACAAGTAGTGCCTCCAGATCTTCAACGCAAAGACTACCGCTGCCATCTCAAGATCGTGAGTGGGGTAATTCTGCTCGTGCTTCTTCAACTGCCTAGAAGCATATGCAATCACCCTATCATGCTGCATCAAAACACAGCCGAGCCCCACTCGAGAAGCATCACAATACACAACGTAGCCTCCCGATCCAGAAGGTAAAGAAAGAACTGGTGCTGTCGTCAACCGAGTCTTCAACTGCTGAAAACTCTGCTCGCACGCATCAGTCCAGAGAAAAGGAACCCCCTTCCGGGTCAAACCAGTCAGCGGTGCAGCGATACTCGAAAAATCCTGCACAAAACGGCGATAATAACCAGCTAAGCCCAAAAAGCTGCGGACCTCAGTCACCGATACAGGTCTGGGCCAAAGCTGTACAGCCTCGATCTTCCTCGGGTCCACAAGAATACCATCACTAGTCACCACATGACCCAGGAATTCCACTCGATCAAGCCAAAACGCGCACTTTGAGAATTTAGCATACAACTGGTGCTCTCTCAATATCTGCAAAGTAATCCCCAAGTGCTGCTCATGCTCCTCTCGACTCCTAGAGTAAACCAGTATGTCATCAATAAACACGATAATGAACTGGTCGAGGAACGGCCTGAAAATCCGGTTCATCAGATCCATGAACGCTGCTGGCGCATTGGTGAGTCCGAACGACATCACCAAAAACTCATAATGCCCATAGCGTGTACGAAAAGCAGTCTTCGGAATGTCATCATCCCGAACCCGCAACTGATGATAACCCGAACGCAAATCAATCTTCGAAAAATGTTTCGCACCCTGGAGCTGATCGAATAAATCGTCAATGCGGGGTAAAGGATACTTGTTCCGCACCGTAACACGGTTCAACTGACGATAATCCACACAAAGCCTCAAACTGCCGTCCTTCTTCTTGACGAACAGAACAGGAGCTCCCCACGGCGAAACACTCGGACGCACAAGTCCCAAATCAAGCAACTCTTGCAATTGATCTTTAAGCTATCTAAGCTCTGCCGGAGCCATCCGATAAGGCGGTATAGAAATAGGCTCCGTGCCAGGAATCAGATCAATGCAAAACTCAATATCGCGCTCTGGCGGCAACCCAGGTAACTCATCGGGAAAAACATCGGGAAACTCTCGCACGATAGAAACCTGGTCCAACAACTCCACTGTGGCTCCAGTATCATGAATGAACGCCAAGAATCCCCGACATCCCCTCCTCAAAAGCCGACTAGCGCACAAAACAGAGATCAAGCTGTGAGGGGCGGCACTACGGTCCCCCTGCACAACCAACACCGACTCGCCGGGAAAACAAAATCTAACTGTCTTCTCGCGGCAGTCTACGGACGCATAGCAAGTAGCTAGCCAATCCATGCCCAACAAAACGTCGAAGTCCAACATCTCCAGAAGGATCAAGTCGACGGGAAGATCTCTGTCACCAATACGGACGACACAAGATCGAAACACATAACGCGCAACAAACGACTCTCCCACCGGAGTAGTCACGATCAGCGGCTGATCCAGCAAACACGACTCTCGGCCTAACCTCGGCACGAAGTGCGTAGAAACATACGAATGCGTGGATCCCGGATCAAAAAGAACATGCGCATCATAAGAACATACAGAAAGAGTACCTGAAACCACGGCATTGGACGCCTGAGCGTCCTGGTGAGTCAAGGCAAAAACCCTAGCCTGACCTCTACCGGCTACTGGCTGTCCTCTGCCTCTGCCACCTCGACCTCTCGGTACAAAACCTCCGCGACCACGACCTCGCTGAACAGGAGTCTGACGCGGCGCAACTACAGGAACAAGAGGCAATGCTCTCTGAGGTGGAGAAGGTGGTAAGGTAACCTGCGGTACAGCTGGCTCGTTCACACGCGGCTCTATACAATCTCGAACCCGATGACCCAAACTACCGCACTGGTAACATCCCGAAGTAAACTGCCGATCATCCTGAGGGTAAGAACCATAAAGCCTACCTCGTCCCGAACCGCCACTATCAGAACGAAAACTGTCTCGACGTCTAAACACCTGCCTCGCTGCCGGATCACCTATACGAACTCTCTTCGGCCCCGGAGCAACTGATAACTCAGCAAGACGCTCCTCTACCGAAAGAGCTGCATCCACCGCTGCTGCATACGTGTCACAATGCTGAATGCTGATGGCTAAGAATATCTGGGTAAGTAGGCCTCGAACAAACCTCTTCACCCTCATCTCCTCAGTCGCCACCAGGTATGGAGCATATATCGACAGCTCAGTAAACAATACATCATAATCCGACACCGTCATCCCCGGCGTCTGACGTAAAGACTCAAATCTGCGCGCTCGCGCATCCCTGACGCTTGGTGGAAGAAAACGAACAAGAAACGACGTCACAAACTCAGCCCAGGTCATAGGAGCAAGACCAGCGGCTCTGCCTCTCTCCAACGACTCACACCACTTCTGGGCCATACCCTCCAGATGAAAACTGGCAAACTCTACCCATCTCTCGTCGGAACATCGGAGCGAGCGACAAATCCTGGCCATCTGGTCGATAAACGACTGCGGATCCTCGGTAACATCTGTGCCCGTAAAAACCGGAGGTCTCAACCTCATGAAATCCGTCAACGACACAGCAATAACCTCCGGAGCTGCAACTGCAACTACCGGAACCGTAGGTACCATCGTAGCCTCCGCAGCGGGTGGAACAACTGCCTGCCCCTGCGCTCGGATGGTCTCTACCAAAGTCCCCACAATCTGGCGCAGATCCTGCATACCAGCTCCAATCATAGCAATATACTCCGGTACAACAGGCGTACCATCCTGGTCAGTCCTCGCCTCAGGCGAGTCAACTCTGACCTCGGCCCTCGCGGCCGCTCTCTGAGCCCTCGTAGTCTTCGGCGGCATATGGGCTATAAATTGAAACAAGATTCGATAAGGAAACGGAAATCGAATCACAAGATGTATATCAATCAAGGAAGGAATATCAATCAACAAGTCCTAAGGTCACTTAGGCGGAGTACCGTGTCGTAAGTATGCCGCGGAACATACGCACGCTACGTCACTCTGCTTAAGCCACCTACTCCATCATACCAAGGTCATCCTAGACTCCGAAAGGTAAAACCTAACGCTCTGATACCAACTTTGTCACGACCCGAAATTCGGCCCGTAACCGGCACTTAAACTACGTCACGTCTACAGGCGTACGTAACTTAAGTAAGCCGAAAACCCAGAAATCTAAACCACCCAAAACTGGATCAACGGAGAAAACATAATTTAAAAGTGTTAGGAGTCACCATTTAAAATCTCTAACTCTAGTTTTCTTTCATAAAAATTTCGGCAGCACCTCCTTTGTAAAACTAGCCCCGTAAACGGGTACAACACAGATAAAATATATAAATCATCCCAAGTGGGAGAAAAATCACGCCCACCGGCGGAGACAATCACCACAACAAGTATACGACGCCAAAGCGAAGAAATATCAAAGAGAACGACTATATCAAGAAGTAAACATCTCCAAAATAACCTGCTTCTACGAGCACGGTTTCCAAAACCAATATACAACACTGATATCTCACAAGTCGTCTCTAAGTCATATACAACAAGGGTAGATGGAGAATACTAGATCCAACCAAAATATACAATGTACAACGGATAACCGCAAACCCACCTATAATGCAACGGCCTCACTGCCAAGGTAGCGGTATCCCCAAAAGTAGTGATGATAAGCTGCCCTGCCGCGACTACTCAGAGGGTAAGTCCTGCAAAACACTGTGGCACAACGGGGTGAGTTGCCAACTCGTGAATAGTAATTAACATCATACAGTAATCGCAAGTATGCACTAACAGCAATGATCAATAACATGTGAACTGATAGCATGAGTATGACAATATGAATATGCAACTATCATGATATCCATATCAAGTGAATACTGAGTGCGGAATAGTAAATAATCTCATGCACAAATCATAAGCATGGAAAACACGGTGTAACTCAGCAACACCCAAATCCCAAAGTACTCAGATCGGCCCTCAAATCGGCCCCTCAAATCCTGTACGTCTCATGAAACCTGAGTGTCCAACATCGACACTCAAAAACATCATGAAAACCGGTGCCTATCATCGACACCAAAATACTGATATCCATACGTTCCTCGAAACCCAAGTATCCCACCTCGACACTTGCATTTCCACGTATCGGTCTTTCTGATATCCATACGTTCCTCGAAACCCAAGTATCCCACCTCGACACTTGTATTTCCACGTATCGGTCTGTCAATTCCCATACATCTCTCGGAAAGTAAGTGCCCAAGATCGACACTTTAATTTCCCATATCGCATCTCAATGCATAAATCCATATAAAGTAGCATATGCAACATAAACATCAATATGAGCATATCACGGAACGATTCGCCAAATAATGAATCAAGTCATTAAATGTATCTCGCGGTTCCCAAAAATCCAAATCCAGAATACATATATATACAGCGTCCCATACCACCGATATATATGCAATAAAAACTGATCATATAACAATAGCAAGGTATATGTGCGAACGAGTAATATAACATGGCATACATATGAACATGTAGGTATACAGGTATGTTCTATGTAATATGCATTGTCGCACAAGTATATCAGTTTAATGTCGCTAACTAATAGCAAGGTATACAATAAGCATTTGTATTGTGCGTGTCTTGGCAATTACCGACAGTGTGTGTGTAGCATATCATTGGTGCTCGTGCAACATGGACTGTCGATAATAGTGTAGTGTACAACAGGTACAGTACTAAGCACGAGTAACTATATGCAACATGAATCATGCACTGTTTCTATATAAGCAAATAAGCATACGGCTAATATTATATCATATCTATCCCCGACGCGTAGCGCCATACGGGCGATTCCCCGTAGATGTTAAATCTACTCACACTGTGGTCTCCAGCTATGAAGATCCGACCACCTGCTTCCCTTTGTTCGCAGCGTCTGAAGTCCCCGCTTGCGACGCTATAATATCACAAACACAAGAAATAAAGCGAACATCTCAGAAGCAATCACTATAACGCAAAACTACGTATTATAAAACGTAACAACGCACTAAACCAACTCACGAATACACGTCTAGTGCAAACACACGAAACGATACCTAAACCCAAACTGAGTACATCGCAGCACGACACACGACTCGTGTCGCAACACGTATCACGCGAACTCAAAACACACGATTATAGGTAATCGATCCCAGATTTTGTATACTGCATCTACTAATAAAATAAACAGTACCAAAAGACCCAAAACCATAGCAGACAACACCCACAGAAACCCCACCCCAAACCCTAACTAGCCGGCCGGCGTCGCCGGCCCCCTCTTCACAGCTCGCCGGCCCCGGCCGGTGGGATGGCCCCCGTCTCCTAGGTGGTGTCTCAGGTCAACCTACACATCTCTCTAAAGTTGTTGATTCAGTCACTAAAATTCCCAGGTCACAGCAGATACTAATATCTCTAAAAAGTCACTAAAAAACGATATCGCCTCAATCGATATAAACTACGTTCTACGCAGAAATTAACGATCAAAACCACACAAAAACTACAATTTAACAGTAAAGGGAATATACCTAACAATTTTTCTCTCAAGTCCAAGCTTTTCCTTATCTCCAAGTGATCAAGATCAAGAAATCCAAAGCTTTTGGTATTTTTGTGATAGGTTTCAGAATTTTGAGAGTTTTTGTGATAGAAATGAGTTAAAATGATAAGGGAATTGGGCAAGGGCAGTAGAGGATGAAGGATTTTCGGCCAAGGGGTGAGGAGGTGGAGTTGTGAAGAGTTTCCAAGCAATTTTCTTCATTTATTGCTATTAAATGCTTTTGCACACCTACACACACATGCATGCATCTAAATCCTTCTCTTTTCTTTTCTTTTTCTTTTAATTTCGAAGTTAAATTCTAGGCCACACATAATTCCCTAGGTGAAGTGAGAAGGATATTCTTAACTCAAAGTTTTAAAGAAAAGATTGCTAAAGAAATTTTCCCAAAATTTAAATACCGCATTAAAATAATATTAAAAATTGGGAAAAACCAAATTGAACCAAAACGTCCCATATACTCCCAAAGTTCGCGCACTAGCTTTATTTTAGCTAATCTAGGTGCTGGCAAGTCTATATGGTCGTTTGTTCACAGTCGGGTAAAAACGGAAAATACCGACAAACTTACCCTAGAACGGACGAAATCGCATAACGATTTCCAAAACGTTACATAAGAGAGGGAGAGCAAGAGGAAGGAGATGAGAGCTCAAGAACAAGAGAGAGAATGAGAATGATAGAAATGAGAAAGACTTTTCTCTCTTGGTTCTCATAATCCAAAGCCATCATCACAAAAATAGTA
Organism: Agapanthus africanus; assembly: GCA_030015575.1. Classification (NCBI taxonomy): domain Eukaryota; kingdom Viridiplantae; phylum Streptophyta; class Magnoliopsida; order Asparagales; family Amaryllidaceae; genus Agapanthus; species Agapanthus africanus. Next base: position 135,918,078 of record JASDDO010000016.1, read on the forward strand.
ATCAAGTATTGTGTAAATGGTTTAAGCTACAATAGCCATATCATTTCATGCACTCATTTCTCACAAGAGAAACAAGCAAGTAAAAAGTCTTTGCCATGAAATGATAGCCATTGTCATCATGATGGTCAACTAGTCAAACCTAGTCAACCGGTCAACAAAGTCAACAAGTCAACAAAGTCAACCCCTCAACAACCATGTCACCATAATACTTAATTAATATTATTGTTAATCATAAATCATATTCTCATTAGGGTTGAGCAAAAGGTCAATAGTCAACAGTCAACGGTCAACAACCCTAATGAGAATCCTCTGCCTCTGTCTCTCCGTCAACTGTGCATACACACCCGCATCCGCGTTCCGAGGAACACGAATACATACTGGATAAATCCAATCCCAAAACGTACACTAGGATCTGGCTTAAACCAAAGCCCGCTAGTGTTAACTGTCCGGACACTGTACGTGCATAAGTGCACGGATGTGACCGAACCCTGTCACAAAACCATGCGACCTCTACTCTTTTGCCTAAAGGCGAATAGCTTTCTGTGTGGGACTCTAAAGACTAGACACTACGCTGGCAGTGGGTTTAACCACAGACCGCAAGCGGCACTAGCTGTGCGTAACGGTCCCCAGGTAGAAGCCGACAAGAAGACTGACGAGGTGAAACCCATCTGAACTCCTACTGAGCCTGAATGTGACTATCTCCGTACAGTCCGGTCTGTTCGTCTGATACATCGCATGGCGGGCCTAGGGGGGCGGTAAACGTCAGTCCCCTAATAGCGGTACAAGTCGTGTCGAAGTGAAGCCCAAAACACCCTGAGATAACACTGGAAGCCTACCAGTATATCTCGATTGCCCTGGCCAGGGACTACTCGTGTAATGGCTCTCCTAGACACAGCGCGATGTCAACCCCCAATACCGGGAGAGACGAATCCTGTCTAACCGTCACTGCCTCCAAGTGCTTCGGGACTGCACCCAACTACCACCTGTTTGCACGACTCCTTTGAGTCGTGGTAGGGTAGTAATCAAAGTACAGTGGGAACACACTCGAGGCGAAGTGACAGTGTCAAGTCAGCGGACTAAGCTGTACTCATGTCACCTGGGAACTGATAACTGACGATAGGTATAGTACCAACCGGTCAGTTCCCGACGAGTCCTGTCCAGTATACTCGTAACCTAACGAGCACCCGTATACTATCTCCAGTACGACGTACTGATGGCTGTGGGACAGACCATCTCCCATACTGGGATGAGAAGCGCATACGCTAGTCTACTCCGGAGTATCGATGCCCTGTCTCGATAGTCCTGCGACTAGGGACCTGTATAAGGATGTGCTTATAGATTACCCAGCCCCCACTAGTGTGACTGCCATCACAACGTTGGTAATCAAGCAAAGATCCTAATGGCTCCACTAATGTGTATATGTGATATACTAAAATAAACACATGTACACATTGAAGTAGAAACAAACCAAGTAGCATACTACTATATTGAGCAAGATTGTTTATACAAGGTGAATATCCCAAGCTTCCATTAAGTAATATACAAACTAGTATGATACAGTAATGGCCTCTAGGGCATATACACTAACATTTTAATCACAAAAGAAGAATAAACAAGCAATAAAAATAAGTTGATGTGACTGCAAAGGAGGGACAGTAGAAAAATTGGGCTCATTGGGTCAGGGGGGGCGGCGAGCTCGGTTTTTATGGGCATGTGGCTGGCCAAATTCCGAGCTAATGGACTCGTGTTCGTTGTGTGGTCTTGTGTTCTCTCGACAAGCCCACTGGTGTTACTTGATTTCTCTATAGAGGCCTGGGTTGTACTCAGTAGCTTGGACGGAACTTGATGCTTTTTGAATCACATCATATCTTTTTGCATTAAACACACATCACTTCATGTGTGCCCACTTGCTCCAAGGCAGCCCCTTTCTAGGTCTATGTACCAACAAGCTGGTGTACACACTTGTATGTGTTGGACCATTTATATAAAAAGTGTGTACACATGCATGTTGCGAAAAGAAACTCTTGAAATATCGGTCGGTTTCCAGTTCCGGTTGCAGCGTCGGCTCACAAACGTTATATCCGTGATTTTTAATGTATTTCCAGTATTTTGTCACGGATACCTGTAATCTGTAATTACTGAGCAGACACTGGTTAATAGTACCGATTTATACAAAAAATAGATAATGAATGTGTTGGATATGTATGCCCTAGAGGCCATTATTGTATAGTACTAGTTTGTATAAAACATTTTGGAAGCTTGGGATATATATACGGGTTTACGACAGTCTTGCTCAATATAGTAGTATGCTACTTGGCTTGTTTCTATCTTAATATGTGTATATGTTTCTTTTAACATATCGCTAATACATATTGATGGAGCCCTTAGGATCTTTGCTTGACTACCGCCGTTGTGATGGCGATCACACTAATAGGGGCTGGGTAGTATATAAGCACATCCTTGTACAGGTCCCCAGTCGTAGGATTATCGAGACAGGACATCGATACTCCAGAGTAGACTGGTGCATCGCTTCTCGTCCCAGCATGGGAGATGGTCTGTCCCACAGCCATCAGTACGCCGTACTGGAGATAGTATGCAGGTGCTCGTTAAGTTACGAGTACACTGGACAGGACTTGTCGGGAACTATTGGTTGGTATTATACCTATTGTCAGTTAACAGTTCCCAAGTGACATGAGTACAGCTTAGTCTGTTGACTTGACACTGTCACTTCGCCTCGAGTGTGTTCCCATTGTTCTTAGATTACTACCCTACCACGGCTCTATTGAGTCGTGCAAACAGGTAGTAGTTGGGTGCAGTCCCGAAGCACTTGGAGGAAGTGACGGTTAGACAGGATTCGTCTCTCCCGGTATTGGGAGTTGATATCGCGCTGTGTCTAGGAGAGCCATTACACAAAGTCCCTGGCCAGGGCAAGTGAGATTTACTGGTAGTGTTTCCAGTAGTTTCTCAAGGTGTTCTGGGCTACACTCCGACACGACTTGTACCGCTATTAGGGGTCTGACGTTTACCGCCCCCCTAGGCCCGATATGCGATACTCTTAGACGAACAGACCGGACTGTACGAAGATTGTCACATTCAGGCTCAGTAGGAGTTCGGATGGGTTCACCTCATCGGTCTTCTTATCGGCATCTACCTGGGGACCGTTACGTACAGCTAGTACCGCTTGCGGCCTATGGTTAAACCCACTGCCAGCGTAGTGTCGAGTCTTTAGAGTCCCACACAGAGGGTTCACCTTTGGGCGAAACGAGATAGAGGTCGTATGGTTTTACGACAGGGTTCTTTCACATATGCGTACTTGTACGTGTTCGGTGTTCGGGCAGTTGATACTAGTAGGCTTTGGTTTAAGCAAGATCCTAGTATTTAGTTTTGGGTTGGTTCGGTCTCATTGTATTCGTGTTCCTCGGAGCACGGATGCGGGTGTATATACACAGTTAATAGAGGCAGAGCAAGCTCATTAGGGTTTTTACCATTGACTTGATTAAAACCATAATGAGATGGAGGAAATTGATTAATGAGTTTTAATTAGAGATAATTGTATCATGGTTAATTGGTTTTACCATTTGACTTTGTTGACCCATGTTGACTTAGATATTTTTGTGTGCATGCTTAGCATTAATTGTGACATGATAATGGTCAAATCAACATCAACTATGACAATTTATCCTAATTAAAATTATCATTATTCTTTTTCATCATATGTGTGCCATCTTCTCATTCTATCATGATACATTCTCTCTCTTGCTAGCTCTCTCTTCTTCCTCTCTCAAGGCTCTCTTGTTTCATGAGTTGAAAATCAAGAGCATTGTGAGATCAAACCACCAAAACAATTCTCTACTCACTCTAGGGTTCTTAGTCTAGCACACCATGCACCTTAGTTATTTCAAGATAGAAGTTGGAGCTCAAGGTAGAGGCCTTCGGGTGGATCTTTCTTTGGCATAGAGAAGAGGGTGAGGAGGAGCCATCTACACCACTCCAAGGAGCTCACAACAAGGAGAAGCACCGTAAGAAGAGAAGGAGTTCAAGTTTGAGGTATAACTTTCTATCATAGTAGATAGAACCTTCTTTTGCTGGTTAGGTTTATGGTAAAGATCCGGTTAAGGTTTATTCTAGCGCCAAGTTCGTTATCGCTAAGAAATTTTTGTTCCGCATTTGGCCACGGAAGTTGGCCGGGGCGCTAGTGTAACCCTTCATGGCATCAAAGCCTACCCATAATCTCTACTTGCTAGTTTGCACAAGGTTAAAATCTCGATTGACAAATTTTTCCGAATCACGAATCTATGTTCATGAGCTTGCTGTCGATTTTCGAAGTTGTCCTAAAATTTTTCTGAGTATCTTAGAATTACATGCAGGTGAAACTATAGCTACAGAAAAAATTTGGGGGCCTAACTCCAAAATTCGGCCGTGGAAAGTGAGCAAAATAGCCTATTTTGCGGCCCTTCCACAGCGCTTTTTGGGCTACAATACCCAAAAAAAATTATGGGGCTCTAGTTCTTGACAATATGATATTTTTGATATATAGTTTTGTCCTAGGTTTATTTGAGTGCTGGATTTGGTTTTGGGGCCTATTTGGAAAAGTTTAGTCGATCGAAATTTTAAATGTGTATTTTACAGTACATTCACTTTTATCTACGACCGGGAATGTCACTCGATCGGTAAAACTTGTCTGATTGCTATATGTTCTTTTAGATGGGTTTTGCGAACGTGACATTCGCGTTGATGTTGTGTGCTTGTTCTGTGGTTGTGGTTGGATAGTCGTGTTGGATAGCGTGTGATGAAATGTTAGTGGTGCAGTTTAAATTCTTTTGTACGTTTGTTATTGCGGAGCGAGCGTCCGACATGTGGACTGCCGTCTTTGCCGGGTTGTATATTATTTTGGGGCACGACCGGGTTGAGGTCGATGTCACCGTTTGTACATATTATTTTCTTTTTCTGTACTAGGATTACCCCGCGGTGGAGTGCACGAATAGCCGGGTTCTAGAAAGGCGGCAAGCCCGCATCTCATGGCGTTGAGACGGAGGGGATTCTTTCTCATGGTGTTGAGACGGAGGGGGCTTCATTCTAGAATTGGCGGGCTATTCGCCGCACTCGTAGGGGGTACTGGTTTTCATTGCATAGGCTATACACACGACCGGGAACGTCGGGTTTTATTTGTGGCTCAAATGAAACCCGGGTCTCCAAGATTATCCACCATTCTGTATTGTTGGTTGTGTTTCTGTGATGTTGTTTACTATCATGCCTGGGACGAATGTTGTATATACTTATATATATATACTAGTAGATGTTGTATATGTTTTGCACCCGCGCTAGTCCAGCCCCCGCTTTGTCGTTAGTTAAGTAACCTAATGGGTGATGACGGGGCCCAGTGGCGAATGCGGATGTCATATACGTACATTTTATTTTCGTTCTTTTCTGGTGTGGTAGGTTAATTGATGGGACCGCATTAATTTTGATTAATGCCAGAAAATAAACCTAAAAGATGTTGTTGGAACAATTTTCAAAAAGCTGTTATTGCAAGGACGTTCTCTTTTGTTTTGCACAAAGGTATTCGGTTATGATATCCAGCACCTCATTCGACGAGGCAAGGGCCGAGATCCCTTCATCGGGAGTGACCCTTTGGACAGAGGTTTGCGTCAGGGTAATAACTTCACTATAGTCGATTACTTTTGCTTTGCATCGCGGTATTCAGTTAGAATATCCTGCACCTCATTCTACGAGGAAAGAGCCGAGATCCCTTCACCGGGAGTGACCTCTTTAGCAAAAGCTTTCGCCACTATATATTTGTAAAACCACTCAGGTTCCTTCAACGATATCAAGTTCATTACGTTAAAGGGTTTTTTCGCCAAAAAACCAGCCGTAGCCCTCCGTCATTTCTTATAAGTTATACTTAGAATTCATGCTGCGTTTGTTGACTGTGTCAAGGCGCAGTGAACGGTAGCTGAGTATTGCTTATCTGTAGCATACAATGTGATTGGTTAGGACAGTCGTGTAACCTTGTTGACCGTGTCAAGAGTTATGCGGGTGGGTTTAATGCAATCAAGATAATGATGGGTTGAACTTGACTAGGACTCTTTGATTTGTTGACTGTGTCAAGGTCACTTGGGTCCTAGGGGCAAAAACCACATCGGGAGTTTCAAACATTTGGGAAACTTGCAAATTCAGCATACCTTCTGGATTGTGGTGACTAGAGTGGATTCCATCTAGTTCACCACACAATGATAGTTGGATCCCGATCCCACTGATGAGTTGGATTACTCTCGGGAGATTATTTCACTTAACAATCAATACTATAAACCAAGTAGGTGTCTAGAACGGTGTTAGCGGGGCTACGCCTCCAGGGAAAAGAGGTTATATAATTAAGGAACTTCGCGAAAGCGTTGGAAAACCTCCCTCGAAGTACCAACACTAGTCTGGCTGAAAGGTTAAGCAAGTATTTTGACATGCGATTAATCCTGACTAGTTCTTCTTTTAAAGGTTTGAAGAAGAATTTGAGGAAATAGTGGGAGCCATCCTGGTTAGATAAATTAATAACCAATCTAATCTTGCAAGAGCGCACATTGAGTGTTTCTTTTCTTTCTACAGGTAGCAACCATTTCACGCCCTAATCAAGATAATAAAATGTATCGCTTGACTGATCCGAATTCTTATTCGGGGCTGGGGAACGTCGGTTTGGCTCTAACTTACGACAACAGTCATAAGTATGAGCAAGGGAAAGAGGATTGTATGGATTCCAAAGAGACCCAATTGAAGAAGAAGCATACTATTGCATCTACTTCAGGTGTTCTTGTAGTTGAGAACTGCTTTTCTGTCAGTCCTACCTCCTGGGTACTGGATACCGGATCAGTATCTCATATATGTAATTTATTGCAGGGACTAAGAAAAAGTAGGATCGTTGGACTTGGTGATATGTCCCTCAGGGTAGGGAACGGAGCACAAGTTAATGCTGCAGCCGTCGGTGAATATCACCTAGTGTTGCCAATGGCAATACTATGATTTTGAACAATTGCTACTATGTACCTTCCATGGTTTGCAACATCATATCAGTTTCTTTACTTGATAAAGATGGATATAACTTTGTTCTTGATAGAAATATCATGAACATTTACCTTGATAAGGTACTGGTTGCAGAAGGTACACTGTGTAATGGTATCTATATTCTAAATCAGAATACAGTTCTCAATGTACAAAACACACGCAAGAGGAAGAGTTCAGATACGAATCAATCCTACTTATGGCATTATAGACTTGGTCATATAGGAGAGAAAAGACTAAGTAAGTTACATAAAGATGGACTCTTGAATAAGTTCGAATTTTCATCTTATTAAACTTGCCAGTCTTGTCTCAAAGGAAAGATGACCAAATCTCCGTTCACCGGACATGGAGAAAGAGCAACAGAGCTCTTGGGACTCATATACAGTGATGTGTGTGGTCCAATGTCTATACATGCAAGGGGTGGGTTCTTGTACTTCATCACATTCACTGATGATCTCTCTAGATTCGAATATGTGTATCTTATGAAACACAAATCTGAAGCTTTTGAGAAATTCAAAGAATTTAGAAACGAAGTAGAGAACCAGACTGGCAAAAGTATCAAGATACTCCGATCGGATAGAGGAGGGGAGTACTTAAGCACGGAATTTCTAGAATACTTAAAAGAGAATGGAATTCTCTCTCAACTTACTCCTCCGTATACACCACAGCACAACGGTGTATCGGAGTGGAGGAATCGTACCCTATTGGATATGGTTCGCTCCATGATGAGTAATACTGAGTTACCTCTTTCATTCTGGGGATATGCACTTCAAACAGCAGCACATCTTTTGAATCAAGTTCCATCCAAATCCGTGCCTAAGAATCCGTATGAAATATGAAGTGGTAAGAGTTTGTATCTTAAACGTATTAAGAATTGGGGTTGCCCAACTTATGTCAAAAACCAGAACCCAGACAAACTTGAGGCACGGTCAGTTTTGTGTAAGTTTGTGGGATACCCAAAAGATTCTAATGGGTATCTATTCTACCATGCAGAGGAACAGAAGATTATTGTTTCTAGGAATGCCACATTTTTGGAAAAAGAATTTCTAGTTAAAAATATTAGTGGCAGCACTGTAGAACTGGATGAAATTCCAGAGACACAAACTATAACTGAAGATTTTATGGAACCGCTAGATTCAGTTATACCAGATGAACCTCAGCCACTCCGCAGATCTGGTAGATTTCTCATCCGCCCGAGAGATACCACGGTTTTCTCATAGACGGGGATCGAGAAGATTGCATCTTGGAAGAAGATGACCCTACCAGTTTCAGTCAGGCCATTATCAGTAGGGACTCTTATAAGTGGTTGGATGCTATGCGATCCGAAATGGAGTCCATGTACACCAATAAAATATGGACCTTGGATATTGCTCCACCTGGGGTAAAACCCGTTGGATGCAAATGGATCTACAAAAGGAAACTTGGTGTAGATGGGCAGGTGGAAACCTATAAGGCTAGACTCGTTGCATAGGCTTTCGTCAAAGACCTGGTGTGGACTATGACGAAAATTTTTCTCCAGTGGCTATGCTCAAATCCATTCGAATCCTACTTGTCATTGCTGCCTTCCATGATTATGAGATCTGGCAGATGGACGTAAAAACGACAGTTTGGAAGAGTGCGTTTATATGGATCAGCCAGAAGGTTTTGTAGACAGTGGGAGCAGCGGGAAGGTGTGCAAGTTGCTTAAATCCATTTATGGATTAAAGCAGGCATCGCGGAGCTGGAACATCTGTTTTGATGAAGCAATTAAGGAATTTGATTTCATCAAGAACGAAGATGAACCTTGTATTTATAAGAAGATTGTAGGACGAACTGTCGTGTTCCTAGTCTTGTACGTGGACGACATTCTTTTGATAGGAAATGACATTCCTATACTACAATCAGTCAAGATATTCTTGTCACAACGGTTCTCCATGAAGGACCTGGGTGATGCCATATGCATACTGGGGATCAAGATCTACAGAGATAGATCCAAGAGATTACTGGGACTTTCGCAGTCCAGGTACATAGAGACCATACTAAAGATATTTAGTATGGAATATTCCAAACGCGGTAATATACCAGCATTGCACGGAATCACCCTCTCCAAGAAGATGTCTCCCAAGACTGACGAGGAGAGGGTTCACATGAGCATTATACCCTACGCTTCGGCGGTAGGATCTATAATGTATGTGATACTATGTACAAGACCAGATGTAGCTTACGCGCTAAGCTTGGTGAGCCGGTATCAGTCAGACCCAGGTGAGAACCACTGGACTGCAGTGAAGAACATTCTCAAGTACCTGAGAAGGATTAAGGAGATGTTCCTGGTTTACGGTAATGGAGATCTCAGGGTCGAGTCCTTTACCGATTCAAGCTTCCAGAGTGACAAGGACGACAGCAAGTCTGTCTTGGGTTTTGTGTTTACCCTCAATGGAGGGGTGGTGTGTTGGAGGAGTTCCAAACAGGATACCGTCGTAGACTCGATGATGGAGGCTGAATACATTGCTGCAAGCGATGCCGTAAAAGAGGCGGTCTGGATGAAAAAGTTCATTAGTGAACTTCAGGTGGTTTCGTCCATTGTTGACCCAATACCTTTGTATTACGATAACAATAGGGCTATAGCTTTAGCGAAGGAACCACGGTCCCATCAGAAGTCCAGACACATCTTAAGGCGGTATCACCTGATCAGAGAGATCATTGATCTCCAGGAGATCGAGGTACGGAGAGTGGACACAAAAGACAACACGGCGGATCCATTCACAAAGGCCCTCCCTCAAACACAGTTCGAGCGACTTTTTGAGCTATTGGGTATGCGGTACGCCAGCAGCTGGCCATAGAGCAGACGTTGGGTATGCGGTACACCAATTACTGGCCTTTAATGCAAGTGGGAGATTTTTGGATATGTATGCCCTAGAGGCCATTATTGTATAGTACTAGTTTGTATAATACATTTTGGAAGCTTGGGATATATATACGGGTTTATGACAGTCTTGCTCAATATAGTAGTATGCTACTGTAGGGTTGCTAGGCACGCGCACAAGGGTCTACGAGGCATCTACCATGCCCGATTAAAAAAGTAGCCGTGCCGAACAACCCGAATACGGAACTTTAAACTAGAGATTAGGCGAAAACAAGCATGCTAAACACTTTAACACTAAGTGAGAGGGATTACAACCTTTTTAGATCCGGTCCTTCACTTCATATGATCCGTGTTGTAGTCCCTTCGCTGCGATCTTCGGGATCTGGACTCTCGAGAGGTTCCACGAAGAGAAAGACGCAACCTTTGCTTCCGATCTTCGATACTAAGATGATCTACCTTGAAGTTTCTTTAACACAAGCTAAAACTCATGAAATGATGTGAACACCCTCATCTAAATGGCAAGGGAAGATGAGGATGGTGAAGTAGGATTTTTGCTCTCTTTATTTATCTTTTTCTCATATTTATCCATCACCAAAAATCAAAGCAAGAAAGCATTTCAAGCAAAGAAGAAGAAGGAAGAAGATGAACAATATTAGAAATCCTTTTGTGATGAATAGGAAAAGAATAATATGAGCAATTATGCAACCATGGTCAAGTAAACCTTTGTAGAGAATTAACTAGGGTTAGGGTTTGGGTTGGGTTAAAGCATGAGTCACTTGTAAATATCTTTACCAAAACAAAAAGAAAACCTTCTAGAAACATCTAGAAAGGTTATTAACCTAAATCAAACCCTAATCTTGATTAATCTTTACAAAACATGTTGCATTATTTATCATATCATGTTACAATATTATATATCACATATATAATATTTATCGTAACAAAATAAAATAATACAATTAACATATATCGCATATATATCAATGTATTACCCGAGTGAGAAAAAGAATCTTTTAGTGAGCTAATATTAGTTAATGTAATTTAATATATCATATATATTATTATACATTAAATTATCGAATCAACACTTGATCCGACAATCCGGCTATATCGCATATAACCGACTAATATTTATCCGTACCGATTCATCGAATCAACACTTGATCCGATGACCCGACTGATATCAAATATCGTGAGAATATAATACGGTATCACATATCGCATTATCCTCGGTCCCGCACATATCACATATGTGCTCCTACTCCGTTTTGCCTGAGCCAAGAAACCTTTGTGTAGGACTCTAAAGAATCGTCAATACGCCGGCAGTAGGTGATGATCATATCAAACACCCACAAGCTGCAAGCGGTCAGCTAAACGTAACAGCTACCCAGGTATTGAGCGCTCAGAAGATCAACAAGCAAGCCTGTACATTCTCCTGTGAATCCAAACAGTAACACTCCCGTACAGTCCGGTCTCGTCATCTGATATGTTGCATATCTCGCCTAGGGGTGGTAAACGTCAGACCCCAGTAGCTCGATAAGTCGTGTCGATATGAGGTCTATAACAGTTCGAGAAACTACTGATAACACTTACCAGTAAATCTCAGCAACCCTGGCCAGGGATTTCCGGTTATAGCCAATCGAACACAGCACAACATCAACTCCCTATACCGGGAGAGACGAATCCCCTCCTATCGCTCATTGCCTCCATGTGATTCGGGACTGTACCTAAAAGCCACCTTTTTGCACGCCCTCTTGGACATGGTATGATGAAATCAAAGCACAGTGGGAACCACACAAGACTCTATGATGATCTCGGGTCAACAGACTACTCTGTACCGGTGTCACCGGAGAACTGCCATCTGACGTATGGTATAATACCATCTGGGAGTTCTCGGCGAGTCCGTCCAGTGTACCCAGTCTCCACTGAGCACCCGTACACCATCCTTGATGTCAAACACCGATGGATATGGGATCATCCATCGCCCATCATATATGTCAAGATGCGTATACGCTAGTCTACTCTGGTATATCGATGCCCTGTCTCGATACACCCTCGACTAGGAACAGTTATAGGATGTACTCGTCGACTACCGTGGCCCCACTAGTATGATCTCATCATAGTCCCAGTAGTCGAGTACATATCCTAAGGGCTTTATCAACATGTAACATAGAGACAATCTGAGTACATGTTAAGATAAAGTACAACCAGATAGCATACTATCATGTCGAGCAAGAAAGTCCTCCCTATATATGTCCAAGCATCCACTACAATATACATCGTATGTACAGTAATGGCCTCTACGGCATACATATAACTAACAATCTCCCACTTGCACTAGGGCCATCTGTTATGGTATCGCATACCCAACAATTAGCTGCGGTTGAAGTATCTCATACTCAACCATCCCGTAAAAGTCTCTACTGGGAAAAAGGCCTTTGTGAGTGGATCCGCGCTGTTGTCCTCTGTGTCTACTCTCCTAACCTCGATCTCCCTGGAGATCAACCATCTCCATGATCAGGTGATACTGCCTAAGAATTATATCTGAATTTCTGATGGGACGGTAGTTCCTTGGCTAAAGCCACAACTCCATTGTCACACAATGGTAGGAACGAAGTTCATCTTATGAACTTATATATATCCAGACTGCCTCTTTGGTAGCATCCTTAGTAACGATGTATCTTGCCTTTAATCATCTAGTATGTCACGGTATCTAGCTTGGAACTCTTCCAACATACCGTCCCTCCACTGAGGGTATAGACAATGCCTGCGACTGACATTCAGTCGTTCTTATCACCCTGGAACCTTTCCAGTGATTCTCCTCAGGATCTGTTGATACCATCTCACTACAACTAGTGAGAATCCTAACATCCAATTAGATATATCTCATAGATACAAAACCCAGGATTTAGGAGGTATCACTTTGATCCTATATGGAGAATCCTTGTGATAAGCGGAGATTGACCGAGCGTAGCATAGGAAACTCTTTCCCTATCAAGAGTATGTCATCCACGTACTCTACGAGGATCACCACCATACTCCCTACTACCTTTTTGTATATACAAGGTTCATCTACCATTTTGATGAAGTCAAACTCTTTGACTACCACATCAAAACAGATGTTCCAACTCCGCGATGCCTGTTTTATCATATAAAACATCTTGCACACGTTTCCGCTGCTCCCACTTCTACGAAGCCCTCTGGCTGTGTACTTATAGACGCTCTTTTCTAAAACATCATTTAGAAAAGTAGTCATGACACCCAACCACCAGATATCGTAGTCATGGTATGTAGCCGTGGCAAGTAGGATCTGGATGGACTTAAGCATAGCTTTGAAAGTCTCAACTTTTCCATGTACACCAAGTAATCTTCTCAAGATATACTTGCTCCTGATGGGGATTTAACCCTTCAGATAAAGCAACCAAAGTCCATACTTTGTTGGTGTATAAGGAATCCATCTCAGATCGATAAGCATCCAGCCATTCTTACAGAGTCCCACTCCTGATGGCCAGCTCGAAACTAGTTGGGTCATCATCTCATGATGCAATCCTTCCTCCCACTGTCATAGAGAAACCGAAGTATCTCTCAGGTGGGTGAGGAACCCTGCTAGATCGGCGGAGAGGCTGAGGTTCGTTTGAAACTATTGAATCCTTTGGTTCTACCAAATCATCAGCTGCATTTTGTATAGCTGGAACCTTTCCAGTTGTACATAACAGACCTTGCCTCGAGCTTGTCCGGATTTTGCTTTTAGACATAGGCCGGACAACCCCAAATCTTAACAAACTTAAGATATGGGCTCTTCCCTTTCCATATCGCATATGAAGTGGTAGGCAACTAATTTGATTTGAACCCTATTCAATAGGTATGCAGCTTCTCAAGTGCATACTCCCCAAAGGAAATAGGAAACTCAGTAGTACTCATCATAGAGCACACCATATCAAATAGGGTGCTATTGCTCCGCCCCGATACACCGACGTGCTGTGGTGTATTCGAAGGAGTAATGCTGAGAGAGAATCTCATTCTCCTTTAGAATAGTCCAGGAATTCCGTGCTCAAGTATTCTCCTCCTTGATCTTATCAAAGGACATAATACTTATACCCGTATTTTCGGTTCTCTACTTCTAACTCATATTCTGTGAATATCTCAAAAGGTTCGGACTTGTGTTTCAACAGGAACATATGTCTGAATCTCGAGAGATTATCAGAGAATGTAATGAAGTACAAAGAACCGGTCTTGGCATGTGTAGACAGGAGACTTTCATACATCAGCATGTATCAATCCCAAGAGTTCACTAACTCTTTCTCTGTTTCCAATAAACAGAGCTGTGGTCATCTTATCTTTGTGACATGACAGGCAAGTTTCACAAGATGTAAATTCAAACTAATTTGAATATGCATCTTTATGTAACTTTAGCCAGTCGGGTCGCATTGATATGACCTAGTCTACAATACCTCAAGAAGGATTCATTCATTTCTGAACTCTTCCGCTTGTGTGTGTTCCGTATACTAAGAACCGTAGTTTGATTTAGAACGTCAATGCTTTTAGATAACGTGCCTGAACCGATCAACTCTTGATATAGGAAATGTTCAAAACATTATCCAACAATACAAAATTATATCCTTTCTTTACTAATAAAGAGACTGATATGATTTTGTAGATCAGGTTCGGTATCTAATAACATTTGTTCAGAATCAATGTATTCTAGTAATACAGGGTGATAGTGACCAACAGACTTTGCTGCAACACTTGCACCGTTTTCTGTCTCATGAAACTTATTGTTAGTTATGTATATGCCCTAGAGGCCATTGTTGTATATTTGATGTATATTATAATGGATGCTTGGTTATATATAGAGAAGACTTTCTTGCTCGTCATGATAGTATGCTATTTGGTTTCACTTTATCTTAACATGTTGACTTGTACTGGTTTACTGTTTTACTCTCACATGTTGATAAAGCCCTTAGGACTTGTACTCGACTACTGGGACTATGATGAGATCATACTAGTGGGGCCGCGGTAGTCGATGAGTACATCCTATAACTGTTCCTAGTCGAGGGTATATCGAGACAGGGCATCGATACACCAGAGTAGACTAGCGTATACGCATCTTGACCCATATGATGGGCAATGGATGATCCCATATCCATCGGTGTTAGACATCAGAGATGGTGTACGGGTGCTCAGTAGAGACTGGGTACACTGGACGGACTCGCCGAGAACTCCCAGATGGTGATATACCACACGTCAGATGGCAGTTCTCCGGTGACACAGGTACAGGGTAGTCTGAAGACCCGAGATCGTCATAGAGTCTTGTGTGATTCCCACTGTGCTTTGATTTCCACCTTACCACGTCCAAGAGGGCGTGCAAAACGGTGGCTTTTGGGTACAATCCCGAATCACATGGAGGCAATGAGCGATAGGAGGGGATTCGTCTCTCCCGGTATAGGGAGTTGATGTTGTGCTGTGTTCGATTGGCTATAACTGGAAGTCCCTGGCCAGGGCTGATATAGAGATTTACTGGTAAGTGTTACTAGTAGTTTCTCGACCCGTTATGAGCCATACATCGACACGACTTATCGGTTACTGGGGTCTGACGTATACCACCCCTAGACTTGATATGCGACATATCAGACGAACAGACCGGACTGTACGGGAGTGTTACTGGTTGGATTCACAGGAGAACGCACAGGCTAGCTTGTTGATCTTCTGATCGCTTAATACCTGGGTGGCTGTTACGTTTAGCTGACCGCTTGCAGCTTGTGGGTGTTTGATATGATCATCACCTGCTACCGGCGTATTGACGATTCTTTAGAATCCTACACAGAGGTTTCTTGGCTCAGGCGAAACAGAGTAGTGGCATATATGTGATATGCGCAGGAGCGAGAATAATGCGATATGGGATACCGTATTATATTCTCGCGATTTATGGATATGAATCGGGTCATCGGATCAAGTGTTGATTCGATGAATCGGTACATGATATATTAGCCGGTTATATTCGATATAGCCGGATCGTCGGATCAAGTGTTGATTCGATGATTTAATATATAATAATATATATGATATATTATTATATTAACTAATATTGGCTTACTTTATTATTTCATTTTCTCGCGGGATGATACATTGATATATATGCGATATATGTTAATTGTATTATTTTCTTTTGTTGCAAATATATAATATATATATGTGATATATATTATTGTGACATGATATGATTAATTGTTAAACATGTTTAAGGATGATTAATTGAGGTTAGGGTTTGATTAGGGTTAGTAGCTTCAAGTTCCTTCTAGAAGCAATTTTCTTTTGTCATTCTTAAGATATTTAGAATGACACATTCTTTTAACCCAACCAAACCCTAACTCTAGTTAACTCTCTACTCATTCTTATCCTATCATCCTTGACCATGGTTTACAATCAATCATATAATTCTTTCTATTCATCACAAAAGGTTTTATGCTTATGATTATTGTTTTTCCATTATCATCTTCTTCTTCTCTCTTGAAAAAAAAAGCTTGCTAGATTTTCTTGAAGTGATGAATAAAATTGAGAAAATGATTAAAAAGAAAGCAAAATCACTACTCTCTCATACTCATCTCATCTAGCCCATGGGATTAGTGTGTTCTACTCTTTAGAGTGAGATAGCTTGAGTTCTTCGAAACCTCGACGTAGATCATCGGAGATTTGGAATACGACATGCTAGAATGGATCGTTCGAGTCGTGGAGCCTCTTATGAGTCCGGGAGATCGTGGATCGCGGCAAAGGGACTTCTACTCGGAGCTTGTGAAGTGAAGGAGCGGACTACAAAGGTTGTAATCCCTCACACTTAGATAAAAGTTATCATCTTGCATATAAAACCCTAATAATCTAGCAAAGATCCCGGCTTTGGGTTGTTCGGCACGTCTAAAATTTAATCCGGGCATGTTTGATGCCTTAAGAATCTTCACTAGAGTGCCTAGGAACCCTACAGTGGTATCAGAGCCTAGCTAGAGCATTAGGCGATGTGTTTACGAAGTTAAAACTCCGATCGAACCCGAAACAGACAAAATGGACCCCTCTCTGGAAATTTTTTAAATTTTGGGATTTTTCAGAATTAAAAATGTGTAAAAAAATCAGCAGGTAATTCTAAGAATTACCATGAAACACGTGCCCACAATTCGACCAAACGAGCGCTGTTCCGCGGCAGAAAGGGGGTTCGCGCGGCGCTTGCGCGGCGGCACTGTTGAATTGGGACACGTGGCTTCATGGTATTGCTCGTAGTTACTTGCTGAGTATTCTGGATATTTTTAATCTGTCTCAGGTGTTTATAAAATATGGGGTTTATTTTGTAATCGTAGATTCGATCGGAATATTTAAATTCGTATTTCTTTTCGGATATTTAGAAACTGTTAAACTGGTTGAACGGATATCATTAACCCACTTTATTCCGGCACGGCAAACTTTCAAGCGTTGAATTTTTTTGGGTTTAAATCTTTCGGAAAATTGTACAAGTTAAGCGGTGGACCCTCTAGAAGACAACAAACCTTAACTCGATTATGTGACCGTCTTGAACTGCCTTTTGAACCTTCGGGTTTGAGGCAGTACGGCGTGCCATATGTGAGGCGTTGGCTTGGCCCTTCTACGGCTGGATCACTGGTACTGTGACATATTCTGGGATTATTTGAACTCCGCTCAAGAGTTGAGCACTTCGGGAAATTTTGGGTGTTTGATTATCTGTTCAAATAGTTTAATACCGTATATTTATCTGGAATGTGATACAATATGTGGAATTCATAGAGTTAGGCATGAAATACGAAGTATGTGATATTTCGGATTTACGATGTCTAAAGTGATTGTGGATTCCAAATATTGTAGTTTTACACTTTCTTTTCTGTGACCGTAAGCGTAGTATGTGGTGTATCGCCGGCTTCGTTGGTATACATCAACGACAATCGGGATACGCATACTTGCTTACGTTGATGATATGAGATATTATGTGTTGCTGTGATATGTTATATTGGATCGTCGCGATCAGAATAGCCGGGGGTTTTATGTGAGATGAGGGTTTTTATTTTCATTCATGTAAAATTCATTTGTAATGTAATATTCTTTTATTTGGGGCACTTCCAGGATGCGGTTGCTGTCACCAGTGTATATTATTTACTTTTCCGCATTAGGTAGACCCAAGGAGGGGAGCACAAGTAACCGGGTTCTAGGGTCCAGTGGGAGGCCATCTCGAGGAGTCGAGACCGGGTATCCTAACCCTAGAATTGACAGTGTTACTTGCCGCTCTCGTAGGGGTCTTGGGATGTGGGTTTGGCTATTCGTCGCGACCGTGGAATCCGTGTTTTATACAGGCTCATATTAAAAACACGGACGTCCTAGTATATCCAATATTTCATATATGTTCTTCTGCTGCTATGTTCTGTGATGAGATCATATTACTGCCTGAGACGAATGCTTATACTATATATATATGCTGATATATAAATATTACTGCTTTCGTTTCTTCTGTGATGCTTAGGAAGCATAAGCCGATGGGATTTTTATTAATGAGATTAATAAAAGAAAAGAAACCTAAAGATGTTGTAGAATCAAAAACTTTATAAAAGGGGTAGCTACAGTTTTACTTTGCACAGTGATATATACGATATATCCTGCACTTTATTCGATGAGGAAAGGACCGAGATCCCTTCACCGGGAGTGACTCCTTTAGCGAAACTGGCAGATGCTACAAAACGCGGTTTGTCTTTTGATTGCTTTAAGTGTTTTGCTTTGCACAGCGGTATATATGATATATCCTGCACCTTATTCGATGAGGAAAGGGCCGACGATCCCTTCACCGGGAGTGACCCCTTTAGCGAAACTAAGAAAAGCCTCAAAAACACTCCTTTTCAAAACTTCACTCGATTCTACGACGATATCAAGTTCATTACGCTCAGGGTTTTCTGAAAAACCTGCGTAGCCCTCCGTCATTTCAGATAGATATTATTTAGTATTCGTGCTACGCTTGTTGGCCTGCGTCAAGGCGTAGTGTGCGGTAGCTAACTAATATATATCTGTTTATGCATATGATGCAGATTCGATTAGGGTAGTCGTGCGACTTTGTTGGCCTGCGTCAAGGGTCGTGCGGGTGGGTTTAATTGAATCAAGAAATGACGGGTTGAACTTGACTAGCGCACTATGGTTTGTTGGCCTGCGTCAAGGTCATAGAATGCTAGGGGTAAAAGCATTATCGGGAATTTCAAGTGTTGAAATTTGCAATGAGATTGCATACCTCCTATGAGATAGTTGGATCCTGATACCCACTGCGAGTAAGAGTTACTCCTGGGAGAGTTTTACACAGGACAATTAGTCATTCAAGTAGGTGTCTAGAAAAGTGTTAACGAGGTTACGCCTCTGGGAAAACGAGGTTTACTTTAATTAGGTCCGTGCGAAAGCACGGGGAACCTCCCTCAAAGTACCGACACTGATCTGGCTGAAAGATTGACGAAGTTGTAAGGTGTAATTAATCCCGGCTAATCTTACCTTTTAGGGTTTTAAGGTAGATTTGATAAAAACAGTGGGAGACATCCTGATTAGATAAGATAATAACCAATCTAATCTTGCAAGAGCATACGCTAAAGTGTTTTCTTCTCTCTCTCTCCAGGTAGCGACCATTTCAGGCCATAATCAAGATAATAATATGGATGTATTGACTGAACCTGATTATTGTACTGAGCAAGGGAACGTCAGACCCGTTCTTTCTTATAAGAGTTATAAGACTGAACAGGAAACAGGAGAATATCTGGATTCTCACGCCGCCCAAAAGAAC